>JAGPOW010000955.1:590281-614324 GCA_030014935.1 Caiman crocodilus
ATGGTCATAAGCTGATGGAGAATAGGTTTAGGTTGGAGATCAGAAGGCAATATTTTACAGTTAGGGTGGCCAAAATCTGGAACCAACTTCCCAGGGAAGAGGTCCTCGCCCCTACCTTGGGCAAATTCAAGAGGAGGTTGGATGATCACATGTCTGGGGTCTTGTGGACCCAGCATGCATTCCTGCCTGTGGCAGGGGTCAGGCTAGATGATCTGTTCAGGTCCCTCCTGACCCTAGCTACTATGAAACTATGAGACAGGGAGAATTCGTCATGTGGGTGAGTGTTTGGGCGACTGTGTCTGTCTTGGGGCACAGTGGGGTTAAATCTAGTGCAGGCCTGAGTGCTGGGCCCTGCCAGGCCGTGAAGCATGCCAGCTGTGTTTCATTTGGTGAGTCTGTTGTCTGGGGCCGTGCACCCCAAGCTGCTGACAGGCAAAAATCATGATATGGATGGGTGACATTGTATATGTGTTAAAGTGCAACCTTCCTGGTGGTGGAGCCTCTGCACAATAAGGCCACTGAGGCCTCCTCCTCCACTACAGCCTCAGACCTGGTCCTCCGCTTTACATGACAACAGGTAAAATAACTTAGCTGGCTGAACACCAGTAGCATCAGCATCAAAAGTATGCAAACGGGACTGTCACAGAGCCTTTCTTTTTATAAAGAAATTGACAGCAAGAAGTAAAGATGATGTGTTGTGTTATGTTGTGTTGTGTTGTGTTGGACATATGATGTTATTCATGGTGTGTGATGGCTTATCTTGTGTTTTTGTGTCTATATGTGTATTATGAAAAAAAATGAGTACTTAAAAAACATGCATCTTTGGAAGCTTTAGGGTTGAAAACCGCTTTGTCAGGCTGAGGAAGTACCTGCAGGTGGTCCTGGATGGAAGGAACAGTAAAGAAGCCAGAGGCTGGCCTGGCCCGCAGTGCAGGCAAGGAAGCCAGTCAGTGAAAATGGAAATGGAGGTGTCGGGGGGGACGACGACGTGGGACAGGTTGGGGTTGGGGTAGGGGGGAAGGAGTTTCAAAGGGGGTTATTCAAAGAAATAAATTGAATTGTAATACTAATAATAATTGAATAGAATAGTTAAGCTAAGCTAAATCCTACCCACTCCTTCGTAACAAGAAAAAGGACTAGGCAAGATCAACTAGTACTGAGCTAGCAAGCCACAATGTCTCAGTGTGAGCATTTGTCTCTCACAAAGGTCCTGACAGGCACCAAGCTGTGAAAGAGTACAGAACACCTCAAACCAGAGGCTTTTATGCTATTTCTTGTCCCACCCCACAGACGCTGCCATTGGAAAGGTTGCCAGTGAGAAATCCTTCTCACTGGCTACCTACAGAGGTCAGTCTCTCCTCCACCTCCCCCCAACTCCCCATCACTCCCCCACCTTACTCTCCATCCCTCCCCCGCTCCCCCTTCCTCTTCTAATTGTCAGTCAAGCTGTCTGAAGTGGGTCTGAAGCATCCGAAGTGGATCCGAAGCACTTCAGATGCTCCAACCCACTTCAGATACTTTTGCTGAGGCCCCAATTCAATTCGAGCATGCCGCTTCAGATGCCGAAGTGTCTGAAGTGGATCCGGATCCGAAGCAGGATCTGAAGACTCACACAGCCCTAACTGAGAGACAGTCAGCTGGGATCATTTAATCAGGGACGATCCTACAATGAACAGGGCCTGGACTGAATGACCTCATGAGGTCTCTTCCAGCCCTACTTTCCTATGATTCTATATAAAGGTAATAAATACATAACAAAAACAACATAATTATGTAACATTTCTGATTTATCATTCTGATATTTCTGAGAAACCTAAGGAGGAATGTGAAAACCTTTATAAGTGGGTTAAAAATTCAGTGAGATACCCAGGCATTAATCTTATAGAAAAGTATGAGAACCTTCTAAATGCTAATTATTTACCAGTCTGGTCTAAAACAGCAAAATTCTTCCAAGACTGGATGAGAATAGAGATTTCTCTTTCTATTCCAGTGTTTACCTATATGTATACCAGAGGGCACCTTCAAGGTGTGGCAAGATATTATCCTGAACTTCATCTCAAAAAAATAAAGGCCAAGGACGAGTGCATCAGTATTTATACAGGCCTTGTAAGATAGGAGGTCTTACAGCACCCGATATAATGGCATGCAATTACACAGCTCAGTTGGAGGACATTATAACTGATGTATGAAACCTTATTCAATCTATGGGTTGCTATAGAATGAGAGTGGCATCTAGGAAATGGTTTTCTCAGATTTATGTTGGATGAGACAGAAATTCAAGTGAAAAAACTTAAAGATCATCCCTTTATGCAAACTACCTTGTGATCCCTAGATAAGTATTAAAAGTTGCTTTCTCCTCACCCCAACCATTACCTTTGTTAAAAATATAGAATTCTTCCCTAGAACTTCTCAAGCAGGCAACCCTGAGTTGGGATGGGTTGTGGCTAAAGCAGCAACTGTTATTTTTCCACTCCTGCCCTCCCAAGTTTACACCAGGGCCTGCTGTTCCTGTCACCCTGCCCTAGTTACACAAAGAGCCCACCCTGATTATGCCTTTCAGTTACCCTATACACACTTTCCAGGGTAATGTATCAACCACTTCCCTTAAAAAATGTTTTAGTATTATCTCTGTCTACAGCCTTAGAAAACTTTGTAATAATGACATTTTGACACAATGTCTCACGCAGTTGAGGTGGTAGATGCATCTCACCTGTAGGTACCAGTGAGAACTTGATCACAGTCTATCAGGACAAAGTTCTCCAGCACTTGCCCTCCAAATTTCTTGCCTGCTTTGCTGTAGTATACATCTCCACTTACATATCGGACTCTCATGTTCTGAAACCAAAGGAAGAAACATGGTATGAGCATATGCATTGAATGGAATCAGCTTGAACAAAATAAGTTTCCTTTTCCTTCTCACCAGACTTATTTATTAAAGGTAAAATGCTAGATTAGTTGTCTGAAGTGGCATTTCTGGTCTTGAAGGAAGGGACACAAAAAGGTGTAAAATATTTACAAGTTTCTGGATTCCATTGTGTAAGAGCATATTCTGTCACATACATATATATATATGCAATGAAATAAATGCACAGAAAATTATTAACACATAATGATCTAGTCTGAGAAATCTTGGAAAACCCTGTCCTTACGGATTGATTATAAATTCATACCATTTCCCTTCCAGATTCCTTATAAAAAATGTGAATAGCACTGAGTTATTAACCCTGTGGAACCCATCAGAAACACCTCAAATATGGATGAATCCCCATTAATCTTAAAACCATATTATGACATTAATCAATTTGGCATTATAATCAATTTCCTTTTAATCTATTTTACATGTCCCAAAAAAGATTCACAAATGTATAGAGAGTTATAAACTTATTAGTATTAGCATCATTATTGAAGGCTTACCTTGTAATTTTTCAATGGGTGCTGGCCACAAAGTCTATTACTAAGCTTCCCTTGTTGAGGGCATCTTTAGTGACATCAATACCTATCACCATAAGCAATTTCAATTTACTGTGATTTAGCAATCCAATGATACTGACTCTAATCAAGCCACATTCTCAGGGCCTGCTTCTAGATGAGGTGCAAACTTTGCATACATTCTAACACATACATACATACATACATGCTAGTCAAGCAACAATCTCATTAAGGCACTCTTTCTTCCTCCTCTCTTCCCAAATGCCTGGTGGGTCTGGTCTACACTACTTAACTATTACTGTTATATACACTATATACACTATGTACTATTATTCACTATATGCTATTAAGTTATGCAAATGACACTGTAGAACAAAGTTCATGGGGTTGCCTGCGTGCTATTGTCAGCATCTGGTAATCATTAGAAATAATCAAAGTACAATGGGAGCTAGCCCCCTCTCCCCACCGTCCCCTGTCCCCCTGGCCACACCCTCCCACCTTTCCCCATCTCCCGTGAGCCACATCACCAGCCTTGTGTTAACTTGTGTTATGCAGCATTGGCTGGCTGACGCTTTGCATGCTTGGATTTCTAAAAATGTAACTCAATTGTGGCTTTGCTAATAGGAAAAAAAAGAAGCTGGATGCAGGGTTCCTTTTTTAACATTTTGTTTATGCTCAAATTTTTTTACTTCAATGTATTTTGCTACTTGGGCTCAGTGTACACTCAAGGTACAAAGGAGCACAAAGTCATTTATGGGTGCTGGGTGAGAAATGACTGAGTGTTAGGCGCTCTGTTCACTTCGGCCAGCAGGTACAGCAAAAGAATTAGAAAGTTTTGGAATTGGGGCATGAACGACACGTGCGTCCTGAGGCTGCAGGGGTATGGCAAACACCTGCAGGTGGTGGTGGCAGGCGGCTGTGGTGACATCAGCAGTGAGGGTGGGCCAAGTGGGGACCACCTAGAGGTGGCTGCGATAGTGTTGGCGGAGGGGGGTGGTGGTGAGCAGAGGAGACTGCTGTTGGCAGCAGCAAACGGAGACCACCTGCAGCCCCTGGTGGACTCACTGGTGGCAAGAGGAGGCAGCAACCGCCCGCAGAAGCTGGCAGTGGCTTTGGCAGTAGCCAATCTCAGGGAGGGCATGTGCCCCCCTGTATTCCCCCTACACATCACTTATGTATTGGGGTATTGTCTTTTCCTAACGTAGTGGGCTGCCTATTTCTTAATGATTGTGCTCTTTTGTATCTTGTGAGGACAATGAGCCCAAGTAATTCTGTCTACAGTAATGATTAAATTAATAATTATACTAGTAATAATTAAAACTGATAATAACAATACTCTAGCCACCGTGTCTTAGTAACGATTGTACTCCTTTGTAGCTTATGGAGCACAACCATCTCTGGTCTAGTCAGCTGGCTCAAGTTGGGGTGGTGGGTAGGCAGGCAGATGGGCCTGCTTCTAGTTGAGGTCAGACATTTTCATACATTCTAACACTTAAATAAGTACTTACATTCATACATATATGATAATCGAGTGACATCATCATCAACGGGCTGTCTCTTTCCTCTCTCTCTCTCTCTCTCTCTCTCTCTCTTCCCAAATCCCTAGTGGCTCTGGTCTTCACTATGTAACCATTACTATTACTTACACTATATACAGTATATATCATTTACTATTATACACAGTACATTATACTCTATTATTACACAACATACGTGCATACAAGAAACCCTCACTCTTTGTGGATTTGGCATTCGCGGTTTCAAATACTCATGGACCCATGCCAACCCATGCTCTCTCCCCACTGGCAGTGTGATTATACTGTTACAGTGCCAGCAGCATCTGTGAGAGCTCCACGCTTCCCTCCGCCAGGCTCCCACTGCCGCCTCCACGCTCCTATTGCCACCACATTCCTGGCGCTGCCAGCACAGCCGTGCCCCTGCCCCAGCCCCCCCAGCCACCGGGGGCAAGAGCCATTCATGTTGCAGTATAGCACGTATTCGTGGATTCTGCCATTTGTGGGAATCTCTGGAACGTATCCCCGCAAGTGGGGAGGGTCTGTTGTACAGACATACATACTAAATGTGTATTTTGATCAACCAACTGTTACTATAAGCATTTTATCTTGACTACCAACAGTGGCCCTCTTCCCCCTTGGCTGGTGGGTCTCCTTCCTACTGCCTGCTTGGTCTCAGGTCCCACCTTTTCATACATTCTAACACATACATACATACATACAGGCATATATCCATACATAGACAACTAGAGAATTTCAGCTCTTTTTGCTGAATTTGCACAAGTATTTGCAATACAAGTATAGCTAATACTACCTCATTTGATCAAAATTTTATTGACTTGTTCTAATCCCATTTCCCCCTCTCCTTCCAAATGCTGGGTGGCTCTGGTCTACACTATTCAACTAATACTATTACATACACCATATACAATACACTATGCACTATTATATGCTAAGCATCCTTCTTACTGCTTGCTTGGTCTCAGGTCCCACCTTTTCATACTTTCTAACATATAAATACATACATACATGCGTGCATGCATGCATGTATACATAAAAGCTAATCAAGTGACATCCCCTTCAACAGACTGTCTCTTCCCTCCCTCACTCAGGGAGAGATTCAAGGAGAAATGCTTCCAATGTCAGTGCTGCTGAATCAAACAACTAAACAAAAAAGAAAAGAAAATGCAAACAAAACCAAAGAAACCAAAAAATATATATTTTCTGATGCTCTAGTTGAAATATTCTAAGTAGTCCATGTTTAAGTCTATTAAGTTATGTAAATGTGAATGTAGAACAAAGTGGGTTGGGTCGAGGTCACCTGCTCAAAAAACACCGAGTTATTTTTTGTCTCTGCCCTGCAGGGGTGGGTGGGTTCTCACTGTGAATGCTTGGATTTATACAAATGTAACACACTTATGGTTTTACTAATGATTTTTTTTAAACGGTGAATAAAAATATTTAAGGATTGTTATGTAAAAGAGAATGAATCATCTGCCTCCTGTCTTTTGTGAAACAGCAGGAGGACTATTGGTAAAGCTGAGCACCAGCAGCATCGGGTAGGCAAGTGGTACTGTTGTGGTGTACAGGTGGATTAATATTCCTCGGGTACCGGGGGTCTACATGCCCAGGGCAGCTGCATCCCACTTCATGGGGACACCCTACCCCACACCCTGGCCAGTGGCCATTATACTACCCAGCATGTATGCACATAGCTTCCCCACCATGCCCCACCAGCCCGGTTGGTGGGGGAGGGGAAAACTATGGGAGGGGGGAGGTAATACAAAAAACAAAAGCCAAGTATTAGGCTCAAAATAGATGGAGCCGTTGCTAATCATCCTCTTTCAAATGTTAAGGAAGGCTCTCATCTGCCTGTTACAGTATTGCCACATGCTGCTTTTTCTTGTCTTGTTGGGTTTGGGATGGGGCGGGCACTCTGTGTAGGGGTGGGAGGGGTGAATCTTTCTTTCAAAAAGGTGCTGCAACCTCAGAGGCTTTCCAAGGTCCCTGTACATCGGGATGCAGGGTAAAACAAGCATTGGACTCCCCATAACAATCCATCCTGCAACTCTTTCCTGTAATCCCATCACTCCATAAATGCCCCTAAGCAAAGAATCCCCACATTGAGGCAGGTGAGCATGGTCATCACTTTTCTCAACCCACCCACTCCAAAACCACACGGACTGCCATGCATGCCAATCTGCCTATGAAGGAAAACATGCCACACATATAGACACAATTTCAAATCTTTATTTTAAATATGCGGTGCATTTAAATGATTTTTTTAAATCAAAAAAGTCATCATAAAAAAACCCTAGATAACTAAATTAAAGAAAGTTTTAAAAGATTGTTAAATTAGTAGAAAAATAGGAAAATAGGAAAAAAAGTAGAAAAAAAGTAGGGGTTTTCCTCTCCAGTAGTTCTGTATCTATAAGTCATTTTTAATTTATACACTATCAATACACTATACACTAGTATCTATATGCTATATATCTATACATTATTTACTATAAGACACTGGACACTATACACTAGGGCTTTGTGAAACAGTACTGTTCTATTTCAACTTGAGTTTCAAGCATTCCACGGAGCAGCATTTTGTTTCAAATTTCATTTTGATTCGAAACAGCTGTTCTGTTTTGCTTCATCAAATTAGCGAGGCTGTTTCAATGCAGTTTTGATGTTTCATCCATTAGCTATAATGGGGAAGCTTGAAACAGCCTCTCTCATCTGGTAGGCAGATCGGGGCTGTGGGCCCCCAATCTGCCTGCCAGATGAGGGAGGGAAGCCGATGCTGTCACCTTGGACTGGGGAAGGGAACTGAGCCCAATTGCTCAGTTCCCTTCCCCAGTGCTACATTGGGCTCAGGCTGGGGAAGTCAGCCCAGCTGGGCTGAGTTCCCAATCCTAGCCCCATGATTGGGTTGGGGAAATGAACTCAGCTCAGATCATTGGGCTGGGGATGGGAAGTCAGCCTACCCTATGCTCCTTATCCATGTGGGCATGAATGACAAGGCTTAGAGCAATCCCAGCCAGGTCATGAGGCACTACAGGGTTTTGGGAGTGGGGCTTAAGGGGCTGGGGATGCAGGTGGTGTTTTTCTTGATCCTCCCAGTTTTGGGCTATGGGCTGAGGAGAGAGAGGAGGATCAAGGTAGTCAACCAAAGACTGCAGCGCTGGTGTCATCATGAAGGCTTCAGCTTCCATGATCACAGTCTGCTCTTTGGCGAGAGAGGAAGTGGTCTGCTAGGGAGAGATGGCCTACTCCATCTCACTGTATTGGAGCTGGGGCTCTTCTCAGCCAGATAGGCTGACCTGCTCAACCGGGCTTTAAACCGGGCCTGCTGGGGGCTGGTGGGATTACCACCACTGCAAGCCCACTGGGCAACTTTTGCAAATCCAGCAGGCTAAGGCACTTAAGGGAACCCACCCCTAGCCCCAGAATGATATGTAGGGAAGGCAAGGGCCCCCAATGGGACACTTATGTGCCTGTACACCCATGCCAGGAGCTTGAGAAATAAACAGGAAGAACTAGTCCTCCTGGTAAACAAGAATGACTATGATGTCATAGGCATAACGGAGACCTGGTGGGACTCCACCTATGACTGAACCACAGGTATAGATGGCTATACCCTGTACAGGAGTGACCGTGCAGATAAAATGGGTGGGGATGTAGCTCTATATGTGAAGGACAGATTCACATCCTTACAGATTGACATTAGCACCCAAGAAGGATGACTGGAGTCCCTCTAGGTTAAAATACATGGGGAACATAGTACAGGGGACACCATGGTAGAAGTCTACTATAGCCCTCCTAACCAGAAACAAGATCTGGACCAGGAATTCACCAGGGAACTGGCTGAGACTGCATGCTCTTAGAGCATGGCTGTTGTGGGAAACTTTAACTACCCAGACATCTCATGGGAAAAACACTTGGCCAAATCTGACTGGTCGCAAAGCTTCCTCACATGCATGGCTCCGAGGCTGGACCCAGAGAGTAGTAGTCAATGGTAGTGAATCATTATAGTTCTCCGTGACCAGTGGTGTCCCCCAAGGCTCTGTTCTTGGACTGGTTCTCTTTAACATCTTTATCAGCAATGTGGACATTGGTGTCAGAAGCACACTAGCCAAGTTCACCAATGACACTAAACTTTGGGGCACAGCATCCACACCCAAGAACAGGCTAGTGATCCAGGCTGACTTGGATAAACTTAGTAAGTGGCCAGATACAAACCTGATGATGTTCAATACCAATAAATGTAAGGTACTCCACCTCAGGAAAAAAAAACGCAGTGTGCTTATAGGCTTGGCAGCACTATGCTTGCTAGCACCATGGCTGAAAGAGACTTGGGGATCATGATTGACCACAAAATGAACATAAGCCACCAATATGATGTCACAGGTGGTAAAGCAAACAAAACTCTGGCTTGCATCCATAGACACTTCAAGTAAATCTCAGGATCTCATCCTCTCACTGTACTCAGCCTTGGTGAGGCCACAGCTGGAGTACTGCATCCAATTCTGGGCTCCACAGATCAAGAAGGATTTTGAGAAGCTTGAGAGAGTCCAGAGGAGAGCCATGGTCATGATCAGAAGGCAAGAGAATAGGCCTTATGAAGAGAAGCTGAGAGTCATGAGAGTCTTCAGCCTGGAAAAGTGCAGGCTTGGGGGGACCTGGTGGCTGCCTATAAGTACATAAGGAGTGTGCATCAGGATCTGGGAGAACATCTGTTCACCAGAGCGTCCCAAGGGAAAACAAGGACCGATGGTCATAAACTCCTCCAAGAGTGTTTTAGGCTGGACATAAGAAAAAATTTCTTTACCGTCCAAGCCCCCAAGACCTGAAATAGAGTCCCTCCAGAAGTGGTGCAGGCACCTAACTCTGGACTCATTCAAGAAATGTTTGGATGCTTATCTTGCTGGGATCCTTTGACCCTAGCTGACTTCCTGCCCCTGAGGCAGGGGGCTGGACTTGATGATCATCAAGGTCCCTTCCAGCCCTAATGTCTATGAAATCTATGACTTTCCATCCCCAACCTGATCTAGTACGGGGGATGGGAATTCAGCTCAGCTGGGCTGACATCCCATTCCCAGCCCAATCGCAGTGCTTGGGAGGTGAACTGAGCCTGGGCTCATTTCCCTTCCCCTTTACTGTGATCATCTTCCTGCAGCCCGGCAGAGGGAGATGGGGATAGCCAGAGAGCGCAGCTGCTGCTGGGAGCGCAGCCCTGGCTCTTCCATGAAGCCAGCAGTGACATGCTGGGAGACAAAACTGGAAACATTTTGAAACTTTCGAAACATTTTAACTAGCCTTGTTTTGTTTCAAGGCTGTTTTGAAGCCCTTCATTTCGATTCTGTTTCACTGTTTTCAGCTAAAGTGAGTCAAAACAGTGTTGAATAGAAACAGCTGTCAAAATTTCACACAGCCATGCTATACACTACTTATTATTAGATACCCTATTTAACTATTATTCTATTATTAAATAACACTACTACTATTGCTGCTACTGGTGGGCGAGGATTCTTGATGCTTTCCTTATTCATCCTTTTCAATTTCTGATCTGAAAAGCATTCTGCAGGGTGAGGAAGAAAGAAGAGGATGGGGTTTTGGACCACAGTCCAAACACCACCCTCTTGATACTCTTCCCCTCCCCACCCCCACAAGGTCAGTGGGACATTTCTGATATTACCTATATATCACCCAGGATGCTGCATCTCTCAGGGGCGGGTCTGCCATTCAGTGTCCACCTGCACTATTCCTCATGTTTCTGGAATGGCAATGTCAATTATAAGAAACAGGAAGGTTACCTCTGAAATATTGAAGTGTTAAGAAGAGGTGCCACACTCCAAACAGTTGCAAACTTACCATTCTGGGGATGTTGCCGTGCTCTGCAATTTGGAACACCGTGGTGGGTGCGGCAGGTGGGAGGCATGTGGGGCCAGTACATACAGGATCTCTGATGGTGGTATGAGTATGACCACTAGCAGAAGGTAGTAACCAACAGTAATTGGCAATATGGGTTGCTTCTCCATTTCTTTCTTTCTGTATTAAGTATTCCATATTAAGCATTCTGTGTTCTTTATGTATTAAGTGCTAGGGTAACTAATAGAGATGCCCTGTGCCCTGGCTGCCTGCAGTCAGCTGTGGGAGCAGGGGGAGGAAGGGAAGGATGAGCAGGAGCCAAAAATTAATTAATTAAATAAATAAATAACAGCAGCAGCAAATAACAGCAGCACCTACTGGCCAAGGGCCTGAACTACAAAAATAGCACAACACAACCAGGTGGCAAAAGAAAGTAATTGCAAGTCTTTGAGTCACTTGGTGTTTACACACCATGAATCCATAGATACAACGATATAATCAGCAGCGATGCAAACTAAAGTATGTCTGAGCACTTTTACTTTAACATGCCAAAAAGACTTTTAGACAGTCAGGAAATCCTGCCTGTGCAAATAGAAATGCAGTTGCAGCAACGTAAATGGTAAATCTCGTGGTGTGTACAAAGGCCTCAAAAGGCCTCTGATAATAATTTTGGACTTTCATGTTTCACATGAAACAGTTTGTGGAGCACAAACTCTCTTTTTCCCCTCAGTCCCCAAAATTGCTCAAGCCAGCGCACTCAGCATCCCTGGATCCAGATCCTCCTCTGTCAGTGGGAGGCTCACACTGAGAGATGAAACTGGGGTGGAGGAGACAGTGATTTCACTACTGGTACCTACTTCTGGACTGAGTGGAGGTGGTGCAAGTGCAGGGACATCAGGTGCAGACACTGCTTCCACCTCCTGTTTTCCACTGGCAGCACTGATGTCATGGCTGCTTGGGAAGAGACTGCATCTGTGTTTGGGCCGTGGGAGGAGGGGCTTGCAGCTCTAGCTCTCCCCCTAGCCCCTCTCCCTTCCCTGCCAGATGACCTAGCACCTGCCTTTCCAGCATGCTTCATATTGACCTTTCCTGTGGTGCAAAAGGTCTATGTGTATGTGTGTGTGAATCCTTTTGTATTCTGTGTTTTTTTCCCTCTGTTGCGTGAGTGCACTGGCCTCTTCTTTGATTGTTTGCTTCGGCGTTGAGTTACATAAAAATTGTGTGCTGTCTGTCTGTCTTCTTCTCCTGTGAACATCTGATTTTTCTTAGTATGTGTGTGTGTGTGTGCATGTGTGTGCGTGTGTGTGTGTGTAAGCAATTTGTGTGCCTCCCTGCATAGTGATGGATCACACTGGCAGGAAAATCATAGCTTTCTTTTTTCAAAGCTTCCACACACAAAAAAGAGCAAATATAAATTCAAAGAAATGAACTGAATAGTCATAGTAATTGAATAGAATAGCTAAGGTAAGATAAGCTAAATCCTTACCAAATTCTTTCTAAACAAGGAAAAGGAGCAGGCAAGTTCAACTACTGAGTATAGTAAGCAAAATGAAATGCTTCAGTCTGAGGGTTCCTTTCTCACACAGTTCCTGAGAGGGAACAAGCTAGGAAAAGGCACAGCATCCCTCTAAACAGAGGCTTTTATGCTGTTTCTAGTCCCACCCCACAGACGCTGTCATTGGGAAGGCAGCCAGAGACAAACCCTTCTCCTTCTGGCCACCTACACATGTCAGTCTTCCCACCCACCTCGCCCGCTCCCGCTCCCCCCTCCCACTCTCCTTCCCCTCCCCACTTCCGCTCCCTCTTCTAACTTTCAGTTAAGCTGTCCAAAACATCTGAAGTGCTTCAGATGCTCTGAACTGCCTTGGACAACTTAACTGAGTCTGCGCTTCAATCTGGGCATGCCACTTCAGACGACAAAGCGTCCAAAGCGGCCCTGGATCCAAAGCACGATCTGAAGCCTCGCACAGCCCTAGTGGTCACTGTAAGAGAGGTCACTACTTTAAGTCACTCCCTACACATGTAATGGATGGTTTGGGCTCTCTGGAGCTTGCATAGCTTGAGGATTACAGCCAATGTTGATAGTAGGGTTCTTTTTCTCTAGCTTATCCATCTGATCTCTCCTGCCATGACTTGGTGTAAGAAAGAAAAAAGGAGGGAGGCTAGCTATCCTACCTGGCTGTTATTCTTTATTCTAGATAGGATTTTTCTGATTTTTGCTTGCGGCTTTTGTCCTCTTTTAATTGACTCATTAAGCTGGGTACTACTGGTTGCGTATGGTCATATTACTTCTTACTTATCATAAATATGGATCTCAGAGAGCTACAGGACTCTGAGCATCTGTTTTCACAAACGCTCTTGCCTGCAGTACCCTCACTCATGGTTTGGTGTTTTTTTACAATAGGGATTGTAGGCAAGGGTAAGTAGGAAATGATTGGATACAACTTACAAGAAGAGAAACTAGCTACAAAGAGAATAGCTAGCAAGCCAGAGCCTTTCAGACGCTGCTGCTCCAAGAGAGAAACAGCTCACAAAAGGCACAGATCACTTCAGACGCAGCTTTATATGTTGTTTCTACATCCCCCCCCAGAGCACTGTGATTGGAAGGGAACTCAGAGAAAGATCACAGTCACTGGCCAGCTACAGATCTCAATACCAAAGCAGTTTTTCCTCCCTTCTCAGCCTTTTCCATATATGGAAGATTACCTTATCCCCCTCCCCCTTCTCAGTTTCTGTTTGCTGAAAGCTGTCCCAATCTCTCTGAATCAATTCGGAGGCTTCTGATTTGATTCAGACCTTTTAATGGGTCTCCCAATTCAATTCAGATTCAGAGATTTGGCTGCCAAATCAGGCCAAATCTCCTCCAAATCAAATCAGCTACCAAAACTTTGCGCAGCCCTAGGTCCTAACCATTGGCTTACATGCTACCTGGTTTCCCACAGCTAGACTGGGAAGGAAGGCCAAAGCTTCTGCATCAGGACATAAAGTAAACTCACAAATTCCCTTCCCAGCCCAGAATCCAAGAGCATGAGGGCCATCTAAACAAGATATTAGGCTTAAGTCTGTGATTAAGTTTCTTAAAATGAATCTGTATGTCTGTATGTTTCCCTGGTGCCACTGGAGGGCAGGTCTCAAGCATGTCCCACCCACCTGTTCCCATTCTGCATGTGCCAGTGAAGCCAGTGAAGTTGGTGCTCTTCAGCATACAGGAAAGCTCTAAAGAGCAGTAGCCAGGGGTGCCTTTGGAGCAACTTTGTTGCTTCAGTGTTGGGTCTGACCTGTGCAGAACAGGAACATGTAAATAAAGTACACTCAAGAACAGTGTCCCTGTCAGAACTAGGGTATTACAACAGATATACCCTTAAAAAAGGAGGTACCAGACAGACAGAAGGAAGGAGGAAAGAAGCCCCCATGAAACGTGGAGCAAAGGATGTCTTTAACTTGCCAGTCCCTGGCAAGCCCACCTGATTGATCTTCCAGTAGCATTTCTGTCCCATCTACTGTGGCCTTCTCTCTTCTCTGGTATAAAATGATAGTGGGATTAGAAGAAGATAGGGCATGGATCCGGAAGACAACTCCTGAGTCAATGAGTCCAGTCCACTGCTATCACAGGCAACAACGTTATAAAATGCTTTTCATAAACTTATAGTACTCCATCATAAATCTAGTTAGGTTTCATGCTTCCACTACTGTAATGGGAAGCTGTCCTAGCACCTCACTGCTGTCATGATTTGGAACTTACTTATACATTTGCAGCTTATTCATGGCCAACACCATCCTTCTGCCAACACCATCCTTTAGCTTAACTACTGTATTTGCTTGATTGCAAGATGAGGTTTTTTTCTCCATTCAGCATAAAGAAAAAGAAATTTCATCTTGCATTTGAATATGGCTCAGGGCAACTAGCTGCTGCAACTGAGGCTGAGGCGCTGGCTC
Organism: Caiman crocodilus; assembly: GCA_030014935.1. Lineage (NCBI taxonomy): Eukaryota > Metazoa > Chordata > Crocodylia > Alligatoridae > Caiman > Caiman crocodilus. Next base: position 605,023 of record JAGPOW010000955.1, read on the forward strand.
AGGCCAAGGGAGACCACATGGCATTTGGGTCAGGGAGAGGGACAAGCACAGGGGAGACTGTACAATGCAGTGCGGAGCTCAGGGGTTGCACAGCAGCAGAGGAACTCTTGTGTCCCAGCTCCAGCCCTGATCTGGGACTAGGGCTGGAGCTGCTGCCACTGATGCTGTCTGGCCAGGACCAGAGCCACCACATGCTCCACGCCCCAAGCCAGAGCCCCAGGCAGAGCCAGAGCTGTCACATAGAATAAATAGCAGTGAGGAAAGGGGGTAAGTGGAGTGGGGGCAAGTGGGGAGAAAGGGGCAGCCATCCTGCTGCTGCTTTCCCTACCACAGCAGTTGGCATGGGGGCGGGGGTGAATTTAAGATGTAAAATACATATTTGTTATAATCTTCTATGTATGGAATCTAATTATTGTGGAGTCATCTTACATTCAAATTCATCTTGGATTTGGGGAAATACAGTAGCTTTGTCTTGAGGACAATAGAATTCTCTGCTTCCCCCTCCCCCAGAGGTGGGCAGAAGGGAGCGGGTGGCTACAGTACCCTTGTGGAGATGGGAGCAGAGGATGCATTATTTAGGTCAATTTATCACAGCAACTAAAGCAATGGTGACAAACTTACTGGGAAATGTTCGCTAGTGAGAGCCATCTTACTGCACATTTCCACAAAATATTTCAAGTATTTTTCATCAAGGAGCAAGTAAACGGGGATGTGTCGTCTGTTGGAAGCTTCTAACAGGTCACATAGTATCTCCATGTCTGTGAAGATATCCATCACAATTGCGATCACCTGGCCAAGAGGAGAAAAAGAGAGGGTTTTAATGAAATAACACTCCTGAGAGCAATGTTTAGTAGGTAAGTTCCTACCCACCAAAGGAAGGACTTAAAAGCCCAGGGGGCTGGATGCCACAAAACACACAGGCTTCTTGTAGTTATCAATGGAACACCAGGCCAGAGTTTCTAATGCACTTGTTTGTTCACAAAAGAGTGTCAGGAGGCTGAGAGCCTCACACAGAGCTTCAAACTACTGCATACCACGGGCCAGTGTCTAGTCCACCTATTAGGCATCTATATGAGATTCTATTTCACTCTGTTTAAATCCCTGAAAATTGATCCAGTGACTATTAACTACTGGTGTAATGCAGCTGTAAAAAAAATGGAAGCAATCCTGGGATATATTAGGTTATGTATATTTAGTCCAAAAAGATTAACTTAAACTGAAGCAAATGTGAAGAATGGTCATGAAGATGGTTAACAGAACAGAGACTTTTTCTTCTGAAAGAAAATGAAAGGTGCTTGGCTTATTAACTTAAACAGACTGACTATTAGGGCTGCGCGAGGCTTCGGATAGAGCTTCGGATCCAGAGTAGCTTCAGATGTTTGGGGTCCGAAGCAGCATGTCTGGATCGAAGCGCTGGCCTCGTTAGGCTTTCCGAAGTGATTCAGAGCTTCCAAAGTGCTTCAGAGTCACCTTGGAGGTCCAGCCATAGAGCATAATGGGGAAACAATAAAATATCTACATATATAACCCATGTTCTAGGCCTCCATTACCCAAAGAGAGGTTGAAACTGCATTTCCTGCTTTCAGTTTCTGCCATTTGATTTTTGTAATAGCTTGCTTTGCTCTGCGACTCACCTGTGTCTGCAGCTACATTTTCACAATAACTGGTTTGTGCGCTCTAATAAGGCACTCTCTGGAAATAACCCTACAATTTCTAACTTTTTTCAGTTCATTGTGAGAGAACATGAAAGCCAACACCCAACACTTCTGAGAAAGGTAAAAACCAAAACCAAAACCATCATGTAGCAGCACGAGGGGAAAAAATTCCTTCCAAACCTCATGGCAAGCAGCAAAGCCCAGAAGTATGGGAAATACCCATAGCAGAGCACAGGCAGGCACAGTTCCTCCTAGATCAGTAGTGCTCAACATTTTTACCCAGATGAGCAGTGTCTTGTCCGATTGTGGGCTGGATGGTGTTTTTGATCTGGCACCTGGGGCTGTTGCAGCTCCACCATCCAGCCAACCATTCCCAGTGGGAAAAAAGGACTTCACCCAGCCTCCCAGGGCAGGGGGAGGGGGAGAAAGGGGAGGACAAGACTTGTCCCCACGTGGCGGGGGAGAGTATAGACCAACTCCAGCCCAACCCTGCATGGATAACGGGACTGTGGCCCAGCCTTGTGGGGGGAGATGGGGCATGGCCTAGTACTGGCACCACTCTGCAAGAGAAAGGGGGCACAGCCTGGCTCCAGCTGGGTGCACAGGGTTTGGGATTTGGGAATTTGACAGGAGGGAGAGTGGCCATATTAATGGCCATCCCATTTCCCTGCCACCAAATTTCCTGACCTGTGGGGAGTCCTGTGGGTCAGGTGCAATAGTTCCATGGGCTGCATTTGGCCCATTGAGAGGCCAGAGGTTGAGATCCTCTGTTCTAAATCATCACTATCCAATGCTTGTCCAACCTCTTCCTTGAATACGCCCAATAATGGAGATTTCACAACTCTCCTAGGCAGTCTGTTCTACTGCCTTGCTGTTCTAACAGGGAATACGTTTTTACTAATGTCCTATCTAAACTTACTTTGCTGCAACTTGAAGCCACTGGCCTTCATCCTGCTCTCTGCAGCAATAGAGAAAAGGTGTTCTTCCTCTTCTTTATGGCAACCCTTCAGGTTGCTATTATGTCCCCTCTTTGGTACCTTTTCTGCAAACTGAACATGACTATTTTCTTCAACCTTGCTTTGTCTAACTTGCCTTCCAAGCCCTTTAACATTTTTTGTCACTTGCCTCTGGACCCTCCCTAACTTTTCCATGCCCCTTTTATGTCCTTCATGTCCTTCCCCATGTATGTTTAACAATAGAGAACTTTGAATCAGTGCAGAGGGTTGGACCAGATGACTCTTGAGGCTCCATCCCAAACCTATAATTCTATTTTAAAAGGGAAAATCCTTATTTATGGCAGTCGTTTAAAGCCCACAAGGTACACTGGGAAGCTGCTGATAAAAGGCTTTGGCATCACTGTTCCAAGTCACTGCCAACTACTGTGCTACTTTCTCCTTGATCTGCTCATTCACAGAGATCAATACTTCAAAATCTGCCAAATGCTCACAGATTCCAGCCACATCTGTGACAAGTAATATTTTTCCTCAGGCTTTATTATTAAAGGTTTTCTCCCCACATAGCTACTCATAGACTCTGATCAAGTCACCCCTTAACTGGTGGTGAGATACCCAAGAGTTAGCAATTGCGGTGCTGAGTTCCCCCTAGATTCCCCTTGTAAATCTAGCCCTCAGCACTACAGTACGTGACTGATGTGGGAGCCTAAGGACCTAGAAACACAAACAAATTACCAGGCAGTAATGCAGACTCTTCAGGGTATTTGCCTATATATAAATTCTTCAAGTCAAGGGTCCTCCCAAGTTACAGTCCTTTGAGCTAGTGTGAGTGAGGCCAGCTTCTGTAGCCAACAGCAACCATGGGAGCATGGGAGCATATAGCTTCTGCCACCTCATCTCCCCAGCTTAGTGAGCAAGAACCCATTTACAGTTGAGTCTACTGATGGGGGTAAGAGTCCAGAGTATGGCTTAAACTACATCCCCATATTTGGCAACCTCAACTACACTGCCCAGACTCCCTCGCATACCTATTCTTATCCCTCAGTAAATGAAAGCCAGCTGTGGCAACTCAGTGAAAAAAGGGGTAACATTCATGCATCCCTGGGCTGAGGGTTTGTACTGAAAAGCTACCTGATCTAGCCACGTTACCATGGTGCTCCACACTAGCCCGTTTACTCTACAATTCAGGGAATGCCTGTTGGATCTGGCTTCTCGCAAAAGATGATTGGGCACAAGACTCTTCCTACAAGCCTGTCCTAAATCCTATTTAACCATACCGTCCAGCAGTTCTTAGATAGTCTGCCTGAATTGGAACAGGGACTCTGGTGGCATGCGACTGTAGGGGCTGTACGTACATGGCAGGGAGCACTGGTGATAAGAGATGGCCCAGCTGGGCTGCACTTCTCACCCCTACGTGCAGCGCTGGCCAGAACCATGCACTGCCAGGCACCAGCACTCCCACTCACTGCTGCACCATGGTAGGAGTGGGGGGGAGGTCCCCACCCTCTCACATTCCACAAATGCCACACACCCACACACTGACCCCACAACCCTCTACATATACACCCCCCCAATATACCCTAAGGCCCTCCACACACACTGCCACACCCCCTCACAATCCCCCCACACACATACCTCACCACACTCCCCCCACGCACACATACACACCCCAACCACACAACCCCAACCACAATATACAAGACCAAAAATTTATTTTTTAATTATTATGCAATCACCTCTATATACAGTATGTAAACACAAATTGTGGCATAAAAACTTTTTGTAATAAAATTAAAATATGTCACAGGTGTTTGACTTTTACTGTATGTTTTGGGGGTTTTTTTGATTCTAAGATGGCAACCTCCCCCACACCCCTCCCAAAGGAGTATTTCTGGGGGGCAAGGGTAGGACATCTGGTGGCAAAGGTTAGGGGTTAGAGCAGGACTTCCATTTCCAAGATGGCAACCAGCGTGCAGGGTCAAGGGCTACCCAAATAGCCCTTGAAAGCTCACCAAACCTTGTTAAGCAGCCGCCCAGCTGAAACAATTGCCTGTCCCTGAATTAGCAGGTATATTACTCTGGAGCCTGGCTCCTTACAGTCTATGCCCTGCAGCCTGCAGTCCACCACACTGCAGGCTTCACTCTGCACTCAGTAACAGCAGTTATGGGCCTGTGTTACAAGCCTACATTCTTAAAGGTACTTTCACATTGAAATGGGAGGTAGGCACCTACATGTTTTTAAAAATTTGGCTCCAAAATGTCTAAGATATTTTTAAAACATGAGGCTCAGACATCTAATTCAGTTAGGCCTCAGAGCACTGAAAGGAGCAGCAACTAAATACTTTCGAAAATCTGCCAAAATTTTTAGATGACAGAGAGGGAACAGTATGAGCATCTAAAAATTCTCAAACTGTGTGACAGAGCTGGCTCGTGACACTTGTTTCTGGGTTTCCAAACACTCAAATGTTCTGAATGTTCTTGAGCATGAGCCTGCTTTTGATAAGACATGTAATACTGCCCTTGGTCTCAGCTCAGGAGACTGAGAACCTGGTACAAAGAACTGTTAGTGTAATGTTAGAAACTGGCACACCAGCAAATTATCTTTCCAGACTCTTAATTCAGTAAAAACCAGAACAAAGGAGCCATTTCTACAGGACACCACTCTCCTGCCTATAGGGCCTTGTTTACAAACTACTTCACTTCAGAGCACTCTTTAAAATTCTTCCTAAGATGTTTCTCACACAGGCAGAAGTGCCAGCACTTCATCACAAGCCCATTCACAGGGACTCAAAGGCAGAATGATCACCAGCAGATCACCAAAGTGTAGCTTGAGTAACTCTGAGTTGCCCAGCTATTATGCAGGACTAATTCCATCACCCTTCTGAGGAGGGAGGAGTAAGTAGATGGTGGAAGTGTCTGCACAACTCTGGAGGGTGACGTTATTCACAGAATGGGGGGAACTTATGCAGCTAAAGGAGGATAATAGAATCACTCCTACATGATAATTGGGTACCTTAGAGTTGGTCACAAGCACCCTTTGGTCATGTATTACGCAAAACAAAATTCTGCCCAAAGTCGTTAAGGCAAAGGGAATGTTTGTGGTAAGGTAATCTGTCCTGAAGAGCACAACTAGACAATCTTAAGTAATAAAAGCAAGACTTTCTATCCTATGGATATTCAACAGTATAACCTCTGGGCCTTAAGAGTAACTAGTCCTTGGAATAAAATAAGAGGTAACCTCACAGATTAATGCCAAGTGGTAAATAACCCAATGCCATGTGCTTCCTGTCGACATACAGGACAGGCCTTGATCCTATTAACTCCCTGCCCATTAGCTGGAGAAGCCCTGATCCCACATTCTTCTTGCCCATAAGCTGAATAGTTTTGATTCCACATATTGCTACCCATAGGCTGGGTAGCCCTGACCCCCACTCCCTCCCTACTCCACTTATGAACTGAATAAGCCCTGATCACATATGCCCCCACCCATGGGCTGGACAACCCCTGTAAAAGCATGGCCCCTGCCCACTGGGTAGATGAGCCCTGAAGCAGCAAGTCCTCTGTCAAATAGAAATCATGTTCTCCGGTGTTCTGCATTATATACATTGAATAAAGATGGACCTTGACAAAGAGGGCTTGATATTTGTGTTCAGATTGCAAAACCACAAATGGAGATCAACAAAATGCAGGATGCATAAGAGCACAGCAAGGATATAGGGGTGTCAACTTCACAGCAATCACAGCACCTCAGCTGCATAGACAATAATAAGATTGTGATCTGTGGAGATAGTAACAATAGCTCTGATAGCCCATGGACCGTATCCTGCTTTCTCTGGCTGCCTTCTTCCCTTGTAGGACCCTTTAAAATCTGATGAGTTCTGTACATACCGTTTTTGCCCTGCTTATCAGGGACCGGAGTAAATCCTTGATGCTGTAAGCCTTGTTCCTCTGGAAGTATACACTGGCTTGAGTTTTGTTTGACCTTGTAGTGAATGACAGCATTGGCCAGCCCAGCTCAAGCTCTGGCGGGTGCACATCAGACATGAGTGGGAAGTAGGTGCCAGAAGTTAGTTCAGAAAAGAGGGAGGCCAAGTCACTGGTGTCACCCTCTTTGGATCCTACTTCACAACTTTTGCTTGCATTTGCTTCTGGGATGCTTTGGCATTTATATTGGCTTATGTACTCCATGTCTAGGGTGGAGAGAAATGGTAGCTCCCGTTCCTCAGCAATGGCTTGTAGATAGCCAGTCTTTCCCTCCTCCAAAAAAGCATCTGTAGCAAGCCTGGCAGTCTCACTGTGCTGCAGCACTGTGTTGCTACTGGGCTCCCTCCACCATGGCTTCTTCAGCTCCTCCAGCCTCCTCTTCAGTGGCCCAGATGATCCCATCCTCTGGAAGCAAGACCCTGCCTCTGCAGCTGGATAACTGAACATGACTAAAGCTCCTGGTACTGAGTCAAGCTGCTCGTTGGTCTCCCTCTCTGATTTGCTGTCTGGTGATGGCTTTCCTTAGTTCTTTCCCAAATGATTCCTGTAGGTTGTCAGATTTGGGGCACAAACTGCCTTCCCTGAATCAGAATTAGTTGTCTTTAACTGCTTCACGCTCCAGGAGAAGAGCTGGTCTTCTGCAGTCCTGGCTCTCAGGTCTGTTAAATGAAACAAACTGTGATTCTTAGCATCTGCTTGTCCTTTCCATGCAGAGATATGAATGATAGACTGTTGAGTTCTCCTGTGCAGTAGCTGATTCACACTTCCTGCTGATCTGATGCCCAGGTCAGGCCTCCACCCTCACCCCTCTGCCAAGTAGGTGGAACCTGTTGGATCAGTTTCTGTGGTCAAAGTGAAAATATAGATGTTGAAACTTGTTCCAAGCCAAACATACTTCTCAGTGATAATTATAATCAGTTGCAATCATTCCAAGCAGTTAAAGACACAGCTAATCTGAAAACATGGGGAAAAGCTGCTGTTCATTCTTGTCATAGCATACCTTCAGCACCACAGGATTTCTGGAACAGCATATACATGTGAGCCAGAGAATCTAGGTGGAATAGATTAGACTCTGATTTCAAATCACTGTAGACCTGTCATGAATTTACTGCTCCAAAAGGGCATCTACATGGACTTAGGCGTGAGTCTGTTCCACATGTTCGTATCTTGGAAATCTATGACTGCCTCTACTTTTGTAACACATGCTTATCTGACCACTATGACTGAATCACAAAAAAGCAGTTGAGAAGCAAAACCCAACTGTTGAATTAACTGTTTTTCACCCGTGGGGGTATCTGGGACTGGTGCCCCACTTCCCATCCCTACTTCTGTTACTGATAGGTGGAACAGAATCAGACTTCAGCTTATATCCCTCAAACTTGTGGGCAGCAAAATCTAAAAGGTCTGAGAATGTACATTTTTTAATGCAGGATTGAATAATACTGTCTATATTGTGAGTATCCTTAGGATTTGGCAAGCAATAGTGTAACTGAAAGCATGGTGACTAGGGCCATAACTCTGGACATTGCCATTGTGAGAGGGTGCAAAAGCAGTCACTGCCACAGTAGTGGCCGACTGTGCCACTGAAATCAGCATGGTAGAGACAATGCTGCCAGGTATGCTGATGACTACTCCAGGGGCAGACCTGCCTTGATATGCCTCTGTTCACAAATACAATTATTATGCCAGAATTGTGGTTGGAAAAGGCTCTTTTATATGTCACAGACACTCTGCTACCTAACAGAATGTGTCATTGCTACATGAACACCACTTTGCTCCTGAAGAAAAGTTGTGTGTGATACAGCTGGTTCTCAGTAGTTAGTACCTATGACTACTCTTGCTTCATGCATACACTGCCAAAAAGGAAAGCAAATAGCTCAGATTTGTACTGCATATGAGGAGTGATAGCAAAAGCCCTATGTATGCATATGTATATTGGATTATAGTACTAACGGTCACTTTTGGCATTGATTATAGTGACATATTTCCATTTACCAACCTCAAAGCACTTTCTAGTGGTGAGAAAAGTGTTGTCATATGTCGGGTTAAGCTATACTGAGACTGCTAAGTTTATCTTCTGGCCTTCACTGAGAATATTTGTTAGAGGGTGTTTCTGTTCAAAAGAAATGCAAATGCTAAGCTGCATAGGATTCTGAATTCCCTGGATGGATGGCTTTGGTGGGTATTACTTGGGTATTGTACCTGGAAAGATAAAATACAGACAGTTCAGGCCTTGTTCAGTACCATTCAGACAGTTCTGAATAGCTATGCTTTACTACAAATAGATGTTTCTGTGTGTCACAAGGCTGGATCATACCAAAGACAGTAAGCAGGTATTCAGATCTGGCAGTGCTGAGTATTACAAACCACCTCCCAGCTCTTGCCATAGCAAAGTAGTTTACTTTTAAGGAAATATTGTTGCTTTGGGACTGGTGGGTGGAACCTGTTATGTAGATATTGCTCAAAAGCTGTGGCTGGATGTCAGTAGCATTTAGTGTACATGAAGCCTGCCAAACTGGTCTGAAAATATCAAAGAGACTGTGCTGAGAAAAGTTTCCACACTCAGGTAATCTTCAGTGTGTCACCCTTGGTATAGCACTGTTGTGTTGACTTGTTATGCTTCAGCCCAAGTCTGAATTCGTTGCCCGGCATGCGTGAGCCAATACACGAATACCAGTTGGAAGTTTGAAAGAAAAAAAAGTTTTTATTG
>JAGPOW010000955.1:632869-643324 GCA_030014935.1 Caiman crocodilus
CAGTGTTTGGGAGATCACGTTCTTCATCCCACTCATCTCCTGACAGGAAATATGATGACTAGCACTAAAAGATTCAAATAGCCTGGAAAAGGCAGCTTTAGGAGTGGGAACATGCATAGTCATGGACAGCTTCAGGGATATTCAGACTTGTATCAGGAATAAGAACATTTGACACGCTATAATTATTACAAATTAAAAAATGATTGCCTGTATTTGTGTGTACTGGGTTTATTAGGATTAAATCCTAACATGATAGGACACAGTTCCTAAATTCTTAACAAAAGCATTAAAAGGTACTGAAAACAAATACCATTTTTCTTTACTTGGGTCAGATATTTTTGGATTGAGATTTATGGATAGGATATAAATACAACCAGTTTCTATCACTGGTCTGGAAACACTATGTTAACCTTCAGTCTGTGCAATAAGCCCCCTGCTTTATCATGATTTAACCAAAAGAAGTATTTATTCTTGAGGTCACTTACCAGGTTAACTATTCAAAATGTTAACTAGAAAATGTCTTAAATGTCTTTGTTGCTTCAGCATAACTTTACTTCATAAAGAATCATGAGGATGTTATTCTGCTGCAGCAATCACTACAGCACAGCTCTAGAAAAAATAGTGGCATATCAGTTAGACACAGGTCCCCTGCAGCTTTCCAGCAAAGCTCCACCACATTCCAGGTCCCTTTCTTTTTGGGGATGCCAACACTGAAACAGATTAATCAGGACTGAATATGCATGGCACTGTCTTTCAACCCACCTGCTATTGTGCAGCTATAAAAGGGATTAGTCATTGTCTGACCTTAACTAGGGTTTTCATGGAAGATCTTTTCAGAATTTTTTATACTAGTTCTCAACTTTCGTAGTGCAAAAATAAACTCTGCCCAAAAGCTAGGCCAGCTGGTATATCAGGACCCAGAACATGCAAAACTTACAACCTTGCCATAAAGTAGCATGAGGAACATCATTGGTATCTGCAAGACAGTTCCTGTCATCAGACAAAGGACAGAGATCAGTTTTCTTGAGGTACCTGTCCATTTTGGTTTTCAAAATATGGAAGTCATCTCTCAGAACATTTCTGCAGGAACAACTGGGTAACTGCGAGAGCCAGGTATTTCTCATAAACTAGCAGCATTTAATCACAAGTGAATGTAAATACAATGTAAATCAATAAAAATAAGGTATCTAGTTCAATATATTTTATTTCAACAGCAGGTATTTCCTTTTTTTTCTTTATCATCCACAGCATGATAGATTCTAACTCTAAGATATTTTTCACAAACTGATTTAATGTTGTCAGCAGGAAAAAGTTCACTGATGATGAAGATATCAGAGTCCTTCATCATTGTACACTGGGGAAGTTAGCGTCAGGATGCTTCGGGCATTATACTCCACAAGAGGGCGCCATGTCACTTCACCACTCAGTAGTAAGTCATCTCCATTCATAGCATCCAAATACTGCATCTGAAATTCACAAGAAAATAATGCATTTCTAACCTTAATCCACTGAAAGAAAGATGACTACATTTTTTCTCCTGACAATTCCAAGTTGTCCAAGGACTCATGAAACAGCATGCTTTCAAGAAACAAAGTTGAAGAGCAGGATTATTTTAAACAACCTTGTTTAAAATAAAAATCCACTTTAAAATAAAATGCACTTGTGTTGAAGAGGACCAAAGGGAAGAAGCTAATGCAGCATAGGCTTCACAAAAGGGTGAATAGATGCAAGTTTGAGTCTAAAATGTCTGCTAATGCCCAAGATAAAACTGTCACCTATGATAATTCTGACAATGAAGCAAAAAAGTTGACATGGATGAGGAAGCTCATAGAAAAAGCCCTGCAGAGAGAGAAAGCCCTGCCCTCTTTTATACCAGGAGTGGGCTCCAGCTCAGCTGCTTCCACCTGCAGCTGTGGCAGCACAGCACAGGGAAAAAGGTAAATTCCTTCAGTGAGCAGATACCAAGCCACTGGGTGCATCTACACAAGGCTCTAAATGTGCAGCATTAGTGTGTCATGGCAAAAGCTGTGCTAATGTAGGGTAGGCTTAGTCCACTGCACATTAGCATCACTAAAAATATGTGCACCAGTGCTACAGTGCAGTAGCACCAGCTATTGTGCATTTAGTACTTGTTATTATGGGTACTAAACTTAATGTGCAGTAACTATGGTGCATTAATACACATGGAGATGTGCCCAATGAGATTTTATAGGTGAAAACCAGTATCTTATTTTGCATAGGAATGAACTCTGATTGGGAGCGCTGGTGTCATGTTCCAGGAGATAAACTGCTTGATAAACTGCTGCAGATTATACCCGCTTCTGTTTCCAAGATTGAAATAAAAGAGTGGTGTGCACTTCCTATTCTTCAGTTTTCTCAAAATATAGGTATTAGCTTTGAATCCAAGGAAGAAAGGAAGGAGGGTGGGATCAAATTAACTTACTGGTTCGAGTACTTCAATTATTGATAAATGTTGTCCTTCAGGTAACTGTCCACATATACATTCTCACTGGTGGATGACTCCAAAATAGGACCCATATACATAGAAGTGGGTTTTGGAATCCCCTTAGGCAAACAGTGATTGCAGGACTGCTCTGCCAATCACAGCATTACTTTTAGAGTCTTCTGTGATAGCATAATGCTTTCTAAAGGTATAGATAGAGCTCCAGGTAACTGCCCTGCAGATGTCAACTATGGAAATTGTCTGGGCTCTGGTGGAATGTATTTTAACATCAATGGTGGATCCATCTAAACAGTTATATAATATAGTCTTATACAGCCCAATATCCAGCTGGACAACTGCTAGGCTGATAACAATCAACCTAGATCTCTAAGCAGTTGAGACAAGGAGCTCTGGAGACCTTTTAAATAGCATCATTATCTATAAAGGTAGTAAGTTAAATCTCTTTTAACATTTGATAAATGCAGCAAAGCCTCTGCCTGAGAGCAAGATGGCTTTGGGAGGAACACTGGAACAAACTGATCTGTTTTCCAAATTAAAGTCAGTAACAACTACAGGCAGGAGTTCTGGGCGAGTCCTCAGGGGCACCCTATAAATGGAAAGGGTGGATTAAGGAGGGTCTGCTATAAAGACTTGGATCACAGCATTCTTTTTGCTTATCAAGCAGTATGGTGAAGACTGTTTTCAGGGAGAGGAAGGAGCAAGTTCCTGTCGGCAGTGTGGGGATCATGTTCAGGTTTCATTGTGGAACAGAACCCCTCACTTGGAGAAAAACTCAGAATAATCCCTTGAAGAATCCGAGGACTGTTGAGTGATAAATGACTTGCTGACCCATTTACTGGAGGATGGAAAGCAAAGAGAGCTGCCAGATGGACCTTAATTATACTGAGGGAAAAGGTTGAGCGCTTTATAACCAGCAGACAGCCTAGGAATATCTTGCAGCACAAAACCCTAGTCCATTTCACCAAGTAGGCACATCTGGTAATGTCCTTTCAGTACATATCCTTTCTATACTTATCATAACTGCCAAAACCATGCATTTGGATGTGGTGTCAGCTGCATCCAAGGGTACTTGAAGGGCTGCTTTGCCATCAGCTGGTCTTCTGAAAGTAAAGATATCAAATCTTCTCTCTTATCAAAAATAAAAGAGTCCATCAGGTCTAGGTTCTTCTTATAAACCCAGATATCATAACAGGCTAGAAGAGCTGGTACTTGGGAATTCTGAGTTGGTGACTTGTGGCAGGTACAGCCACAGATCAGTCCAGTCTCCTATTTGTCCTTATTCAGCTTGGCATTCTCATCCACTGCTGTAACCATCAGCCAGGAAAGGCTGAAGTGAGTGTATAGGTATTCAATACCTTTGCATGGAATTCTACTGTTTATTTGCCTTCCGTGTGATAGAGTGGCAAGAGGCCATACTATCTAAGCTGGGTCGTGGATCACATCTTGAATGGTTATGGCCAATTTTATAGGATCCACTTGGAACTGTGTATCAACCAATGAGTGTGACATTTTTGATACCTCATCTGGGGAAATTCTGAGGTGTTTGCTACCATCTTCAAGAGCTCCTGGAGTCCCCCAGTATTTTCTGGGAGTCAAGGCACCAAATGAAGAGTTTATGGCACCTGGAGAAAATGACGGTCTTGAGTCTGTTTTTGCTACAGAGATAGAACTGACATGGTAATTCAAGGAAAAGTAGAAGTCATCCTAAGCATGGGGTCTGGAGGATGAATATGGGGACAGAGCTCCTGAAAGTTCCAAGGCTATATGGGCACTAGTAGGTATCCTGTGATCTACTGAGTTAATTCACTAAGTTCTGCAAGTATGTCACGTCAGGTAGCATCTGCCTTTTGGCAAATACCCATAGTGCAACTGGAGTTCTGCATCCATTTCTGGGTGCTGCACTTCAGGAAGGATGTGGAGAAACTCAAGAGAGTCCAAAGGAGTCTCTTGGAGGGGGGGGTCCCCCAAGGTGGAGTACCTTCCATTTGTCATGCATGATTAGAGGCCTAGAGACCAGGTCATACGAGGAGAGGCTGAAAGACTTGGGACTGTTCAGCCTGGACAAGAGAAGACAAAGAATAAGGGGATTTGGTGGTAGTCTATAAGTATATCAAGTATATCAAAGGTGTACATTGGGGCCTGGGAGACAATCTGTTCACCAAGGCCCCACAGAGGAGGACAAGAAATAATGGACTCAAGTTGATTGAGGATTGCTTCAGGCTAGACATAAGGAAAAACTTCTTTACAAGTCAAGTGCCAAGGGTTTGGAACAGGCTGCTACTAGAGGTGGTACAGTTATCCACTCCGGCAATCATCAAAAAGTGTCTTGATCCCCAGCAGTCTTTCCTGCCCCAGCATGGGGGGGCTGGACCTGATGATCTGTAAGGTCCCTTCTAGCTGCTAACAACTATAAAACTACAAAATAGCACTAGAGGTGTTAACGACCCAGTGCCTGAAGAAAATCTCAACCAGCATTCCAAACAAGAGTCTGTTCGTGTTAAAGATATGACCTGTACTGACAGAAGCTAAGATCCTGGGCTTGAAGATGGTACCAAGCCGGGTGATTGTGCTGCTGAAGGTATAAACAAGCCTGCTGCCAGAGTGAGAAACACTACTGGGAGCTCAGCAAGACTAGGGTGTGCAGAATGAACACTGCCTTTATGTGGGGAGGCACATGATACTTCATGCTTGGCTGCTTATGCTATCTGCTTATTATTATGTTCAAATGCTACCAGTGTCTTTAGTACATGCTTTAGCACCTTTGCTGGTAAAAGTATTAAGGGATCTTTTGCTTTTACTAATTCTGAGCAGGACTTCTCCCTGTGTCTTTTCTGCCCTGATCTGTGGGCAGCGGTGCCAAACTGCAATATCATGTCTGTCTCTAGGCCTCTTCTAGTTTGTGGTCACAATGAGGGGCTGAGAAGTCTCAGAGCCAAAATAGAGGATGGGGACCAGAACTCCTAGATCTTCAAGAGCCTCTTTCATTTCCCATCTAGGCTGAGAGGTCTTGAATGTTCCATCTCCCTCCTACAATGAAGTGGTTTCTGCTGGTTGAAGGCTACTGGTTCATAATGTCCATGATGGGAGAAAGATTTCTTCCATCTCTGATAGAAAATCTTCCCTTAAGTCTTGACCATGATTGTTGCAGGAGTTCTGATCGTAATGTTATTGAGAAGAAGTCTGGCCTGTTACTGCTGTTAGTGGATGTGCAGTACTTAACTGAGGCTCTTAGCCCCAAACCAGATGCAGAACTAAGTGACTAGGCAAAATAGCTGAGGCTTATTTTCTCTATCCTGTCTAGTTCTCAGACTGAATGATCAACAGACTGAGCAGTTGTTGAGAACACAAGATTCCTCTAGGCAGAAGAGGCGCTGTCTGTGGCTGTCAGACATTAGTATAAAGATATCACACGAGGGATATGGTTGGAAGCCCAGAAGGCTAGGGTCTCTGGGCAAGGCCCAACAAAAAAAATACCACTCTACCCCTACTATAGGGGAGAAAAAGAAAAAAAAGGGGGTGGGGGTTAGTTTGCACCACAGCAAGTAGATGAATGCACCATGAAAATTGGATGAGGTTACCAGTCATCTGTGTCATCATCAGAAAGGGGGTGGGTTTGCCTGCAGTGATGAGGTATTGAGCTGCAGTTCAATCAATGGAATCCCCAAAACAAGAGTAAAAAGAACTCTCATACATGCCTCCTGAGCTGGTAAAGGTGTTGGGGAAGTAGAAAAAAAAATACAGGCCCATGTGCATCTAATCAGCAGGATATATAAAACTCTGTCTACATCCAGGAATTTTAGAGAAACCAATGAGCAGGAAATGTGCTTGATCCTGTTTACCTTTCGCACAGGGGCATGAGATCTGAGGACAGAACCACCTCTACTGCTACTACCAAGGCAAAAAAGTGCTGTGAATGATAGACATCCTTGTGAGAGAATGCATGTGGGGACATTACTTGAAGGAGAGCCTAGACTTAGTCCATTAGTCAATAGGGTTGTTGGTTGTAGCTGTGTTGGTCTACGGACATACGCAGACAAGGTCTTTTGTTTAAATACGATATCTTTTATTAAACCAACTAAATAGTTGGAAAAAATTGTTCTTTGTAAGCTTTCAGGCGCAAACACCCTTCCTTCAGGTATAGGGAGAGTCTTCTAGTGTTATGTGTTCTCCATAGTAGGAGAGAAGCCAATACGCCAAATGTGGGGTTGTGAAGATCAGAGGGAAGAGGAGACAACAGGTGACAGACAGGTAGGTGGGGGCAGATGGGATGTTGGAACTGGTAGACTGGATAGACTAGCTGGTAAGATGCAGACAGGTTACCTAGGGTTATCATATGACAGGCAGATTATAATGTGCCACAAATCCAATGTTTATATTTAGTCCATACTTTTCTGTATCCAGTAGATTTATAAAGTGAGAACTACTATATCAGTATTTGGCTACCTATAGTGAAACATGACTGGAAGGATCTTTTTAAGCTTTGTGACTATCTTATTGGCATACGGGGAATTGGACACGTGACAGGTCTTTGCAAGGTAGGCTCTTTCAGTTGAAGGGTTTCTGAAGAACCTACTGGATCTTCATGTGATGTAGTGGGGCTGGTAGATACCATTCCACTCTAATCTCTTACCTCCCATGATCTTCAAATTACTAACCTCTTTCTTAGACTGCTTTCCTTTTACTACATCTGCCTTCTTTCTTTTCTGCTTACTGTAGAACACCTGTTAGGAGTCCACTTTTTCACACAACACCTTTTCTCTTGGACTTTTGTTATCCATGAATGTCATTCTTTTCTCAATGAACACATTTAGAGAAAGTCCTGTCCTGTAAACTTTCCACATTTCAAGTCTGATCTCTCTTCCCACAGCTTTTTAAAAGATCCTCTCTAAAAATTCAGCCTTCTCCTCCACTCATGCACAAATACTAATACAGAACATGAACAGCTTTTCCCATCTAGCACATCCAAGCTTTTTATTAGCTCTTTTCACATCTGGATCATATTGACAGCTTATTCTTATATTGACATCTTACATGAACCATTACTCTCATGTCCTTGTCCTCCTCATTCATTTCCAGTCTGTATGTCAATATATTATAGCTGAAGTCCTTATTAATGGCTCCTAATTTTACAATTAAAGCTGTTAAATTTCACAGCATTTCTAAAACTCCATTATACAAAATTATCTAAAATTTTCCTATTAAATAGTCTGATACTGTTTCATATTAACAATACCTTTAGCTTACTGTCATCTCAAATTTCATGAGGACAACTCCCCATAGGAGGTTGCAGAGACAGATAGTACAGCAGGGTTCAAAAAGGGACTAGACAAATTCATGGATAATTGGTCCATCAGGGGTGTACCCCTTAACATGCTACCAAGAAGAGTATGACAGGGTAGATTACTCTAGATATACCCTGTTCATATGCTCTCTCTCTAAAGCATCAACAACTACCTTTGCTGGAGACAGGATGCTGGACTAAATAACCATTAGTCTGACCCAGTATGGTACTTCATATGTTTTTATGTACTTCCAGTACCAAGCTCACTGTTAATATCTTTAAAAGGATGGGTGAAAAGACTTATCCCTGAGGAACACCACAAATGAATGTTCTCTAGTCATACAACAGGTTATATTGAAAGGTGAGTTAAAGTCTTCTTTTAAACAAACCCTTTCCTCTCTCATGATTGTAATATCAATCCCCAGCCTCTATGTGACAGGGGGCAAGCTTGGAGCTGAGTCTCAAGTCAGCCCGCCCACCTGTCTACGTAGGGCAGTCCGCCCAGTCTCACCTGCCATGACTTTGCTGTAACTATAAACTGGTGGTAAATAAATTGGGGCTGCCCATTACATGCCTCAATGCCAGGGGGCACTATCCATGGCTCCATGCCTTTCCTACACCATGGTCCATGCCTCGCAGATGACATCATAAGTTCTTAGTGTCTCCAGCCCCCACAGTGGGCTCCATAACACTAGTCTAGACCGCAACTAGATCTCTCCTAATCAGGCAGTCACACTCCCTGACCCCTTCTCCCTCTTGGATGTAACCCCCACAGACCTTTGGCGACACAGGCCCTGGTTTCACCTCCAAAGCCAGTCAGAACTGCAGGCCCCCAGCTCTGGGCGTCCCTCGTGATGGGCCCCTGCTGGCCCCCTCTCTCCTACAGGTTCACCTTCTTGGGCCCCACTACAGGATTACTCACCCGGTTGTGGGGACTGGGATTTTAAGGCACCCCTCCTCACCTTTCATCAGGGAGGTAATTGGCCTGCCATTTCTTGGGGGCTGTCCCACCACAAACAGCCCCACCAGGCCGCCCATCTCCAGTAGGGTGCAGTTTCAGGTTATGCCCAGGACCAATGAGGCCTCCTCCATCCCCATAGTCTCACCCTTACCTCCAGGATGTTCCACACTACAAGGGGGCCAGATGGTGCTGCTCCCTCAGCTGCAAGCAGCCAACTGCTAGGTCTGCCTGGCTGATCATTGTTTGAAAATGGCTGCCTCAATCAGGCACCTGTCGACCCTTAAGGTAACAGGCACCAAGGTGCACTGCCACACACTACAGTTTAGCCTATAATTTCCCATGAGGCAAAGTGTGAAAAGTTTGGCTTAATTCTAGATAAATTAAATCCGCTGCATTGTCCTTACTCAGTAAGTCAATTACCTTCTCACAGAAGGATATATGAGTAGTCTAACACTATCTTCCATAGATAAAGCCATGCTTTATTTCAGTTTACTTCTAGAGTTGAGGGTATACTTCCTTTAAAAAGAACTTTCATTATCACAAAAGACTAGAGATCTAAGAGAGATTGCTCTGAGCTACTGCTCACCTGCCTGCGCACATATTCCACCAGTAATTCCAGTTGTCTAGGATCTTCACAATTCTTGTTAAAAAGGTTTCTCCAAAGGGCTGCTGCCAGTACATGGTCATCAGATACGATTCCCTAAAGGAAGGAGCAAGAGAGAAGTTACTGGAAGTTGCAGATGGAAAGAACACATTGCCAGATTAGATTTTCTTTTTGGTCTGCTACATGCCTCGTACAACCTCCAGACATGAAGAGTTGGAATTTAAACAGTGCGTGTTTTCTTCATGTCAGGCTATATATGAAGAATCAGCCTCTCCCTCATAGAAGGAAAAGCAAGTTCAGGGGGAAGATTGACTGTTGTACAGAGCTGTCTATAATAGATGTGAATGGATTTGGAGAAAAAATAAGCAGTGAATTTCTACATACTGGGTGCATCTACATGTGCCTTCCCATAGTGCAGTTGTTACTGTGCCACCATTTAGTACCTGCTTCAGAAAATACTAAATGACAGTGCAACAACAGCCATTACTGTGCCATCTTGGTGATCCACAGTTATTTCAGCAGCTATGTCACCATAGACATGTGCTATAATGAGGTAGCTTGTCACTATAGCAATGTACTGCTGGCATCACAGTTTGTGCCTGCTCATGCTACATCGCTATAGTGATGAGCTACACTACCATAGCACATAATTACAATAGCATCATGTGTAGACATGTCCACTGGCTGGCAAAACAGTTTTCTTTAAGAAAAGTCTTTTCTCTGTGTAAAACTGTACAAGCAGTCCTCGACTTGCAATGTTTTGAGTTACAAAGTTTTGCACTTATAACATTTATAAATTGACACCGTGTTTCAACTTTCTGACATCAGTTTTGACTTTACAATGCTTGATCCGATGTGATGCCATGCCAGCGAACAAGTCTGCTGTGTCACCCATCTCCCTGGAGAACATCTGTCCAAATTTCCTTGGACACTTTCTTTAAGAAAGCAGACAAGACTCCAGAAAAACCTGCAGCCAAGACTCCTGAGAAGCCTCCAGCCAAGAACTCTTCAAAAAGTCCAACCAAGAGCCCTTCAAAAAGCCAACCAAGTCACCTCAAAGAAGTCCTTCCAAATCAATATGATTGCTATTTACAATATAAATACATTAATGTAGCTATATTATTCATCTATAATTGATTGAGTAC
>JAGPOW010000955.1:643424-667352 GCA_030014935.1 Caiman crocodilus
AAATCAATATGATTGCTATTTACAATATAAATACATTAATGTAGCTATATTATTCATCTATAATTGATTGAGTACAAAATTCTGGGGTATTTTTGGTGAGACTAGGGTATTGGGCCTTGGTTCAGGAACCAATTCCCTATTTATAACATTATTTCTTATGAGAAAATTGGTTCTGAGTTACAACATTTCAACTTAAGACGCGGTTTTCAGCAACCAATAGTGGTGTAAGTCTGAGGACTGCCTGTACTACTAATACACAACAAATCAGTGCCTTGTGGTTTGGGTGGTGAGGCTGTGATGTAGGGAAAGACAGGGTCTAAAGAAGCTATACTAAGAATGTTCCAGAGAGGGCTCATAAGGTATTGCTATCTGTTTCAGCATTTAATGCAAGAACAAGTTATAAGTCCATCACATTCAGGCCTATCTGAAATTTTAAAATTTATGTTACAATTGATCCAACATGTGCTTTTGTTGGTTTGGGGTCTGATGTTCTTTTTCGTCTGTTTTATTCACAGCCTTTGCTGTCTAGTTTGTATGGTGTGCTTATTACTGTGCCCACATGCATGTTCTTTGCTAGTTGCTGCAGACACATTTAACCTAAGCCAGAACTACTTTAAAAATTAAACGACTGATATTTATCATTAATTTATTCAAACATTCCAATTTTTAAAATATGAGTAGAGAATAAGTGAAGGAAAGAGACCTAGCTACACACAGATACTATATTTACTTGAATACAATTTTTCCCCCCCAATTAGCTTGAGTAAAAAAGCCTCTTATCTTATAATTACATACAACAATATCTCACTAAATACATTGTCTATCATTAAACTGTTGCCAAAAGCAACATTTGTTCAGGAATGGATACCATCTATAAAGTTGATTAAATGCAGCTAACACTGAGCATAACTACAAAACACAAAGGCCCACATAAGTTTCTGTCAGCATGTTTGCTCAATCACAAGAATAGAAAAATGCAGCCCATCTGAATAAGACATATGGTAGTGTCCATTAAGAGCAGTCCTCCTCACTGCCGACTCTTCTTCAACTCATGGTGATCCACGACATAGCATACCCAGACTCCTTTTGTTGGCTCCTCTCTCAGCATCACATATGAGGAGCATGGTCCTACCCTTCAAGAGGTGAAACTGGTTCAGGTTGTTCTGTGCCTGATCTGCATATACATTTTTGAAACATCCCACAACTTGTGACAAGAACACCTAGTTCCAGTCATGAGTGGGGGACTAATTAGCACATTTTCTTTGTGGAGAGTATCTGGAGTACACACACAAACTGAGCAGTGCTGAGTTATCAGGTCACCATGGGTTGAAATGCTTTTGATTATGGTGGGGCCCAGCCCAGTGAACTATGTAGTAAATCACAAGCCTTGGTTTTGAAGTAATATATCTTGTACAGTACTACATATAAGGAGGTGTCCAAGTGTTGCTCAAAAGTGTTTCTATGGAGTATATGTGCTAAAACTTGTAGAAGTTTAAAAAAAGATAACATACATCAATTCTAGATTAACAATTTGCATATAGTACCATTGCATTTAGTTTTAGTCATGTTTAACTACAAGGTTATTGTTTTCAATTTTGCTCCTCACTTACATGTGCTCAGGGAGAGCAGGGTCTGACAATAAGGAGAGGGGGAAGGAGCTGCCAGGGAAAAAAGTTGGGAGGAAGCAAAAAGCAAACCTGACTCCCCAGATTTATTTATTTTCCATGCCATAGCAATGGGAGAGGGACAAATTCAAGGTAAACCTCCAGTAATTAGATTCCTTACCAGGAAAATTATAAAAAAATGCATACATTTTCCATATATAGAATTTAATTACAGGGGTGGCGGGGGGAAAAGTGTGTCATATGATCTAAGGGGTAATGTTCAATTTGATTAAATGTGTCTAGTAACCTGTGGAACTCACACACACAAGATACTTATAAGACAAAATGCCATTTAAAAAACAATAATTACATAAATAAGAACAGCACCTGTAATGTGACATTCAGCAGGGCAAAAGATATAAGAACAATTATACTTTGTTCATATATAGTGTCTGTTACTTGAAGGTCTCACAGCCCTTTATACACATTAGTACATTTTTGGGTGGAATTCTATTTCTCCATTTAGTTCCACAGCTAACAAACATATACAACTTACATGGCTAAGTGTCTGAATTAGGCTATTTTCCTATGTTATCCAAAATTAATTGTACTCTTTGTGGATAAATATACTATGCAGCTCAAATGTAGCCATATAAGTCATCTGTGTATCTTAGAGCCTATTCTTCTAGGCATATAGTAGCACTACACATCCAGATCTATTCAGTTAGGCACCCCTAGCTATCTAAAGACCTGTACACATAGAAAAATGTAGTTGTGCTCAAAGCATGCCAAGCAGGACTTTGCGTATGGCTGCAGAAACTGCTGGTGAGACGCACAAGGGACCCATAAAAAGAGGCTGTAGGGAAAGGTCAGGCAGACAGAGGTAAACCATGCAGCACTGACAGACTAGCTACAATGTAGTTCAGGGTGCTCAGGTTGGCTGTAGGGACAGGGGCCCAGGGGTGAGATTAGGGACAAAAGGGGGACCTAGGAGGAGGCAGGACAAGGCTAGGGACAGACTGCAGTGACAGTCAGAAAGCAGGAACAGGGAGCACATAGGCAAACAGGAGTGGAACTCCAAGGGCAGCTAAGTAGGGTAGAAGTCTCAAGGGAGAACTAGGTGGAGGGAAGGCCAAACAGCAGATTTTTGCATTAGCTACAGCCCAAGAGCAGTTCCACCAGCAAGCACTAAATACTGCAGTGACAAAGATAGGAACTGCAGTAGAGGACCTACTGGCTGCTGGCCACACCAATGAACCTAGGGGTGCACCGATAAAGATTTTCTTGGCGGATACTGTCAATTATTAACCAGCTGTATTGGCTGATATGGATTCAATAGCTGATTTCGATTAATGCAGCTCAGAAGCTTGGAGAGCAGAGTCCTGCCGGTAAGTCTATGGGGTGGAAGGAATGTGGGAGAGGGAAAGGGTGTGTGTAGTGGGGGACAAATTGAGCTCCCCATGGTGAGGGAGGGAGTGGGGCAGGGGCAGATGCTGCCCAGCAAGGGTGGTAGAAGCAACCTCAAGGCAGGAAGTGGGACAGAGCGGCTGCCTGCTGCTGCGTGCTCCCCCGGAAGAAGCATGGGAACATGTGCCCCCCCAGATTTGTTCACAGAGTGTAAGTGGGCTACCTGTTATGGGCTCAGGGGCAGGGGCTCCACCAGCCTCTTCCTGGCAGGGGCCTGGGCTGGGGCTGTACTTGGAGCTGGCAGGGGCAGGGCGGGCTCAGCTGTGCAGGGCAGGCAGTGGCAGCGCTGAGAGGCAGGGAATTTGGGGTGGCTCTGAGCCCCCACCTCCTCTCCAGCAATGCCCTGGCTCAGGAGCCCCCTGCTGTGGGGTAGGCAGGGTAAAAGGGGTCAGTGCAGGGCACCTGAGTGAAAGGCAGCAGAGCACAGTGCCCAGAGCAGAGGTGGCTAGAGAGGGCTTGGAGGGCTATAGACCCCCCTTAGCCACCTCTTCCAGAGCTGCTGCTACCCGCCCCGTGCAGCTGAGCCCAGCCCTCCCCACCATCTCCAAGCACAGCCCTACCCCAGCCCCATCAACGAAAGAAGCTGTTGCAGCCCCTGGCCCCAAGCCTGCAGCAGGCAGCTTGCCTTTGCCCCATGCACAAATCCAGGGGGCACATGCCCTCCATGACTCCCCTGGGTGGGGGTGCGTGCAGTGGTGAGGAGCCATGCCCCCTGAATGAGCCACCTGCCCCCAGCCCCAGGGTCACACCCACCTGGCTGGGCAGTGCCTACCCCTTCCCCTCTCTCTCCTTCACTGTGGGGGCCTTGATCTGCACCCCCTCTATGTCCCTTCCCTGTCACAGACTTACCAGCCAGATGCTACTCACTCATCAGTTTAAAATAATAAACTGATTACAATGGCTAGAAGTTTGTTCCTATAATTTAGGAACAAACCCATTTCTGCCCATTTGTGTGTTTTATGGGTTTCTTCATCCAAAACATCTTGTGGTTCAGAGCAAATGGGGAGACAGTTCACTAGATGACTTATTTGTTTTGTCCAGTTTTGCCCACTTATATGTTCTTACCTCATCATATCCATATATAGCTGCAAAGAAATTTTCTGCCATGCTTCGCATACTTCGCCTGAGGGTAGAAGGATCAATCTGGAAAATAAAAGGCAACATCATCTCAGGAGGTAGGAATCCAAGAGTAAGGATAGAGGAGCATGTGAGAGCACTGTGGTCATGTGAGTAGGCATTTAGGTGTGAGCAGTATAATTTCATGCAGGCCACTGGTTACAGAGCAGTACGTGTTATAGATTGGCTGAGTCTTTATACAAATTAAAATCAGTGTCAACATAAAGTCTGTGTAGAGGGCAGAAACGTCCCCAGCTTAGGATGCTTTCTCTTGCATATTTTCTGTTCCTTCCAACATTTGTCCATCCTTCCCTGGCTCTAAACACTGCTTTATTTTTGTTTTAATACATTTTAAGGCCATAGTGATCATCTAGTCTGACAGGCCACAAAATTTTGCATTGTGATTCTCCATCAAGCCTATACTTTTCATATAAGCCAATGCATAATTTTTAGAAAGAGATTTAGATTTTTTTGTTTTTGTTTTTTTTTTAGAAATCTAGCTTTATCGGACTTTAAATGAAGGATAATTTACCCAAGTGCTACATTAGTTTTCCCAGTGGTTAATTACCCTATTTAAAAATGTACATGATGGGGGAGAAGTACAGGGAGTACAGACAGAAGTGCAGCTCTCAGCTGTAACTCAGAAAGATTTTTGCAAAGTATTCTCAGTTATAATGTTACCCCAGACCAAACAGAAGTGCACTGTTGGTTTCAGGGGGAAAGACAATCCCATAGCAATGGCCAGGGCTCACTATTCTCAGAATGGGAGGGGGAAAAGCAGTGGAGGAAGCTCATTCCAGGACTCCCCAGCTGGTGCTGAAGGGTGGGACAGGTGAATTGGAACCCTGCAGCAGGGTTCCAATACACCCACCTCACCCTCCAGGGTCAGGGGCGGGCTGAACACCCCCCAGACTGAACTGCCTTTCCCCCCTCCCATTCTGAAAACAATTACAGGCTGGGTGCTAAGCAGACACAAGTTACAAAAGATGCTACATTTTTAAACATCTTTATCTGAGACCACATGCAATGAGGGTCAGATTTTCACCCGATCTGCCATTTTGTAAACAATTTGCATCCAAGCACTTGTGTTTGGTCACAGCTATGAATGGCTTTCTGTGGCCAAATAGGGCAAAAACTGTCGCTTCTGCCTGCACCCATTCTTTCCAACCTGAATTGTACAGCTTCAACTTGAACACAACAGATCTTGCTTGGTAGCTATCTATCACATTAAATATCCCTTGCTGAATGGGAGAGGCAACCTTGCGACAGAGGATGTCAAAAATGCTGAAGTGCTCAATGCTTATTTCATCTTAGCCTTCACAAGCAAGGTCAGCTCCCAGATTACTGCATCTGGCAGCACACTTTGGGGAGGGAGGTGAGGAGCCAACAGTGGCAAAAGAACAGGTTAAGGACTATTTTAAAAAGCTGAACATATACAAGTCAATGGGGTCAGATGGGATGCACCCAAGGGTGCTGAGGGAGCTCGCTGATGTGGTTGCAGAGCCACTGGCCATCATCTTCGAAAATTCATGGCGATCAGCAGAGGTGGACGATTAGAGAAAGCATACATAGTGCCCATATTTAAGAAAGGGGAAAAGGAAGATCCAGGGAACTACAGACCAGTCAGCCTCACCTCAGTCCCTGGTAAAATCATGGAGCAGATCCTCAAGCAATCCATTTTTAAGCACTTGGAGAAGAAGGTGATTAGGAACAGTCAGCATGGATTCACCAAGGGCAAGTCATGCCTGACCAACCTTATTGTTTTCCATGACGAGATGAATGGCTCTGTGGACAGCGGGGGAGACCAGTGGATGTGACATACCTTGTTTTTAGCAAGGCTTTTGGTACAGTCTCCCACAGCATTCTCACAGGCAAGCTAAGGAAGTACCGTTTGGATGGATGGACTATAAGGTAGATAGAAAACTGGCTGGAGCATCAAGCTCAAAGGGTAGTAATCAATGTCTAATTGGCAGCTGGTATCAAGTGAAGTGCTCCAGGGGTCGATCTTGAGGCTGATTTTGCTCAATGTCTTTATCAATGACCTGGAAGATGGCATAAAGTGCACCCTCAGCAAGTTTGCAGATGACAACAAGCTGGGGGGAATAGTAGATATGCTGGAAGGTAGGTCTAGGATTCAGAATGACCTAGACAAATTGGAGTGCTGGGCCAAAAGGAATCTCATGAGGTTCAACAAGAAGTAGTACAAAGTCCTGCGCTTAATATGGAACAATCTCATGCATCAGTACAGGCTGGGGCTGACTGTCTGGGCTGAAGCTTTGCAGAAAAGGACCTGGGGGTTACAGTGGATAATAAGTTGAATATGAGCCAGCAATGTACCCTTGTTGCCAAGTAGGCTAACAACATTGCTAGGTGTGTTGACAATAGGTCAAAGGAAGTGATTATTCCTCTCTATACAGCACTGGTGAGGCCACATCTGGAGTACTGTGTTTGGTTTTGGGCCCCCCACTACAGAAAGGACATGGGGCGGGGGGGAAATCGGTGAAAGTCCAAGAGAGGACAACAAAAAATGGTTAGGGAGCTAGGGCACATGACTTATGAGGAGAGGATGAGGGAATTGGGTTTAGTTAATCCAGAGAAGAGAAGACAGAGGGGATTTAATAGCAGCCTTCAACTACCTGAAGGGAGGTTCAAAACAGGATGGAGCTAGGATGTTCTCAGTGGTGGCAGATGGAAGAACAAGGAGCAATGGTGTAAAGTTGCAGCAAGGGAAGTGTAAGTTAGATATTAGGAAGTATTTTCTCACTATGAGGGTAGTAAAACACTGGAACAGGTTACCAGAGAGGTGGTGGAAGCTCTATCATTGGAGGTTTTTAAGACCTGGCTAGACAAAGCTATGGTTGGGATGATCTGGTTGAGGTTGGTCCTGCTTTGAGCAGGGGGTTAGACTAAATGACCTCCCTAGGTACCTTCCAACCCTAATTTTCTATGGTTTGATAATTATGTGAGAGGAAAGAATTCTTGTGGGCGATATCTTTTATTGGATTATGGTTGGTATAAACTTAGGCAAGCTTTCAAGTATCACAATACCCTTCCTTATGCTTCTATGGCATGTTTCTCAGGTTCCTGAGGAAGAATATTATGATATCTGAAAGCTTACCTATGTCTATACTAGTCAGTCTCAAATAGGGTGTCATGGCACCCAGGAATGCCTTGAGATCCTTTCAAGGGTGCTACAGGGTGCCACAAACTGTTAGAACTGTTAGTCTTTGCAACAGAAAAATTGCTCTTTTTTTTTTTTTTGGCTACAAGAAAATGAATGAAAACTAAGAGCCAGCAATTTCCGATGTGTGCTGTGAGCCAATCCAGAAATATCCTGAGTCTAAAAAGGTTGAGAACCACTGATCTATACCAACCATACAGTTGGTCTACTGAAAGAAATCACTCACAAGAATTCTTTTCTCTTGCATATCTTCTAGATCATCACAGCAACATCACCACTTCAACACTACCTGGTAATATTAGATTTTTCCAGCAAACATGAAGTTCCCTCACATTCAAAAAAATGTTAAATATCTAACATCAGTGGCTCAGAGGGCAGATTGCCATTTCTTTTAAAACTCTCAGATGGAGTTAACCTTTCCTGCACATTTAAAAATATTTATCTTTAACTCAGCATCTCTAATTGTCCTTCCTTGCTTTCTTCCTGCATGACATCTGAGCAGACTGAATGGAGCTCACTCTGCTATTGTCTGTGTAACAGGAAGGCACCCTCGGGTCACTGTGCTCTCCCCTGATGCCTCCTTTACCATGCCAAGCTGCCTACAGGGCACCCTCTTTTCTCGCCCGCCACGTCTTTGCTGTTTTATATATATATATATATATATATATATATATATGTTATGGCAAGGCTGCTTTTTTGTTCTCTTGGACACAGTACTCCTGTTCTACACTGGTCCCATTTCTGGAATGAGTGTTCCGGTACACCCCCACCTTATGGGCTATACGTGGCTCCAACCACCCTTGTACCACGCCCCAAGCCTCGCAGATAGAACGGACAATCTTCAGTGTCTGGTCTTGTACTCTCCCTTGGGCTCTCCACAGCCCTGTCCCTCACCAGCGCCCCCTTGGCCGCTTGGGCTCACTGCAGCCTTGTCTTGTAACGGTGCCCCCCCTGGGCGCTCAGGCTCTCGACAGTCCTGTCTCGTAACAGTGCCCCCCTGGGCATTCAGGTTCCACACAACCTTTTCTGGTTTTTGCCTTACCAGGTACTCAGGGTTGGCACACTGACAGTCGTTGTCCCCTTCTCCGGGGCCACTCAACTGTTGTCCCCTTCTCTGGGACTGGGATCCCCATACTACCATGAGTCCCCTTATGAGGCCTCCTCCAACTCCTAATAGCCTCACCCAACCCTCCAGTTACAAACAGCAAACACAAAGCATAAGCCCCTAGGCTCCAACATTCTTCCCACCACACCCGGGGTGCTCCACGTCTCACCAGTCTCAAGTCGTTCTTGTATTCAGACCTCTTTTCTTTACTCTCTCCAGCACAGCTCTTTCTCCCTTAGCTACCAGCAGGAAACTGCCAGCCTGGGCCCAGCCTGTGATTTATATAGGAGCCAGGCCCTGCCCTTCCAGTCAGCTGATCAGGCAGGTGTGAGTCACTAGGTCCCTCTGGTTACCCTAGCAACCGGCACCTGTGTAGTTATTCCGGCTCTGCAAGTAGCAGGCATCTTAGTGCCCTGCTACAGTCTGGCAGGGTGAGAGGTCCAGCAAAGCACTATAAAATGTGCTTAATTTTGAGCAGGTAAGCAAGTAAGGGCTAATGAAGTGACTGGGACTAATCAGAGTCTAAATTTAAACAGATGCTTAAATATTTGGCAATTTGGGATTTAAGCACCTATCAACTTGCAGAAATGAGCTCTACATTAGTACTATAAGCAGATAAGCTGTCAGACTTCCAGAGGGATGGCTAAACCAGACTTAGTATTGCTGCAGACTGACCACTCCTTTTTGTCCTTTATTGTCAACTAAAAGCTAAGAAATAAACCTTTTTCATCACAGAGATTCAGCTGAATTTTTCTGGTAAAGCCTCTATTCTAAGACAGACCTAAGGGACACTGAGCATTTGTCCTTGAAAACAGCAGTTCACAAGATGCCCTGACAAATTTTACTATCCTTCTGCAGAGAACAGGAACAAAACAACCTGATATAACCTATGTTTATTGGTATTCCCCAAACTTCAATCTGTCACAGACACTTGAGACTGTGAAGCCCTATAGTGTGGGTTCTGGGATACTGTCCTATGTTTTGTCCAGGTAGGGACAGTTTCAAAATGTTCACTCTCATTAGTTTCAAAACTGTAATGAATAAATACATAAATAAATACAAATAATTAACTGCCCACATTTCCATTTAATAGCAAAAAAAATCCCTATGTGCAACACTAGAGCTGGAAGAAAGGAGTTTTTTTAAAAAAAGATATTGGGAATAGGAATAAAGTTTAAGAATTGGATTTACTATGAAAAATGCATTGCCATTGTTGAGCTTTTGATAGCCTTTCAAAGGCAGAAACTACACAGCAGAAGAAAATATAACTCGTACAAATATTAGTATTGATAACACAGACTACTGGAGTTTCACCAATGTTATCAACCCCCTCTTAATATTCTTGCTAACACAGTGGTCAGAAGGTATGTAATAAGTTTCTGTCTCAAAACTATAATTAGTTTATGTCATGAAATCAAACCTATAGTATATATGTTTTTTTCCATTAAACCACTATCCTTTTCATAATTTGATTTTTATAAGAATACATGCAGTGCAACCACAAGGAAAATTCCTTTTAAGTCAGTTACTCATATTTTTCCATTTATATAAGGTATTAAAATTCATGCAGATATTTTATAGGCCATCAAGATTTGGTGACTGGCTATTACTGAATGTTTAATAAAAGAACTAAATAAAAGAAATCAGAGGGTTAAATGATGACTGCAACTCCTGTAATGACTTAATTAAATTTTTATTGAGTACATAAACCATGATGTCACTTTTAGCCAACCATACTCACTTTCTATGCATGTTAAAGACTGTGGTTTCTCTCAATAGAATATACTTCTAAATAAGCTGCACTTCTACATTAATAAGGGGGAGCAGGTCTCATGTAACACACTCAATAAATTATCCTTCCATTTTTAAACAAATTCCATGAGTTATTATAAATTTGCCATGCACTTTTTATGACATAATAAAAATGTTACCTTAAGGATTACTTAACACATATTACAAGTGTTACAGCAGGCAATTGCAAGGGGGCAAAGAAAACAAGCAGTCCCATTACAGGGACAAGTCCTGGACTATACACCCCTGGAGAAGCAACTTTCTATATTAAAAACAAAAAGCAGCAGCTTTAGCTTAGTAAAATATATTAATAATGGAGATAACGAAGTTAAACAAACAGAGAAATAAATGCATCTAAGAGACAAACATTTTAAAAATGTAATAGGACTTTGGGGATGGAGGAATATCTTAGGCAATAAAAGCTACATTTAAAGATATATCATACTGTTTTGTGATGAATATAGTCAACACTGCAGAATTTCAAAGAGTCAGAAAAAGAGCCTCTTTTTTAAAACAGAAGAATTAAAGAAATTCAAATCAGGGCTCTTCAGGAACAGTTTCCTTCATGACTCCTGTCTGCCTTCTCAGCACTGGCACACTTCACAATCTAGATTGCAATGGTGATGATTTCACTGACTCCTTTATACATCATTATTAAATATTAAAAGTTACTAGAGAATTTCAACTGAATTTCTAGTTGCTAATAAGAACAACCATAAGTGCTAGAGTTCTCTTAGGTGCTTAGCTCTTTTACATTCTTTGGACCACTCCATATCAAATCAGTTAATCTATGCATTGATATCTGTATCTTCATGAACCATGAATTCAGGAAGCCTGAAAGTCCTCATATCTCCACTGTCCCTCAATCCCCCACCCCACACATTTACAGGGTCCTTAAAAAGGAAGGAAATGCCCAGCTAAGGTAACCTCTTTTGACATGCCATAATGTGAAATTCACCATTTTTACTCTCATTAATGAACTCCCATGTATCTGCAGCATGTACAACAATACAATGCAACAGACACACACAGTGTACTCTTCACCGTCACATTAGTATGCAAAATCTTAAGTTCCAACTTCTGCAAGATCCACATGCATGCCTCTTAGATATCTGTACACAAGTAAAGTCTACAAAATATTATTTTCCTCTAGGGAAATATGAAGTCCAAGGTGACATTTGTCTTTCTGATGTAATGATTAGGAATTTGGGACCTGTACTGTGTTACTGTACATGTTGGAGGTTCAGAAAAATAAGAAAGCTGCAGTTTCACAGTGAAGTGAATATGATACGTGAGTTAAGTCACTTAAATAATTTGTTAAACTAGACAGATCCTTGAGATTATGTGCTTCAGAGGATCACCTCAAAGATTATCTAGTCCAGGGGTCAGTATCCTGTGGCCTACAGGCCAGATCCAATCTGCAGAAATATTTGATCCAGCCTGGCTTCTGTGGTGTTTTAGTGGCAGAGGGCTTTGCCCATACAACAGGGAGAAGCAGCTACAGCTATGGCAGTAGCAATGTGGGCTAGGCTGGAAGCAGCTCATGTCTAGAGTTAAACTTTATTACAGTGGCTCCCAGCTGCAAAACAGTGTTGAACCTAGTCTAGTTAAATTCTCTTCAGAAATATGAAATTTATTGTTCCTAAACCCTCCCAAGACAGATGCCCATCCAGCCTTTTCATGAAAACTTGCAAAGTAGGATATCCTACAATATGTCTAAGCAGGATTCCACTGTCCTCCTATTCTTACAGAGAGGACCATTTTTGTTCACGTACAAAACTGGTCATTGAATTTTAGCCAGCAGTTCTTGATCCAAGCCCATAAATAATGGTTGAACTACACCTTTTATAATTAGACATCTATAGATTTCACAGAGTTAAGGTAAGAAAGTGTAGCAGAAAGCCCCTTTCGTACATTTCCCTTCTGGACATTGATATAACTGAAGCCTCTTTTTGCCTGTACCCCTTGCCTCCCTGCCTCATTGTGTGCATTTCTTTTCCTTCTAAGTATTGGCAGAGAACTAGCACACTCATTGCATGGGTTAGCAAGGCTCACAGCAAGCCAGAAAGCTGAAGTAGCTTTCTGTAGGAGAACCCTTCAAGATGCATCTACATATTGGTTCAGGTCAGTGTCACTAAAGAAAACAAAAGAACTCAAATATCCACTGCTAAGGCTGTAAATATATCCTGTACTAACCTAACTCGCTTACTGTCCCCAGCAGCCTTTGATGCTCACAACCTCATATTGCATTTTTATATATTTATTAAAGTGCATTTTTATGTTTCATCTGTTTCCTTTTTACCATGGCATTTTGTATTTTATATTTTATACTTTTAAACCCTTAAGGAATGTATTCCCTGTAGAATGAAAATACACCCTGGACCATTGTTTAAAACTGCATTGAAATTGGAATTGTAAAGTGACAAAATCTGCTTTATTGGGCCAATCCCTTGAGTGAATGTGAGTATGTATGATGATCAGTACGTAATTAAATGACAAGGCAAGAGCCTCTGGCTGTTAATTGACAATAGACTAGCCAGAGGAACTTACCATTACAAAACTCTACATGCCATTTTAGGCTAATCAAGCGAAGGAACTGATTCCTGGAACTGAACACCCACCCTATTAACTATTCCTGTGACAATACAGCCATTGAGTCAATCAAGTTAAGGGTGGACTCCCAAAATTGCACATACTGGCAGGCACAGACCCTTGTGACTGACAGCTGTCATGCACTACTCAAGGCCCATGTGGGACAGCGACCTCCAGATTGGGCAGTGTCACAGAACACTGAGGTGCCCTGCTCCCAAAGGGGAGAATACTGCTAGGGAGGAAGCCCTACCAGGGAATAAGGAGCCCAGCTGTGGGTTGCTGGGGCAACCAGGGAAGGTCAGCTGACCAGAAGGGGCAGGGTCTGGCTCCCTTATAAGCCCTAGGGGAAGGAGCTCTCTGCCATGGGACAGAGCAGAGGAGAAGCATCCAACATTGCTGAGAGTTAAAGGGGCACTGGTAGGACTGAATGTTGTTATGGCTGGGTGGCTTCTGTTTACGTTATAGCCGAAGGGTTTGCATTTGTGTTGTTGTTTGTGACCGGTGGTTTGGGATAGGCTATTAGGGGATGGAGGAATCCATCCAGACAGGGGACTCGGAGGAATGTGAGGACCCCAGTGCCAGTGAGGGCACAGAGTTTGGGGTGCACAGACCCCAGCCCTAGAAAAGAGCAGTTGAGAATCCCCAGAGAGGGGGCATTACTGAGAAGCCCCACTGAGGGCACAGTGAGCCCCAGAGTGGGGGTGGCCCTATTAAGAAGCCCAGTGCAGGCATGTTGAGCCCAGAGAGGGCGGCTTGACAGAGAAGGCCCCGAGAGAGGGCAGCAGTATTGAAGTGCACCCTGAGAGAAGGCAAAAGCCCTAGAGAAGGGGGCAGTTACTGAGAAGCCCCAGTGCGGGCATGGTGAGCCCCGGAAAGAGGGTGGCCATGCCGGGAAGCCCCAGAGAGGGGGCATTTGCCAAGGAGCCCCAGAGGATGAGGCGGCGTGACTAAGGAGGTCTAAAGAGGACAAAAAGGGACCAGATCGTAATTAGAATGAGACCTAGCACCTACTTCATCGGCAAGGTGTGGACTGTGGTGTAGGGGAGGAAACGGAACCGCAGATAGCACCCCCTGGCAGCAGGGTGGTACAAGGGCAGCCTCCCACTAATTAACACCAATTAACAAGGCATGGCAGGAGAGTAGGCGGGTGGTTGCCCCAGGAAGAGGTGTGCAGCCAAATTTAGGTCGGCCCAGGTTGTATACCTGTCACAAGCAGACAAGATGATGCTAGGGGATCACACAAGTCTGCCAGAAAGGGATAAAAAGCAGGAAAGTGTGACCCTCAGTGGCACCCTCTCATCCAGTACCTGAACTACCAAGCTAGAATGAGAAGCAGGCATCTCCATTCTGGAGAAGACATCACCCTGAAGGAAGCTGACCATCAACAGCAGATTCCAGGGCCTCGGATAGGCAGATATACTGACACCAGTACTCTTACAATCACTACAGCAGCTACTATACACTGTATTACATGGGTTTAAATAAAATGGGTTTGAATGAATGTGTATGTATGCATGCGTATGCTAAAGTGACCAGTACCCCCCATAACTCCCCAGAATTTGCATTTATTAAAACTTCACATCCTGTCTACTAAACTAGAATTTACAATGATCCCATGAGTTGGTCCTTTGTAGCCAACAAAAGGACCATTGTAATATCTAGTCTGTCTGTCTATATCAGATGTCATTACATTTGATTAGGTTATGTTTTATCCAGACACAAGTCATTACGCTCAAATGAACATCTCTCCCAAAATACATGCAGACTTATTATTGTGGCAGAAAAGTTTCATCAGTGTACAGCAGCTACTACTGCTAAACCACTGGAGACTATATACATACTTGCAACTCCCCTTCCCCTTTGCCCCACATATGCTGAACATAAGTATGTGAGCCTGCAGAGAGAGTGTGAAGCACACCACAGGAACACATGCCAGTAAGCTTTGCACCCTTCAGCCCATGGTCTATGAAACCATAGTGGACCATAAGCTAAACAGTGGACCATAAAAATGAATACAAACCAACAATGTACTCTTGTTGCAAAAAAGCCAACAGCATACTGGGTTGCATAAACTGCGGAGTGTCAGTTGCAAAGCAAAGGAAGCGATACTTTTGCTTTACTCAGCACTGGTGAGGCCTCATCTGGAGTACTCCATCTGGTTTTGGGCCCCACAATTCAAGAAAGATGACTTTTAAGAGTGCCCAGTGCTGCAGCATAAGTATGTGTACAAATGTCTTTAAGATCTAGAAGTGGCAACCTATAGCCCACAGGCCAGATCTGGCTCTCCAAGAAGTCCAAGATGATCATAGCCTGGGGTAGCATGAGGGCTCCGGCAGCATTGAGCTGCCCATCCCCTCAGTAGTACTCTTCATCAGAACCCTCTCTTTTACTCTCTGATGCCTGTGCATACAGTCTAGCTACAGAAGGGCCAAACATCTACAGTGAGGGTAAGCGCAGGTGGCTTGAGCTCTCTGGTGGGCAGAGATTTGCCACCCACACAAGCTTTGACCTGCAGTACTGAAATGTTGCTAACCAACTTTAGGGTATCATCTGAATAGTGGAAATCACAATCCAGGGGCCTTTCAAATCTTAAGATTTCTTTTACAATACTCACAGAATTAAATCCAGAATAAAACAATAATGTTACTGTTAAAGTGAAGAGCAAGGTCTGCACAACACTTATTCAAAAAGATGATGCAGTAAATAACCAGAACATCAAACACAATAAAACAAGCAGTAAAAATGTGGAACAGTGAGCAGAGTGCTGGCTGTACTCTCTGATAAACACCTACAGCAATGGGAGCCAACCTTTTTGGTTGGTGTGTCATAAATTTACCCTGCACATTTTCTGAGTACCACTCCAATCCCTTCCTTTATTTGATCTCCTGGTCTGTTCTCTGCTTCCAGCCTGATATCTTGCTCTGTCCCATCTCTGATCCACCACATGCTACACACGCAGGCTGCCCACACCACTTGTGGCACTTGAGCCACATATTGGCCACCCTGCTCTACAACAAGCATGTCTGCTACTCCAGGAACTGCTTCATTCTGTCCTTCATTTGATTGCTTGCCTCCCACTTCTTCCAAACTTTTGGAGCATATTTTCTTTCCACACCCAGTCCCATCAATCAGTAGTATCCCCCCTTCTCTTGGCTTCCATGAATATATCCTCCCACATTCACTATTTCCTCCTTTTCATCACTGTCTGATGCACAGTGGCAGGAGACTCACTGATTGAGGACATGTCAACTGAAAACACTGATAGTAAAGACAGGAAGAATGTCTTATATACAGTGATAAACAAAGGTGAGGAGATAGCAGCTATGATCTTTTCTTATGGTATCCCTTCCATATACAGTTACTATGGATCTATTCTGCCCACAAGACCTCCTTGGTGTCAGAAGTTTTGCTGCTGTGATGGCTAGTTGCTTTAGTTGGTGATCAGAGTGTTTCTCTATGTTCCAGGAGTGGGTAGGAAATCCAAATGCTCTGTAGGACTAAGCAAACAGTCTAATCTTGCAGACTGTTGTGCAAATGACTGATGTCTGTCTGATGAAGGTGAACAGGGCTCAGAGAAAGTTGTTGCAGGTGGTAGGAGGCTACTTAGGGCACTTCTCTGTCCTGCTGCTGTAAGTAATGGAGCTTACTAAGCTGTTCAGCCAGTGGCTTGGCAATATGTCTGACAAATAAGGGAGAAATAAGGCCACAGACCTCCAGAAACTACAGCAACCAGGAGTATTTTAAATCATCAAGTGAAAAGCCTCTATTTACATCACTGCTTTTAATTAACTTTTTCATTATACTTCAATTACTGTACTTGCTCACACACTACACATACCTTTCACACAAAATTAGCCTTCCAAAATTGGTATGAGTGTCTTAAGTGGGGAATTTGATTTTTCTGCGCAGAGAAGCAATGCTAGCATATCCATTCAGGCAGCATTGAGGGAGTCAACTGACTTCATAACTCATTATAAACTATTTGATTCCTGCTAATGGCTTTTCATTGAACAGGTGTTAATGACCCATTCTCCCTTCTAATGCCCCACTGTTCCACTAATCAAGCTACCCTTTCTTTGGCAATTGTGCTGTAGAACTTGCAATTTAGCAAATCCTCCTCTCTATTCTCTTGTTTCACATTCCTGCAGACTGTTTTCAGCTATTTTCAAAATCCTAAATCTGACCAGAGTCCAGTTTTTAGCAGCAGCTAGTTTCAGCTTTTGGCTGAGCAGCCAAGAGCTGCTGGTGACAATTCAGTTATGAAAGCATTAAAATTCTAGGTTTTGCCTGGTCAAGAAATTGAGGGTAAGTGAGCTGAAAATTAGGCTGCTCCTGCTGTATGCAGCCATAACTCTGAAAAAATCTTTTTTCTTCGTTCTGCATTCCCAAAAACAAGGTCTTTGGGGGGCGGGGGGGATGTGAAAACAATGACATTTCCTAAAGAAAGGTGCATTCTCATTTGTTGAGATAACCATTATACAGGAAGATTTGTAACTAAATAGAGCTTTTACATGAAATTGGGTGCAATTTTTTGCTACCTAATGGGGCATACCATAATAGTACACAGTTTAAAGAAAATGTATAGCTTAATATTTTCAGATTCATATCAAGTGTACATTTTACTATGTTATGAAAGAATGTATTCATTATTTGCTAGATAAACAAATCTATGTTTTGCTTATGCCTTGTGTCAAGGAGTTTCATTATAAAAGTCATTCAGATGGACTCACAAAATGATACTCCTTAGATATATATGGCTTCCAAGAGCCTGAAGACGGTCAGTGACCTCACTACTGCTTTTCTGGGACAGCTTCCCACCAACTTATCTACTTCAACAACCCACTTGTCAGTATGAGTCTGAAACCAGACTACAGTCTCTGCTGCTTCTTTGGGAGAACCCCATATATCTTGGCACTCTTTCCTTGGCACACAACATTAAGGAAGCTTACAGAAAAACTATATGTACTAGCTCACTTTTGGCCATACCCTATCTTCCTCAAGCACATATGGAACCACCCTACACAATGGTTGCTATTAGCATGGAGCAATAAACTCTGGCACAGTATGTACCAGAGTTTATTGCTCCTGGGCGCCACATCTGAATGTGCGCCCAGGACCGCAGGACGTTGAGCTGGGTCAGAGCAGCCCCAAGCTGACAGGGGACCCCAGGGGTCAACCTGCCAGCCCAGGACTGCTCTGACCCAGCTCAATGTACTGCAGAGGGGCTCACTGGGGCATAAGGGTACTCCAGCATGGGGCTAGCTGACAGGCAGCCCCATCATCATATATGTGTGCTCTGCTACACATTAAAGAACTCTGCCACAGGGTAGTACTTGTATTTACAGAAGCCTTAAAGCATTTTTACCTCTAGCTCAACATGACAGGGCATTTTTTTCCAGGAACTTTTCTTTTCAATGCCCTTTAGACCACAAAGCAGCACTTAACTCCAAACTTTCATTATTTATTTTATGGCTACAGGTAGAAAGGGCATTAAATATAAACATATATAGGAAAGGAATACTTTGGGAGGGGTAAACAAGGAGGGAATTCAGGAAATAAACATATTAGCACTGTGACCTTATCACATAGTGGCACTTCCCGGTAGCAGTTTCAAGCATCCTTACTACTTTCCATCTGCTTTGTCAGGTTCTGGCAATTCTACCATAAGAGAGAAGACAGGCTGTCAAGTGAATTTTCAATGTCAACGTTCATATCCCTCTTCCCCCTTTCAGAACAGGTTGTCTTCTTCCTTTCCTATGAGGTTCCTGGAAAAGGTTTCCCCCTGGCATGCAGTAGACTTTCATTATCCTCTTGAAACAAGTCATGCTGTTGGGTCCTGGCCAAGGATAGCATCAAGTTTCTTGCAGAAGGAACATATAACTTTCAACTACCTGTTGTGCTAGAAGCAAGCAGGTATTGCTTTAAAGCTGGGTTTTGGATGGACCCCTCATACGGAAGGCTGAGAAGCTCCAACACCTCTCCACTGGGTCCACAGGGGGTTTGGCACTTTGTAGACATCTTTGCCTGACCAGCAGACATATATGCAGATTTAATCACACATGCATCCTGCCAGTACTTATACATATACTGGAAAGGAATGAGGATTTTAAAAAAATGGCAGGCTGCTTTTAACATAGGGGACACACTTAAACACAGTTTGCAATTTGGCCAGGGGAGTTTAAACCAGTGTCCAGAGAGGAAGGCAGGATGGAATGCAAGATGGCAGCTAGAAGACTACTAGAACCACCAAATGGTGACCTAGTGAGGAGGGCTTTAAACTAGGTTCACCAGGGGATGGAGACCAAAATTCTGAGGTAAATGGGGAAGTGGGTGACCTAAAGGAAGTGCACGCAGGAGGGAACAACAGGGAAAACCTTCTCATTCTTCCTGACAAAGTAGAGCAATTGGCAGTTACCTCCAATGTCTGTTTACAAATGCATAGATCTGTGACAGCTGAAATTATGTCTGTGTGATAAAGGTGCTTGCTGAGGGCTCTATGAAGATTACACTAAGTGTTTTTCTGTATTTGTTTAAATATTAAGCTAAGTGTTGTTGCTAAGAGCCTAATTAAAGTTTAAGATGTAGTAAGGCCTTGTATAAAATAAGGCCTAGTAAATTGAGCAAAGCCTAGAAGTAGTAAGGCCCTGTGGCGCAGTTAAAATTACGTTATCAAAGGAATGCAAGGCTTGTATTGCTATTGGTCAGTCTAAGGACAGTTGAAGTAAAAGGAATCTGAGTGGTTGTATGTTATCAGTACCATTCAGAAGCTATAAATTAGCTGGAATATCTGGAAACCATTCAGAAGGAAAATACAGCTCTGTAAAAGGATTAGCTAGCTGTTGGCCTGGATCAGTGGGCCCATGGATCTCAAGGAGCCCAAGGACTGAACTCCAGTGTCCTTCCTGGTACCCCTCAGACAGCGCTGATTGAAGCTCCCGACTTCATTGAACTTTGTGGAAAGAGAAACTTGCTGTACATCAAGCGTCAGAGGGGACTGCTGCTAAGTTGCTGACGTGAATTGTTTTTGTCTGTCAATGTTTGTCTTGTTATTATGCATAGTTGTGTTTTTGTTAAGTCAATAAACCTTTCTTACCTTTCCACCCCTGACCATACTCTCAATCCTGAACCCTCTGCAGGTGGCTGGGACATAGAGCCTGGGAAACAAACAGGAAGAATGGAAAGCTCTCGCAGTCATACATTAATAGATTGTAAGGCTAGAAGGGTCCTTGGAAGATCATCAGGGCCAGCCCCCTGCACAAAGCGGGAAAGATAACTGGGGGTCAGGCAAGCCCATCAAGATGACTGTCTAGTCTCCTCTTGAAGATTTCCAAGGTAGGTGATTGCACCTCTGGAGGAAGCTTATTCCAGATTCTGGGCACTATGACTGTGAAAAAGTTTTTCCTAATGTTAAGCCTGAATCGGGCTTCCAGGAATTTGTGGCCATTACTCCTAGTTTTCCCCTCAGCTGCCTTGGTGAGCAACTGCTCACTGAGCCCTCGATGTACTCCCCTAGTGTAGTGGTTAAGTTGCTACCAGGTCCCCTTTCAACCTGAGGAAAAGAAGGCTGAGGAGTCCCAGATCCCTCAACCTTTCCTCGTATGACTTGCTATGCAAGACTTGGATCATACAGGTGGCTCTTCTTTAGACTCTCTCAAGCCTGTCTATGTCCTTGTTAAAGTGTGGTGCCCAGAACTGGATGCAGTACTCCAGCTGAGGTCTCAGCAGTACTGAGTAAAGCGAAATAATCACCTTTTTGGTTCTGCTGGAGATGCATCGATTGATGCATTCCAGAGTATTATATGTCCTACTGGCTACAGCATTGCACTGCCGGCTCATATAGTTTCATAGTTGATAGTTTCATAGTTGATAGGGTCGGAAGGGAACTGAGCAGATCATCAAGTCCAACTCCCTGCTATGGGCAGGAAAGAATGGTGGGGTCAAAGGACACCAGCAAGGTGTCTATCACCAGCAAGGTGTCTACCTAGCCTTCTTTTGAAGACCCCCATGGTAGGAGCAAGCACCACTTCCCTTGGAAGTTCGTTCCAGATTCTAGCCACCCTGACTGTGAAGTAGTGCCTCCTGATGTCCAGCCTGAACCTACTCTCAGTTAACTTATGGCCATTATTCCCAGTTACTCCTGGTAGTGCTCGGAGGAACAGGGTCTCTTCCGTTCCCCACTGGTCCCCCTCGGTAAGTTTACAGATGGCCACCAGATCCTCTCTCAGCCTTCTCTTGTGGACTGAACAGGTTCTGGTCCCATAGCCTCCCCTCATAGGGCCTGCCCTGCTGCTGCCTGACCATGCACTCCTCTGGACCCTCTCAATGTTGTCCACATCCCTCTTGAAGTGTGGCACTGAGAACTGGACGCCATACTCCAACTGCGGCCTGACAATCTCTCATAGAGGGGGAGGATCACCTCCTTGGACCTGCTCACGATGCATCTGTGGATGCATGACAAGGTGCGATTGGCCCTACTGACCACATCCTTACATTGGCGGCTCATGTTCATCTTGGAATCAATGACGACTCCAAGAATCAGTATGCTGCTGGTTCTTCCTCCCTAGGTGGAGTAGTTTGCACTTGTCAGTATTGAAACCCATCCTATTCTCATCTACCCACCCTCGTAACCTGTCCAGATCTAGTTGCTGCCTGTCCCTCCCTTCTAACATGCCCACTTCTCCCCACAGCTTAGTGTCATCTACAAACTTGAACAAGGTGCTTTTTACCCCCTTGTCCAAGTAGCTGATGAAAATGTTGAACGCTGCAGGCCCGAGGACTGAGCCCCAGGGAACCCCACTGCCCACACATCCCTCCAGGTCAAAAATGACCCATCCACGACCACACTCTGGGTGCGATATTCATACTCTGATCTATTATTATCCCTAGGTTCCTTTCATCCATGGTGCTAGTCAGTTTGATGCCACCAAGCCTGTGTTGGGGGTTGCTCATCCCAAGGTGGAGCACTTTACATTTTTCAAAGTTAAACTTCATCAGATTCCAATCCACTCAATTTGCTAACTTGTCTAGGTCCACCTGTATCTGTAGCCTACAAGTGTGACCACGTGTCCACATAGGTTGATGTTATCCGCAAATTTGTCCCGTGAGCTCTTTACCCCCGCATCCAAATTGTTAATAAAGATATTGAAAAGTACTGGATGAAGCACCAATCCCTACGGGACACCGCTGCCTACTTCTCATAAGGATGACACAGATCTGTTCACTACAACTCTCTGGGTCCTATCCTGCAGTCAGTTTCTAACCTATAGTCACAGAACTATGACTACTGCTTTTCTGGAAGAGCTTCCCACCACCTTATCTACTTCATATTCACAGATGACACACAGCTTGGGGAGTAATAGATACACTGGAAGGTAGGGCTATGATTCAGAAAGGCCTCAATAAATTGAAGGACTGGAACAAAAGAAACCTCGTAAGGTTCAATAAGGAGAAGTATGAAGTCCTGCACTTCAGATGGAACAATCCCATGCACCAGTACAGCCTGGGGACTGACTGGCCAAGCAAGAAATCTGTAGAAAAGGACTTGGGGGTTACAGTGGACAATAACCTGAATAGGAGCCAATAGTGTGCCCTTGTTGCCAAGAAGGCACTGATGAGGCCACAACTGCAATACTGTGTCCAGTTTTGGTACCCCACTACAGAAAGGCTGTAGACAAGCTGGAGAGCATCCAGTGGAGGACAACAAAAATGATCAGGGACTGGAGCACATGACTTATGCAGGAGAGGCAAGGGGAACTGGGCTTATTTAGTCTGCAGAAGAAAAGACTGAGCGGGAATTTGATATCAGCTTTATCTGAAGGGTATTTCCAAAGAGAATGGAGCTAGACTCTTCTCAGTGGTGACAGATAACAGAAGAAGGAGCAATGGTCTTAAGTTGCAGCAACAGAGATTTAGGTTGGATATTAGGAAAAACTCTCTCTTGAGAAGGGTGGTGAAGTACTGGAATGGGTTACCTAAATGGTAGAACCTCCATCCTTGAAGGTTTTTAAGGCCTGACTTGACAAAGCCCTGGCTGGAATGATCTAGTTAGGGATGGTCCTGCTTTGAGCAGAACGCTGGACTAGATGACCTCCTTAGGTCCTGCCAACCCTCATTTTCTATGATTCTATGGCTAACAGCATACTGGGCTGAATTAGTAAAAGCACTTTGTCTAGTTTTGGCCCTTGCACTACAAAAAAGATGTAGGCAAATTGCAGATCCAGCAGAGGATGACAAAAATGGTTTAGGGGCTCAGGGCACATGACTTCTGAGGAGATGCTGAGGGAACTGGGATTATTTTGGAGCAGAAAGCCCCCTTTTCCTCTTGCCTGCATTTGCTCTCCCCTCTTAGGATATGTTTCTCTTTTTCTACCTTTTCTTCCTTCCTTACTCTCTCTTTCACTTTAAGATAAGGAATTGTTTTTTAAAATTTGTATGTGTGCATTTTGTATCTCCCCTTGTAGTTTGGTATTTTTTTATCTATTTGTGTGCTATGGCATTTGTAGCTTATATTTTATACTCCTCACCTTTCAACTGAATGTGTTTAGTTTCATAAGTAAATTATCCATTGTAACAATGTTAACAAGGGGAGGAATCAAACTGCCCTTCCCTGTATCAGGCTTGCCCCTGAAAGAGCAAGTGAATCAGTGATTGAATGTGTAACATGATTGAATGTGCAACATAGTAGCAGACAGCAATTATCACCTGGAAGCTGCAGATCAACCAAGGGAGGAACTCAATAGAAGACAATGTAACAACCGGGAAATCTCTAAACGTCACTGATCAAGGGCTAGAAGCCCTGGCCTGAATTAATCAATGCCAGAGACCAACTTCTGGGCTGAATATCTCCAGATCGACCACTCCCAGAGCCCTATTCTAAATTTATCAACAGATTCCCAAACCTGCACGTACATGACAGATACCGTCCAGTAGCCACTGAGTGGGGGGGAAGTCCCACAAGGGTCAATGACCCCTGAATTGGGCAAACCTGAAAACTGGGGAGTCACCAAAGTCTGCCAGGGACAGATAAAAGGCAGTGAAAAGTGACCCTCAGTGGCACCCTCTTGATCTCCAAC
>JAGPOW010000955.1:667452-682726 GCA_030014935.1 Caiman crocodilus
TGTGTGTGTGTGTGTGTGTGTGCGGGGACCAGCCCCAAGGTTCATGATTTAACTCATTACAGTGTTTCAATCTGCCTAATGAACTAGAATTTTAAGGAACCCGAGCTGGACATTTGTAGCCAACAATTTAGTCTGAAGAAGAGAAGACTGAGAGGAAATTTAAAATACTGCTTCCCTGCATCTCTGACTTCAAATTAGCCTATGTGCAGCCCATTTGTGTTGCATACAAGAACATTTAAATTCTGGAAGGATGCCTAGTGGCAGTTTTCCCCCTTCACAGAAAGGGAAGAGGACAGGCTGCCAAGTAATGGACTCCCTTAATGGCAGGGGTGGCCGAGGGAAAAGTCCTCTAAGGGCCCTCTGGCTGGCTATTTGCCTGTGTAGCTCTCTAGCAAGGGGTGGAATTCCTGGATTCCTCATTTCCCAGGCTAATTTTCTAGAAATGTCAGAGAAATTCTTACTGGTAGAAATGAATGACTTGATGAAGCCTACGACACTAGGGGTGCACTGATAACAGATTCTGGGGGCCGATACTGATAACTGATTTTTAAGTAGGCATATCACCTGATACCAACCCAATTTCCAATACAGCTGCATCCAGCTGGTAAGTCTGTTGTGGTAGAAGGGGAGGGGGGAGGGAAGTGGCATAGGGGGGCAGATCAAGACTCTAAAGCGAGGGAGGGACACAGGATGGAGTGTGTCCAGAGGGCAGCTCTGCCCACTGCGCGCACCCCAGGATGATATGGGAGGGGTGG
Organism: Caiman crocodilus; assembly: GCA_030014935.1. NCBI lineage: Eukaryota > Metazoa > Chordata > Crocodylia > Alligatoridae > Caiman > Caiman crocodilus. The sequence goes on from JAGPOW010000955.1 coordinate 668,208, forward strand.
ACACCCCCCCAGATCTGCATGGGGTGGGCTGCAGCTGTGCTGGGCTCTTCATGGCAGGGGCTGGGCCAGGCTGCACTTGGGGCAGGCAGCAACAACATTGGGAGGGGGGTACAGTGTGGGAGGGCTGCAGCCACCCCAAAATTTGCCGTAGTCCTCCCCTCCTAGTGCCACTGCTGCCAGCCGTAAGCACAGCCCCGGCCAACCCCCGCCCCCACACACACTCATGCAGCCCCGGCCTTAGCCTGCACCCCACCATCACCCCATGCAGTTCTGAGGGCAGTTCCCTCCCCCTCTCCACATCCCCCGGATGAACCGTGGTTCTGTCCCGTGCCATGCCCCACCCCAGCTGGGCAGCACCTGCCTCAGTCCTAGCCCCACTCCCTCCCTCACCATGGGAGAAGTTGATCTGCCCCCCCCACGCCCCCTTCCATCTCCCCTCCCCTTCCAATAACATAGACTACCAGTCACATGCAACTCTCCAAGATGCTGGCCTGTGCTTCTCACTGCCTGCATGCCACACTGCAGCTGCATGTATTGTGAGCATTTACTGGCCAAATTATCCCAAGGCCAGAGTGGGCGTAAGACAAAGGCACAGTTCATTAGGGAAGTGTGGGGAAGGAAGGGAGGGGAGCAGCAGGCAGCTTCTACTGCTGCACATGGCTTGTCCAGTGCTCGTTTGCTGGCTTTCACTGCTTCTCCTGCCACTCGTCCAGGAGGGCATGGGGGGGCAGTAGCCCCCAGATCTGCATGGGGCAGGGCAGGCCGGGGCCAAGCTCTTCCAGTCTGGGCAGATCCGGGGCCAAATGTCTCCCCCCGCCATGCCTTCCTGGATGAGCGGCGGGAGCAGTAGGCAGAGCTGCCAGATAAACACTGGACAAGCTATGCGCAGCAGCAGAAGCTGCCCACCCTTCCCAGCCGTGCCCCAGCCCACAGCTACAGCTTGCCCTGCACTGCACAGATCTGGGAGACACATGCCCCCTCCTTGCCACCTGGACGAGCTGCTTGTGGCTCTGTCCCATGTCCTTCCTTGCCCTGGTTGATCAGTGCCTGCCCCTGCTCCTGCCCCTACCCCATTCCCTCCCTCACCACAGGGGCCTTGATTTGCCCCCCACCTCCATCCCTTCCCTCCCCTTACCAGCTGGATGCAGTTCTTTAAACTGACAAGCTGAGTATTGGAAATCAGATAGGTATCGACTGATATGCCTTCTTAAAAACTGGCTATCGGTATTGGCTCCAAAAATCTCAATCAGTGAACCCCTATCATTTAAGTATGAAAATAGCAAATTAAGTGAAATTACTTCTGACTTTGCTTGCTACCTTCATAGATTCAAACATGTTAGGGTCGGAAGGGACCTCAAAAGATCATCAAGTCCAACCCCCTGCATAGGCAGGAAAGAGTGCTGGGTCCAGATGACCCCAGCTAGATGCATATCCAACCTCCTCCTGAAGACCCCAGGTAGGGGAGAGCACCACCTCCCTTGGAGCCTATTCCAGACCTTGGCCACTAACTGTGAAGAAGTTCTTTCTAATGTCCAGTCTAAATCTGCTCTCTGCTAGTTTGTGGCCATTATTTCTTGCCTTGGTGAATAAAACCTCACCAATTCCCTTCTGTGCCCCCGTGATGAACTTATAGGCAGCCACAAGGTTGCCTCTCAACCTTCTCTTGCGGAAGCTGAAAAGGTCCAGGTTCTCTAGTCTCTCCTCATAGGGCTTGGTCTGCAAGCCCTTAACCATATGAGTGGCCCTTCGCTGGACCCTCTCCAGGTTATCCACATGTCTCTTGAAGTGTGGTGCCCAGAATTGCACACAGTACTCCAACTGCAGTCTAACAAGCACTCAATAGAGGGGAAGTATCACCTCCTTGGATCTGTTCGTCATGCATCTGCTGATGCACAATAAAGTGCCATTGGCTTTTCTGATGGCTTTGTCACACTGCCGACTGATGTTCATCGTGGAGTTCACTAGGACTCCAAGATCCCTTTCCACTTCCGTTCCACCCAGCAGGTCATTTCCTAGGCAGTAGGTGTGCTGGACATTTTTCCTCCTTAGTTGCAGCACTTTGTATTTCTTCTTGTTGAACTGCATTCTGTTGTTTTCTGCTCACTTGTTCAACCTGTCCATGTCTGCTTGCAGCTGTTCCCTGCTCTCCAGCGTGTCCACTTCTCCCCATAGCTTTGTGTCATCCGCAAACTTGGACAGAGTACACTTCACTCCCTCATTCAAGTCACTGATGAAGACATTAAAGAGTATCGGTCCAAGGATTAAGCCCTGCGGGACTTTGCTACCCACACCCTTCCAGGTCGAAACCTTCATATCACCTCCAGTATTACTCATAACAATTCCACTATCACATAAAGCATTATGGTATTTACCAAATCAAAGACAACTTTGAATTTAAGACGACCCCTCAAAAATTAGATTTCATAGATGGAAAGTTGATAAATTTGTTATAATTTTCCATGTATAGAATCTAATTACCCTCCATCGTGCCAGTCACCCCTGGCAGCCACCACCCCTCTTACCTGCCTACCACTTGGCCTCCTTGCTGCCTGTCCTCCCCACACCACTACTGCTTCCCCTCCCATCCTGGCTCCACTGCCAGCCCTGGCCCCATTCCAGCTCAGGGTATAGAGGACATACAGACTCTGGCCCCCATCTGGCCAGGTGGCAGTGGTTATGGCAGCAGCAGTGGCAGCCCCAGTCTTGGCCCTAGAGCTACCACCACCACTTCAGTGGCAGTGGGTAACAGGGAAGGCAGCAACTGCAGCTGTGGTTGTGATGCTGAGCCCAGGTCAGGGTCAGAGTCAGAGCCACAGCTGTTTGTCTCCTGCTTGTATTTGAATAGATGATGGGGGGCTTCACTGCTCCCCCATACCTTCTTTCCCCATGGGGAAATAAATCATGTCTTGGAGTAAAATAAATACAGTAATTTCTATCCTCAACAGATAAAGCAGTGTATCCCTTCACTTCACCCAATCTGTATCATCACACACATCATACTCTCTTGTTTCAAGAGTACAATACCTGGCTGTGACAAAATAACCCTTTAGTCATTCCTATGAGATCCCTGTCAATCCCATGATTCTACTTATTTAAGAAAATACTTATCATTTACACTCAGCAAACCAAAGCTCCCACACATCCTCCTCTATCTGTCCTTTGTTTATCCCATCAAGCCTCCTGTGTCTGTACTGTTGTGTGTGACCTGTAGGGCCTCTCAGCATGTCTAACAGTACATTTCATATCCATCTTAGACTTGCAACTAAAAGGTGAAACATCATTGCTTTAAGCTTTCATATTCTGCATTTTCTGGTTTCAATCACAGGCTAAGAAAAACCCTATTTCCCGAAGCACTCCTCCTCCCCAGGGTGTCACACATACGCATACCACAGAACAGTTAATAGTTAAGTATTTTCTTGCCAATATTTTAAGAGTGCAGAAGGTTCCAAATTGCTGGTAAAACAAACAATGCTAGACTGTGAAAACTCCTGGCTGCTATGTTCTCTGATGTTAACAAGAGTTTCTTTATTACTGTAACCTTTTAGAAGTGAATAAAAATTATTTCTCTGCCCTAGTTCTGCCCTCAAGTGAAAGGCAAAGGAGGAAACTCAACCATGAAGAAAGCAGCATAGTAAGAACTCATGAATGCTGAGGATGGCTTATTTAAACATTCTGTTTAAAAGGGGGGTAAAAGCATTTAGCACTGTTGTTTAAAACAGTTAAATTTCCAACTTAACTTCTGTTTCATTCAGACTTAGTACTGTTGTGAAAAACAAACTTCCAAAAGCTCCTAAATAAACGCTTCTATTATAGACAAATGTCTTTTTATATAGCTCACTGAAAAGGAACTGAAACCACAGTACTCCTTTCCCTGAGTATATAAAATAAAATCGTGTAGCCTGTTGGACAAACAAAGGGACAAATTTAGGCCATCTTGAATCTCACACATACATTACTTTTCAGATTCTAACCTGAAGATTAGGCTTTTGGGATCAAAGTCGTGGTCTCTCTTGATTTCAGGTATGCTGCAAATATCTTGATTAACCTGGGTTTTCATTTACTTTTATAAAAGGAAACTATTGGCCCCATTTCCTCTTGGCCAACAAGATATAATTCAGTTGCTAGCCAAAGTGATACCCCTGAAACCACTGATTATCCATCCTTCTACTCCCTAGTATTGATCTTTGGATCTGCAAAATCCACCTCTAGGTTTCTGAAGGTCCCAGACCAATTTGTGGCTACGGGTGGAGGTGCTGTCCAGTCTGATTTCAACAAAAACAGTTTATAGTCCTGATACCTACCCACAATAGCTAGCTGCATTCAGCTGAGCTGGCTCCTTCAGTGAGCAGCCCTGTATCCTCTACTCACAAAGAGGGCAGCTGAATAGCATCGAAGGCATCATGGTACAGAACCTATGAGCTAAGCACAGAAGTGAGAGAAAAGAACCTCTGTGTTCTAATCCAAGCTCCAACATACCGTGGTTTTGGTCACATTATTTTCTACATTTGTAAAATGAGAACAACAATGTTCAGGCACTTCAGGAGTATGGTGACAATTTAACCAGTGCAAGGGTAATCAAAAAATGGCCCACAAAGCCATGTCAGCTGGCGCTCCTGATGGGTCTGGAAATTTGACAGTGTGGTAAGCGGTGGCCCAGTGGCACTAGAGCTGTGGTAATTAACACTCTGCCACAAAATTCCAACCCGTGAGCCAGATGATATGGCTCTACACTCCAGATTCAGCCCATGGACCAGCCCTGTGCCACTAGTTTAGCCCACTGAATGTCAGTAAAAGACTACACAAGTGCTAAGTATTAATAGAGAGAAAGAAAGAAGGACAACTGTGTACAGACAATTAAACAGAAGAAACAAAAGGGACTGAAGTAAAAACTCTGAATAAAAGAGAGATATACAATATAACATTGGATAGAGCAAGGGGCTAGAACAAAGTGTGGGGTGTAAAAAACAGTGAATGTAAAACAGAGGCGTTCAACCCAATTTTCCAAGGGCTAAATGGTGGAGACATGGTGTCAGCCTTCAGGTTGGATCCAGCATACGGGATTGGTTCACAGGCCAGAGCAAGAGGCAGGGTCAGCCTCTAGATGTGACCAGGTATGTGGGTCCAGGCCCATGCACCCGCCTGACTCCATGCACCCAATCAGACTGTGGACCCACCCCAAATGGCAGCTGGACCCCATGCTTTGGATCTGGCCACAGCCTGATCCCATGCATCGACCCAACACTGCGCATGAGGCCATCTCATTTTAATACAGTCTCTTTATACAATCTCCTAAGAGGCTCCCCCACAGGTCTGGAAATTTGGTGAAGGAGGATATAGAAAGAACACTGACAGTGTTAATTACTGTGGCAATTATCCAGAGATGTGGCAGTTAACTTTGTCACCACTCCCCAGCTATCAAATTTCCAGACCCTGGGGAACCCCAAAGGCTAGATGACATGCTCCTATAGGGTGTAGGTTGAGACACCACTGATATAACAGTGTAAGAATAAAGTCCCCCCCGTAAAGGAAACGGGACTGAGAATGAATAGAATTGGTCTAGAGAGAGATATGGATGTCAGAAAGAAGGATGGGTGGAAATGAAATGGAAGAAAGTGATGAGGAAGAAAAGATACTAGACATTTAAATGTTCAAATGCCTTGTGATAGTTATTTACTTCTATTTGGGAGCATTTAGAAAACACTGTCAAGGAGAACAGTCCCTTATAGCAGGTGCTATACATACACGTACACACAGACAAAGCAGCAGTCTGCTTCCTAAAGAACTCACAGCCCAGATATTATGCAAGAAACACAAAACAGACAAAGGTATAGGAGAAATGAGAAGATGGATGACAAAATGAACAAAGCCTAGCAGGAAAAAGGGGCTGATCAATCTCACTATGGCCAGATGATGATGATATACATAGGCCTCATGGCACAAATAGGATTTAAGGAGGGACTTAAAAGTAGGATGAAAGGGTGGTTATTCCACATGCATGGAGCACAGCAGTATTAGAAGCAGAGGGGTAGGCAATCAAGGCTGCCATCACTCAATACATTAATACGTCTGCCTATGGTCTGCATTAATGGTGAAGGCACTTGCCTTAATGGGGTTCAGGCAGAGAAGCTGCTGAAGGATATTAAGATGGGAATGATGTGGTCAAAGTGACAAACCAAGAAGATAATCTCTGAGTGGTCTTCAGGGCCAGGGGGGTGGAGGGGGGAGGACAGGAGATGGAGGCACCGGAGTGGGACAAACACAATATAGTTTGTGGGAAGTTAACAATTATTGAGAGTATCAAAGGGGAAATATTGAGAAATAGGATAGAAAAATATAGTTGTTTAACTAGAAAAATGACAAAACCAAAGAAGAGACCAGATCTATGATAAAGCAAGGGGCATGGTCACAGAACTTTTCCCAGAGAAGGGTCAGAGGAAATGGATAGATGTAGTAAGCCTTTCCTGGGAATTAGCAAAATGAGCTTTCTTATGCAAGAAAGAGAAGGCAAAGGAGAGGAAGAGAGAACAGCAAATCAAATGACTGCAGAATCCATAGGGGAGGGAGAAAAGAAGGCAACATGGAAAGGCCTGAAACCGGAAGTCTAATGAAACAGGAGTCACAAAAGGACTGACTGGAGGGCCAAGAAGCATGGAGTTAATGCAAAATGCTGCAGAAGACTAATGGTCAGGGGCAGTGGGTGTTAGCAAGAGATATCAGAGAGATGCTGAGTATGTATGCCCTGTATAGGAGAGAACCATAAGTGCCTTGACCTCATTCTGAATGGTAGCTGCTGATGCACCACAGGGTGTCTGAAGTCTACCAAACTAAACAGCTTGTACCTGCTGGCTGGCATCACCCCATGTGACATCAGAAAAGCAGAGGCCAGCAAGACAGAATGACTGAGACAAACTGAAGATATGAAACACCTGCTGTATGATCATCCCATAGCATAAAAATGTCTGAAATCATGAAGGAACATCCCCATCAGCAACCAACCTCTCAATGCCACACCCAAGAAGACACAACTACAGATATGGAACAAGAGGCTGAAGAAAATACCTAGCAGCAGAAAAATGTACATTGTAGTGTCTGAGTCCTTACCAGGGACAGGGTTGAACAACCATAGCATAGGTAGCAATGTCTCAACTGCCTATGTACTGGAGTTGGACACTCCAAGGAACTAATGAAGAAGTGGGGCTACACCATTGGTTCAACCAGCTGCAACTGCAGCATAGAGTCTCAGACTATACAACACATGATGCAATACCTGCTGCTTGAAGGCACCTGTACAATGAAAGATCTTGCAGTGTACAATGACCAAACACAAGATTGTATAACAAAATGGTCAAATGTGATGTAGAGACATGAGAAACAGAAAATCAGAGAGCAATAAGAAGCAGACCAAATGAATCACCACTTTACAAGTGGGAAAGTAGCTTCAGAACTGAATAGCAAATGATATAAAGATGAGCAGATGGGCAGCTAAGGAATCAGATGGGTCATTAATATAGAACAAACTAAGAAATTAGGATTGGGAGCTGCTGTCACCAGAGCTAACGAGATTTTTAAATGGTGTGGGATACTGATGTAGGACAGGGTGAAAGGAGGTGGATAACATGAGAATTTGGAAGAAGGTGGATGTACCATAAACTGTTTGAGAGATAGGAGAATGCTGAGGGAGAGAAGATAAAATGTGCAGAAGGCATGAGATGACAGCTAGAGTGAGGAACAAAGGTTGCAAGTAATTAGTTGCACAATAAGCTGTTACTTAGAGAATTAAAACTTAAATAAACGGAACAATAAATTAAGCATACTTTGAATTGGTTGCTTTTCCCTGAACAATTTATGGGGAAGCCAGCATATAAAGCAGTCAGAGGTCAGGATAGACCAAAAAGGAGTGGTTAACTAAGCTGTGCACAGAAAGGGAGGCCAAAGGTGAACATGCTACTGGCCTTGTATAGACACAGTTTCTCCTGGGAGATTTGCTCCTCTCCAATGAGCATACAGATGTTCAGGCTTTTTCTCCTAGAGCAAAAATGGTTGTTTCAGGAGAAAAATAATCTGGGAACAACCAGGGTTAAATTATTCCAAGAAAACCTTCTCCTGGGAGAGCAGATGTCTGTGTATTCTGACTCAAAGAACAGTGCTGTGCAATTCCTATGATATGAGAGCTGATCTGAATGACGAACAAGAGAAGCTAACTACATATGTGTGATGTCCCTTGAAGCTTTAATGCACTGTCCCGCGTAGCAAGTAAAGATTCTGTTTTGCTCAACACACGGGATTCTGTCCTGGTAAAGGGGTCTCTACTTCTGTAGCGAAGGGCCTGGTGTTAGCAGCTTACTGATTCAAACCCAAACTGTTTTATATATAAGAACCACTGAAGTTGGAAGGAACAGGGAATAACCACTGAACTGACCCACCCCTCAAACCTAACCTCAGGCCAGTGAAGTATCAAGGTTCTGAACACCAGACTAACCTCACCAGCAATATAACACCAACTGGATACTGTATATATATTTGAGGAATGTATTAATTTGCTCAGAAGACACTGTTCTCAATTACTTTTAACTTTTGCCACCACTGAAGTATTTAATGGGGAGGCAGGTGAGTGTGGGGAATGCCACTGTGGTATCTTCATGTCAAATTATGTAAAAAAGGCAGGCTTCTGTGTTTTGTACAAGCTGGGAGTTCTGCATGGATTTTTACACAATGAATAAATAGTACTGATTTAACAAGTCAGACTTAGTATGCTGTAGATAAAAGCTCTAACTAATAAATCACAAGAAGTGATACTTGTAGGGTTCTGTTACAAAGACATAAATCAGATGAGGGAAGATAAAAGAAGAAACTACTTAAATATCTGTAACATGCAGAAAAACATGTATTAGCAGGGCAACAGACACTGGGAGTCAAAGCTGGCTGCTAAACATATCCTTGGAATTCCTAGAATTATGAACCATAATCTTCTGATACTAAATCAAGGGCAACATGAAGCCTTTATAGACTTGACAGAATCAATGCCTTTTTTTCCTAACCTCCAACCTAAATTTCCCCTACTGCAGTTTAAGGCCATTCATTGTTCCTTGTCCGGACCCTTACAGACATAGATAAAAGTCCATTTTCAACCTCTCTATACCTGTCTTTCAGGTACATTAAGACTGTTATCAAATCCCACTCAGTCTTCTTTTCTCCAGACTAAGCCATCCTAGCTCTTTCAGCACACTGTTGACTTGTATTCAGCTTATGGTCTACTCATGTAACCCCCAGATCCTTATCTGCAGTACTGTAGCCTAGTCAATCTTTCCCCATTCTGTATTTGTACATGTAATTATTCTATCCCAAGTGTAGGGCTTTGCACTTGCCCTTACTGAATTCCATTTCTAGACCATTTTCCAGCCTATCCAGGTCATTCTGCATCCAAGGCCTACCTTCCAGAGTGATTATAGCTCTAACCAACTTGGTGTCATGTACAAATTTGCTAGCAGTGCACTCAGTGCTATCATCCAAATTATTAATAAAGGTATCGAACCATTCCAGACCCAGGACAGACCTGTGAAGAACTCCACTGGATACCACCTCCCAACTAAACAGCTAAACATTGAGCCACTGATGACTACTCACTGGGTGTGTCTACATGCCACCCTATGTTGCTGTAGTGATGTGCTACGGTGACATACAGTGTGCTACAGTGATGCAGCGATCATGTGTGTTTACACATGACTGGCAGCTACTTCACCATAGCAGCACTCTCCCGTAGCAGCTAAAACTAACTGTGTGCTGCATGCATGGCATAGCATGGGCAATTACTGCGCTGTGCTTTAGTACTTCCAAAAGGCAGGTTCCAAAAGGAAGTACTAAAGCACAGCGCAGTAATAACATCACCGTACAGCAACGTGTAGTTGCACCCATTGAGTATGATGCTCCAACCAATTATACATCCACCTTACGTTACTTTCATTCAATCTGTATTTCTTTAGCTGGTTAATGAAAATGTTGTGGGAGACAGTGCCAAAAGCCCTGCTAAAGTCAAGGACAGTATATCATATCCACTACTCTCCCCCTGTCCGCAGAGCCTTATCAGACTGGTCAAGCACAACATAGTGTTGGTGAATCCATGCTGGTTGTTCCTGATCACCTTGTTCTCCTATATATATTTCACAATAGATTCCTTGAGGACTGGCTTAAGGTCAGGCTCATTGGTCTGTAAATCCCTGGATCCTCTTTCTTAAAGATGGGCACTATATTTTTCCTTTTCCAATCATCCAGGACTGTACCCAACCTCCAATAATTCTCAAAGATGATAGCTAATGGCTCTGAAATTACCTCAGGCAATTCCTTTGATATTTTAGATGCTTTCAGTCAGCAGGGCTGGAGGAGCTGTACCCTATCTCAAGGGTAGGCAAGCCCCCAGCACATCTGCCAGAGCACAGCATGAGAAGGCACTGTGTTTGGCACCTGCACCTCAGGGAGGGGGCTAGGGCTACACTGCCACAACAAGGATAAGGCCCCTCATGGCTCCTCCGCCACCTACCCATGGCATCTTACAAGTCAAAGTTGTGGGTTTTTTTGACACTGCCCAAAAACATTGCTGATGCCTGATCTAGCTTCTCTAAGTAAACCCTAACCTGTTCTGCCCTAGTATTATGTCCAAGTTTCTACTTTTTGTAGGATTCATTTTTGAGTAACAACACACTGAAGAAATTGCTATCTATCCTAGGTTAATCTCCTGTTGCACTTTCCAGTCTTCTGTTGTACTGGGATAGATTGCTCCTATGCCCTTAAAAGGGCTGACTATCTCACTCTTCTAATACAAGATATATTGAAATGAGAATGAGCGTATTCTTTTCTATACCTTATTCTGCTATAGAAGTTAGAACAATCACTGAAATAATAGTAATAATAAAAGAGTAGTTGCCTAGGTGCAAGTGATCAAAACCTAATTCAATACAGAATATTAACCCAACAAACCAAACCAAAACACGCACACATACACACACACCCCTATATTTTTCTTGGTGTTTTAAAAAGTTTGGTTTCACAAAACTGAAAACAATAAAGTTACAGGCCTGAAAGGAAATATTAAATATATGAATTGTTCATGAATATTAATGTCAGCGTGTCTGTGTTGGGTACCCCCTATCCCCGGGATTCTCACCTGCCACGACTTTTGATCTTAAAAAAAATGGGGAGGAAGGAGATGTTGACCACGCAGGTACCCATGGGAAGGACCATGCTGTATCGGTGTAGGTTAGCGGCACTTTATTATTCTCGGTCTTTGTATTATTCTTTCCAGGTACACCTGGAGAAGGAGGCAGCCCAATAGACCCTCCGTGGAAACCCCCTGTAAATTCGGGCCGATCCCCGTCAATTTACTCAGGCAGTAAGTACCTCACGGCATCCCAGTCATCTGCCGCTAATTACGTCATTAGTGGCTACTTGCTGTAGGGACCAGGATCCTCCTGCCGCACTCTGTACTGGCATGGGGCTCACGGCTCATTCTCAGTCTTTTGTCCCCTACCCTGTCTCCTCCAGGTGAGGGTGCTGGCACCCCGTCTCTTCAAGGCTGGGTCGAGTGTCACCTGGCCGCTTCCCTCCTGGGTAACCCTGCCGTGTCTTGACAGGGAGCCGGGGTTTTTCTCTGTGCCGTTGCTCCGCTCTCTGGGACTCACCACAGCTGCTGAGAGTTTCCGATACTTAGCGAGAAGGGAAGGCTCAGTCCTGGATTCCTGTCTCCATTTGGGAGAGTGAGCCCCTGCTGTTGGGTTCTCCTCAGGATCCCTTGTCACGGAGCTCCTCACTGGCATTTCATAATCTCTTGGTGCCCAAAGGCAACTTCTTGCAGGTCTTCTCTCCTTCTTATCCCTCCTTCCTGAACCTCATTGGCTCCAGGGTGTGCGGTGTGTCCCTCCCCAGCCATTAATTATCTTCAGCTGTCACCCCTCTTAGTAACAGAGTTGCAGCTGGGACTCTGTTACAATTAATATAAAAAAAAAAATTTCAAAACGGCTTGTTTTTTAAAAAATCCTGATTAAGAAGGGAACTAAAAGTAGCAATAATAAAAATGGTTATTTAGGAATAGCATAATTGTCAGTGAAGATTCAATCAATGCAGAAACAAAAAAAAAAAAAAAGAACCAGATCAGTAGCTTCACTAGGGCAGGAGAAAAGGGGCACTAGCCCCATGTGCCACTTCAGACAGTGTGCAAGCAGCATTCCATACTCCTACTTCCCTGCACTTGATATTTCTCTCGCCCACTCTCCTGCTCTCTTCTTCTGGACAAACTTGAAGAAAAGGGCTTCATGCCTGAGTGCTTACCTAACATCTTTCCCAATTATGCTATTGGGGTATCAACAAAACTCCCTTGCCTAGTGTATGGAAAAGTAATTTTAAATCTCCATTTCCTAGTTTGCCAATGTTTGAGTTTTGACAAATAATTTCCATATTCTGGAAGGGCTGAAAGACCCTTTGGTAAAAGCAGTTTTAGCATGGGAACTGGCCTGAATGAGAGAGACATGAATAAAGAGAGGGACATGATGTGGGGGCAACCATGGAAGGACAAGCATACTCTAGATGTGGATACTTCCTCAGTGTTGCCAGTTGGAAACTCCAGAAGGTTTAAAAGGAAGCCAGGATTACCTAAACCAGTCAGTACACACCATATATGGACTACTTTGACTAGCTCTTTCTGTCAGCCTCTAGACAAGGTCATATCTGAACAGTTTCTAAAATCTTAGTTCTCGCAATACCAAGAATTGTTATTATGCATGGAATGTCTGTATTCTTACCTACACTAGTATTTCAGTGCTCCAGGTCTGATTCTAGAACATGTAGACATGAACAGTCATAAACATAAAGGATTTCAAATTCTGCTCTTATTTGAAGCACTTCTAATTTGGAGCATATCATGATTGTACAAATGTACAAGTAATGCTGGAATTAATGCTGTTGTTGCAACTCTACAGCTAGGAAGCTGGTGAGCAGGGATCCCAGCATCCCTTTCGGACATAATTACTTGCAAACTTCTGAGCCCTGTCAAGTAGAAACTACAGAGTTCTTGTGGACAACTGACCCCCTCCACCACCACCATCCCATGAGCTTCTGTAATTGGCTTCCTCCTGTTACAGAATTAGTCAGCTTCACATCAGGAAGGTTGATCAGTTTGACATGCATGGCATTCCCAGCAAGAATCATCTCCTGGCCCTGAAATGTCTGACTCAGCAAAATCATGATGCCCTGGTCCTGACCTTAGTCCTACGGCAGAGTGAGTCCTTCCAACTGCCATACTGTCTTGAGGCAAGTCGACCAGTTGGTGTGCGTGCCTCAAGTGCAGAAATTCAAGGTTCAAAGACCCTGACATGGGAAAGTGTCTTCCTCTTGTTCTGCATGTCTGAGAGCAACAGGCCTAAGAAATAAAGAACTCCAAGTAGGATAGGCTTCTCTAGGACCACTTGCAGACCTGATGCATCATGAACTGATGCAGAATAGGTTTATGTTAGAGATCAGAAGGCAATATTTTACAGTTAGGGTGGCCAAAATCTGGAACCAACTTCCCAGGGAGGTGGTCCTCGCCCCTACCTTGGGCAAATTCAAAAGGAGGTTGGATGATCACCTGTCTGGGGTCTTGTGAACCCAGCATTCATTCCTGCCTGTGGCAGGGGGTCGCAAAAATAAGCAGTGGTAGCAGAACTTCAAGATAAGCAGGGCCACTTTCCTCAACATCTGAGCCATGCTGGTCCCATCACTTCAGAAGCAAGCCAAAGCTACCCACCATAATCCACCAACTCCAAGCCAAAGCTACCCACCATAATCCCAAACTCCTACCTCTCCCAGGACACACATTTTGTGCTCTGGACAGTTCCTTCTAACACTTCTCCCCTCATTCCACATCTTCTAGTCCAGACCCGCTTTGTCTCAAGTCCAAAGCTTTCCCTATGTTGTCCCAGTCATAATGAGAGCAAGCCCCAACCTTCTTTTCTCAATCCTGTCATAACCCACCTGTCATAACCAAGCCACCAACATAAGGGTACCATGAATTCAGAGAAATGGGTAACAGTTATCATCTGGAAACTGACATCCCCTGATAGCCTCTGGCCTATCAGTAACTGCTTCACTTGAATTTGCTATCTGGTAGGTGTGCTCTGCTGCTCAGAAAGTGCTAGGACAATGGTCCCCCTGATTCTTCAGGGCATCATAGCCAGATTTGCTAACATGGTCTTTCCAAACAGCTCTAGGGCCATGAATGGCACCCACATTCCCATGTACTACCTAGTTCATTGTGGCTCAGAGCCAGATTCATAGATTCATAGATGTTAGGGTCGGAAGGGACCTCAAAAGGTCATCAAGTCCGACCCCCTGCACAGGCAGGAAAGAGTGCTAGGTCTAGATGACCCCAGCTAGATGCCTCTTGAAGACCCCCAGGTAGGGGAGAGCACCACCTCCCTTGGGAGCCCATTCCAGACCTTGGCCACTAACTGTGAAGAAGTTCTTCCTAATGTCCAGTCTAAATCTGCTCTCTG
>JAGPOW010000955.1:682826-744385 GCA_030014935.1 Caiman crocodilus
GCCACAAGGTTGCCTCTCAACCTTCTCTTGCGGAGGCTGAAAAGGTCCAGGTTCTCTAGTCTCTCCTCGTAGGGCTTGGTCTGCAAGCCCTTAACCATATGAGTGGCCTTTCTCTGGACCCTCTCCAGGTTATCCACATCCCTCTTGAAGTACGGTGCCCAGGATTGCACACAGTACTCCAAATGCGGTCTGACCAGCGCCTGATAGAGGGGAAGTATCACCTCCTTGTATCTATTCGTCATGCATCTGCTGATGCACGATAACGTGCCGTTAGCTTTTCTGATGGCTGCATCACACTGCCGACTCACGTTCATCTTGGAGTCCACTAGGACTCCAAGACACTAGATTAGTGAAAATGGGGACCACATTGGCCCTTTTCCAGTCCTCCGGGACTTGGCCCATGTGCCATGAACATTCAAATATTCCCACCAGTGGCTGTGCAATGGTATCAGCCAGTGCTTTCAATACCCTTGGATGGAGCTCATCTCGGCCTGCTTACTTAAAGGCATCCAGTTCTTCCAAGTGACTCTGCACCATCTCAAGATCTACGCATGGTAGTCTGGCACCTTGCTGCTGCCTCTCTACAATCCCAGTGAGAGACTTGTCTTGCCCCTCTCTTAGGAACACTGAGGCAAAGAACTCATTGAGGAGTTCAGCCTTGTCCCATAAAAACACAGAGCTTCTGAAGTTCAGCGGTCAGAAAACAAGCTTGATGCAGTGTTGAAACACAGAGCATAGCAGCACCACCTGGTGTCTAAGTGGGAGTGCAGCTTTGTGGCTCCTTTCCCAAGCCTCCCTGTTACTTCCCATCTTCCCAGCAACATTGCTGGATGGCAAACAGTGGCCGTACTTTGGGGGTCCATGGTGGGATGGGAGGAATAGGGCTTGCAGGGGGAGGGGGTAAGCCTGGGGGAGTGGCCTGAAGGAGACAGCATGGTGTGGGCAAGCAGGAAACCCATGGGGTGAGGGCAGCACAGTGTAAAACCACTGCTGCAGTCAAGTGGGGTTATTCACCTGAGATTTTTTTTTGTTAATACTGATAAATCACCAAGAAACTAGTTGAAACTACCAGCTAAGCAGCTGCCAAGTAACTGGAGTTTGCCACTATATTTCTTCCCTACACAAATATTGGCCAAGACCCTGTGAGGTTGAGGGAAGCTACTTCTCTCTCTATAGTCCTAAGCCTTTTTAGAAGGCTAAGTGCTCAGTAACTCTCCCATACTTACTAGAGAAAGGGATACAGGGCCTTTCAGCTGATAAAGAAAGCTAAAATACAGGGCGGGGGGAAAGAAAAGGGGCAGGGTTACAACAGGCTTGAAAAAAGAAAGTTGAGTCTTGCTCTCATTACAGCTGGGACAACACAGGAAGTTTTGAACTTGAGACAGAGAAGGCCTGGACTAGAAGATGTGGAATAGGAGAGAAGTGATAAGAAGAACAACTCTCCAGAGCGTAAGATGTGTGCCCTGGGAGGGGGAGGAGTTTGGGACTACCATGTGTAAGCCTTGGCTTGGATGGTAAGCCTTGGCTTGGATGGTAAACCTGGGCTTAGGGAAGACAGATAAGGACATAAGCAGCAAGATAGCACTCCTCAGATGCAGTCAGTCTTCCAATTGAGGGTGGCTATGACAGTTTGTTGCATTTCCCTCTTCAAATGGAGGCTGTCCATCATCATCTTCATAGCCTACCTGCCTTGCCCCCAAAGTTCCCATGGTGTTCTCAGCATTCTGTTATGCCTGGAAGGTCCCTGTGTGCCTAGCTTAGGCTATCTTCCTCCATACTGAGTCAGAGTAGTCTAGATCAGGCCCTAGCCCACAGGCCAGATCCAGCCACTGGCACTATGTCATCTGGCCTGCAGGACTCCCAGTGTACTATGGTGGGTGCCTGATACAGCATAGGGCTGTATGCCCTAATAGAGGTATGTGGGGCCAGATAGTGGCAGTATGGGGCCCAGGATGCTGATCCTGGTGCATAGGACCAGGCAGGGGCAGTGCAGGTTCCCAGGGCCCAATTCTGGAAATTGGGAGTGGACAGAGGCGGTGTGGGCCCCTAATTTCAGCATGGGAGCCAGAACAAAGGCAGTGCAGGGCCCTGGGGCACCATCCTGGAACAAAGAATTCGACAGAGGCAGCACGGGGCCCCAATCCCAGTACACGGGGTCAGCCAGGGGCAGCACAAGGTCCTGTGGTCCCATCTCAGCCCATGGAACTAGAGAGAGGCAGTGTGGGGCCCTGGGGTCTGATCCCTGTCACTTCCTGGCCACTTCCATCCGAAACCCCCTTGCACATATCCTACAAAGTCTCCCTGTTGAAGCCAGAATGCTCATATTGTATATTCACTGCTGTCAGTAAAACACCAAGAAAATTCCCCTTGTCTGCATGCCATCATGTTTAAGTTACAGCCTACTATCATTCCTGGGCTATTTGAAAAATATAACTCCAAGGGCAAACTTACTGAATGGACAGGCTGCAGTTTTAGCTGTCTGTTTTTTCAAAACTACAAAGAGCCCCAGTTCAGGACCTACCCCCCATTATGCATACCTTCAGCAATCAGGAACTGTGGGGAGGGGAGGGGCGCAAGCAGGGCCCACAGCTTTGTGCAAACGCACTTCTATTTGTAAGGCTACGAGAGAAGACAGTTACCATGGCTCATTTGGAGCAATGAGAGAGGTGGGTAACAAGGTGACCACAAATACATCAGGGATGTACATCAGGATCTGGGAGAATATCTGTTCACCAGGACTCCCCTAGGGATGACTAGGGTCCAACGGTCACAAACTGCTGGAAGACCATTTTAGACTGGATATAAGGAAAACTTCTTTACTGTCCAAGTCTACAGAGTCTGAAACAGACTCCCCCCAGAAGTGGTGCAAACGCCTACTCTGGACACATTCAAGTTGTGTTTGGATGCTTATCTTGCTGGTGTCATCTGACTGCCCCTTGGGCAGGGTGTTGGACCCAATGATCTTGTTAGGTCCCTTCCAGCCCTAATGTCTATGACATCTATGGAGTGCTGAACTATGGCTCAATTGCCACCCAGAAAGAGGAAAAGGATATTAGTCATGTTAACCTCCACATAGAGACAGACAATTAACTGATAATTTAAATTGCCATTAATTGAAGAACTTGCCAACTGAGACTAAAACTCCAAACAACAGTTTTCTAACAGTCCAAGCTCCTAAAAGGATCTTAACTGGTCCTCTCAAATATTTGTCCTCCCTACCCCCACGGTACATAAATCAACAAAATGGAAGCAGCACAGCCTGTGACTCAAACCGACAGTCAAAACCCTAAAGAACAATCGGTCCTATTAGCACTCTTAATGGCTGAAGAGATGATAAATCCTCCCTGTACTCTCCCAAAAGTCCTGAATACACCAGTCTGATATCACATTTCTCCCATGAAGTGCAGAATGCAGAAGCCCCCCAAAAGAACTTGGGCCCACCTCTCTGCTCCAAGTACCCAACACTGGCACATTTGTAGGCCTTGCTTGGCCAGCATGCTCTAGACCTGGCACATAATGGGCTTCTGGGCACCTGTGGCTCAAGGGGAAGGGGCGAGGGTAGAAAGAGCAAGTGTTGGTGATGCTGCCAGAGTGTGGCTGCACAGCTACTCACCAGAGGGTTCAGTGTCCAAGTGTGCAGGCACTCTCTCAATACTGCTGGGCCTGGGTGCTGAGAGAATGATTGAGGGATGATTGCACATGATTACAGGATGTCAGTGCTATGATAACAGAAAGAGAGTTATCACAGAGTTAACCTGGGGCTCCTCTTGGTCCATGTCACCAGTCACTGAAGCATTGGTGACAAGGTGCATCTCAGTGGAGTCATTCCCTTCATGGGTCCTCAAAAGTGCCTCATAGCAAGAGTATGTCACCTGCTAGGCACCTGGCTGTCATCACACACCCTCTTCTAGCACACCTTCAGGACCTCTGCATTGGCCTAGCATTAATACCAGTCCCAGTTGGGCCCATAAGATACTATTTTGCCATCAATTAACTTCACTTTTGACGGCCATTTTTCAGGGATTGCTGGATGGCATCTCCAACTGATGGTGCATTTCACAGATGCTGGATAAGTGGTAGGTACATGGATGCTCAAGGATGTTTGCACTGCTTTTCAGAAAGCCATATTCCTGGGGTCATAGTGGCTGTGGTGTGCCATTCTGTAACAAATGGGTCATCCTGGGACCAGTCCAGATGTTGGCCCACTTGCCTTGGCTGCCACACCTTTGTTGTAACTGAAGATTTTCCTAGGCAAGAGGCTGCTCATTTAACTGCCCTGATCCTACACTACTCCAAACCCCCCCTTATACCATGTCCCATGCCTCACAGCGGACAGCCATATCCATCATTACTCCTTGGCCCCTTAGCTGGGCCATCTTCCCCACTTCACTGAGGTTTCTATCTTCCCACACCCCGACACTGGGGCTTCTTCCCTGCCCTTTAGAGCCTCAAAACCCAGCTCCCTCACTGGGCTTCTGGGCCTAATGCTCCTTGGGCCTCAGGCCTCATTCAGTGAACCTAGGCCCTGTCTCAGGCCCCCTTCCCCTGGCTTGGACCCCATTGCAGGCTCCACTCAGTGGGACTTGGTCTTGCCATGGGGTCACCCGCAAGACAGCAGGGGCTGAGGATTTCTGGCATCCCATACTCACCCTTCACCGGAAAGGCACAGGTGTGGCATTTCCTGGATATTGCCCCATCACTGGCAGTCCCACTACACCATCCAACCTCAGCAGGTTGTAGTTTTAGGTCATGCCCCAGGACAAGGAACCTTCTCCACCTCCACAGTTCCTACCCTGAACTGTTCTGAAAGCAGCAGCTCCAGCCAGGTGATGTTCTCTCTCCAGTTCCTTGCAGCAACTGTCAGCTCTACTGCTCAAGGCCTGCTCTTATCCTTCAGCAACTAGGCCCTCCTTCCAATCAGACTGCCTCCTGCTGGCAATGCAACTCTCCTGATTAGCAGAGCAGTCACCTGCAAGCTGCTCAGTTGCCTGCTCAGGCCCCTTAAAGTGCCAGGCACAACCTGTGCTCTGCCACACATTCAGCTGAGCTTTTAAAGGCTGAGGTCACATATGGGAAAAGGCCAATGACCCCAGGGCAGCAGTCATTCGAGGGTCACCCAAAGTAGGTAGGAGGGTAGAAAGCCAACACTTTGGGACAGCTGATAGGTTGATTCACCTTATTGTACTCTGGCTGGGAAGACAAACAATGAAAAGTATTTCACACTGAAGTATTTCAAAATCCAGAGTCAATTTTTATACAGTTCAGGCCAATTCCTAGCACTATAGTGCTACGCACTGTCTTTCTACTCAATTTTTACAGCATATTTAAGCCACTTAAAGTGCTATCATGAGGGATCTGGGTTTTCCATTTGCTGTGGCAAAAAGCAGATTTTCTCCTTTAAGGGAGAAAAATGTGAAAAACCACAGGTTTTCCCTTGAAGGTTGGCAAAGTTCCAGCCTGCAAAGGGCTGCAGAAAATGGGGAACAGGGGGCACCATGTGCATGCATGTGCACACATGCACATAGCCAGGAATACAGATAGGCAGCAGTGGAGAGGGAGGGAAGGAGGCAGGGGTGGTATCTTTAAAATTGTAAATATATCAATAAACACTGTGCGCAACTGAGATAGATAGATATATAGTGGCATTTCATTTTAATTGTGGAAAAACATGTATCTGGGAGTTTTTAATCAGAGAATTTTGGATTTTTAAACAGAAAAAACCAGGATCCCCAGTGTAGCAGGGGTAGGGAGTGGAGCCTGCTAGACCCCACAGGAGGATTCAGGCTGGGGAAAATGTGCCTGGTGGGACTTAGATGAGTGATACCAGTCCTAGCCCACTGGCTGTAAGCCCCACAAAAAAACCCCTCAAAAAACAAAAACGAAAAAACTTACCTGGCCAGGTCCGGCAGCACCGCACTGCCTAGCATACAGAGGGAAGCTGCTGGGAGGCTCAGACTGCACCCAGTAGAGGTGGAGTGAGCCATGTAGCCCTGGTGTTCTGGGGAAGGGAACTCACCCCGCAGGAGCTGGGGAAGTCAGGCTGCTGGGGAGATGCCAGAGAGGAACTCTTCTGGCAGGGCCTTGGGCAGGCGGTACTTCCCCAGCTGTGCAGGGAAGAGAGCAGGGGCCACACACACAGTCTAGGCAGTATGTGCCCCAAAAAGCCCATGTTGATTAGCCCAGGCAGAAAGCCCAGGAAGTTTAACAAGAGAACGCCGAGCAGGGCTCAGCGTTCGACATAGAAGAGGGGACACTACAGCCAGACCGGGAGGAGGATTCAGCCGCAGCTGAGACCTAGCAACCTGAACCCTCATGGCATGCCAGGGAGACTGCGACCCTGAGTGAGGAGCCAACCTGACCTACTATTCAGAAAAGTGAAGCTGGACAGTGGGGTGCTTTTGGGTGGCTTATGGGACAGGAGATAGGGGCACCAGGAAAAGGAGTTCCTCCAGGGAAAAAGTCACCCTCAAGAAAGAGGGTGGGAAGGGACACTGACGGCAGCCTTGGGGGGTTCTGGATAGACCTGGTTAAGGAAGACATTTTCCTGGAGGAACTGAGCAAATGAGCTCACTGGCTCAGGGTGTCTGTGGATATTGGAGCTGAAGCCCAGCACAGACCTGGAAGTTTTTCTTTGTGCTGCTATGTAATAATCCCAAAGTAGGGAAGTACAGCAGGGGAAAAGCCTGATTCCCTGCACACCTGAGTTCTGATTAATTCAGCCCAAGAATCAACACCTGAGGCCCAGTAGCATCTGAACGTGAATCCTGGGACTGGCAGGCAGAGACTTCATCTCTCCAGGATCTGTTGATCCCAAAGAGAAGGAAGACTACCACAAAAAGGGAGCAGACATTTGAGGAGGAACGACCTACCTAGAGGGCCCAGCCATGACCCCTTATGAAGCCCACAGCCTAGTGAACCAGAGAGGATCCAAGAACTGGCGGCTCAACTCAATACCAGCAGGAAGATGTGACTTGTCACCCATGAGGAAAGGGGCAGGGTAAGGGGGTGGTGGAGCCCTGCAGATGACTGACCTTGTCCGTACGATCATCACTCAAGATAGTAACTATACTCCTGAGAACTAACTTCATATCAAAGACATGGCAGGAAGAGGAAGGAAGAACAAGGTAGAGGTCCTCGAAATCGCCACATAACAAGGAGCAGCGGTTAGGCCCGCCCGCTCACACCCGGCTGTCTTCATATCTGTCCATACCTTTAGAAAAATTAAAGGCAGACTTTTTGAGGGATGGACTTTATTTCAGACCCTCCTTAATAACCACAAATTTACATAACAATTATTGTCTATCCTAGACACTGATGATGCATAACTACTTTCATAGCAGCTATGCATGTACATAGTAGATGAAGGGGACCAAAATTTGGCTTACAGATTGACTCTGTATCATTCAGTCTGGCACATGAACTGATTCCACAAGTTGAACAACACTGTTTTAAACTTTAGGTATGAGACAAGTTTCTAAGGAACCAAATGACCCCAAATTTTCTCTACAAGTAGATCCTGTTTCCTCAACACACTAGCTAAGTATCAGGCTTGATGATTCTGCCTATGAATTTTAAAGCTAGACAAGTTTTTGAATGCAATAACATTCTTCCTCAGGTCTCTGATCACAGGGAGCCAGGCATAAGCAGTCTATACTACCAAGGTTAGTATGATATGGGGGAAGGATATAAGGTGTCTCTAGCTCAGGGGTGGGCAAAATGCGGTCTGCCAGACCATTCTATCTGGCCCACAGGGCCCCTAAAAAATTTAGAAAATTAGTATCAATCTGCCCTGGGCTGCCTGTCATGAGGCCCTCAATGGCTTGCCAAAATTCAGTAAATGGCCCTCTGCTCAAAATAATTGCCCACCCCTGCTCTAGCTATTGAGAAAAACAGATTTTAAAACTGGCAAAATTTTAAAATGAAGTAATTTGAGGAAAGATGTACCTAAGGATCAAAAATCCAAAATTTGCAATACTAACTTCATTCAAGTACCCTAAATGATGTAGTAATTTATAGGCTTTTCTGAGTGGTCAACATCCTGGATCTTTTATCCTCTAGCAAGAGGAATAACTTCCTTTTGAACTAAGCTGCATCAAATTTAAGAAAACATAATATAGATGAGAGTAAAAAGTTTGGAATTCCAGGTTGGTTTCCAAAACTCAGAATATTGCTAATCTATGATAAAACTGAATTTTTCTTCTTGTAAATCAGAATACCTTTTTAAATAATAAAAAGCACAAAGATATAAAACTGCTCAAAGCTGTGGGCCACATTCTGCTTTCATTCAGTTACAATGACTTAAATCCATGCCAGTGATGATGTTAATAGTGTTACTTTAAATTCACACCAGTGTAGCAGAGCAGAATGTGAGCTACTGAGTATAAAAAGCTATAGCTGAAAGGAAAACAAAGGCCCTATTGTGCTATGTATGGCAGAGCCAATAAATGAATTGAAAAGACACCTAGATGTATTTCTGGAAAAGGAGGGGATTGAGTGGTCTGGTGGGAAAGCAGGAAGGTGGGATTAAGATAAATTAAAACAACGTTGGCATGTTGGGCTGGATGGCTCCTTCCTGTTCCTATCATTTTTTGTAGCTTTTAATATGCACAGCTACAACAATATCATTGATCCATATTAAACGAGTCTTTGTTAAAATAGCACTTCATTAGATTAGGAATGTTTTTTTCCATATCACCCCCTAGTTGGGTAGATATAAATATAAATGTAGATAAGAGACAAAAGATATAGTGCAATTTGTGTAATGAATTTTGACAACAACAGGAAAGATCTAACAATAAGGAGAAGACTTTTGCTGAAACCCTTTATTCAGGGGACTGAGAATATGCTTTCTTTGCTCTTTTTACAAAGATTTACTAAACACAGTATTTTGATCAGCCTGTTATTTTGTTCCCAAGGAACTCTGATGAAAAGAAAAATAGCTGCAACTTCTAGTACTGACTAAAGCAGTTCCCAAGTTTGGACAGTTTAAGTCTAATCACTATAAGCCACAAGGTGGAGATCTCTGGCAGAACAGGATCTAAAGGAAATCTTTTACTCAGTCTAATGCTACTATTAACATTTTGAACCACTGCATCAAGCCAATTTTTATGTTTGTTTTTTAAGTTTGGTAGAAATGTCACAAGTGGAAAAATTAAATAAAGAGCACTGGTTAGCCACAGAACTGGACACACCTGGCTGCAAACCCACCCAAAGAAACTGACTTCATTAGTACTAGGGGCAGCAGAGTAAAATTTATATCTGAAATCTGCCTGCACTACTAGAACTGCTGAGGCCAAAGGCTCTCTCTATGTTTTTACAGCTGTGTTAAGTTTTGGTTCCTAACTCTAACGAACACTCAAAAGTGCTGAAGGAGCCCAGGCTAGCAGTTCCCAACATTTTGTAGGTGAGATTTAGACCCCAACAATTTTAACCAGTTTATGAAATAATACAAATAAATACTACAAGATGAAATTGCAGATGATATATATTAGTAATAAAATGCAATATACTATCACTTTAAACCCCAATCATACTGCATTTTTAAAAGCAAGCAGGAATCCAATTATTGTTGTCTATTCAACAATATAAAATGTAATGTCCATTTTCTGCATGAGTTATGCAGTTATACATGTGCTAGACATAAGAGAGGATTAAGCACTGCATTATCTTATGTCAACATGTTATCCTGGTCTGACTGAATTTATACAAACTGCCTTTTAGAAATAAGATCATCTATGGGTTTTTAATGGTTCCATAACTGTGTGTCTGAAAGTTTCTTCAAAGAATACTGTTAAACAGTGTCCAAGACAAACTTAATGAGCTGCTTTGCTTTCTGCATGTCAGTTAGCTGTATCTATCACCCACTCCTGACGTTTGCTCCCGGAACTCCTCACAGACTTCTCTATCCAGCTGAAAATTATTTTAGGAGCTATACATTATGGGGAGTTCAGATTTGATTTCTACAGATAGATCTACATATTTTTAAGGCAAAAAAGCTTATTTTTCTCCTTAGGGTTACATTAAAGTGGACAAGCAAATTTCTAAGAGATGCACATTTTAATCCAGAAAACAATCTTCTCTCTCATGTAATAAGTTAATTCCTGAAAGGTAATGGAGACTTTCTGTCCTTTATACCTCCTTAATAGAAGAATAAAACTCTATGTTTAGGAGCCAGAAGCTCACTCCCAAGATCCTATTTTTAGGAACCTACTACAAGTCAAGCTGGGAGTGGGACTTTCTGACCTCCTGGGAGCTGTGCCTTTAGGATTTCAGTTCCAAAAAGGCTGCGGCAATCTTTCCTCTATCAGAAATGGGTCAAGACAAATGTCAGATCCTGAAATTTTCCTTGGGAATAAAACTAGACACTGGGCGCTCCAGACAACCTTACTGTTTTATAAAATCAGAAAAGATATGCTGAGGAAGGTTGCAATGCTAGTTATGTTTTTGGTGGTTTCCCATGATAGCCAGAAACAACTAAGAGAGGCATAAGGGAAAGGGAAAGCTGGGGAAGAGTTCATGTCTTAAAAAAAAGAAAATTGACTGAGACCTCACTAAAAGATTTCCTATGGATGAAAAGCATCTTGAAATTAAACAACGTAATCGAATAAAATGTTCGGCTTCTGCTCCAATAAACTTCAGTTAAAGTTTAATCTTTGAGTATCTGTAAAACAGATCCCCCTCCTCTTCCTTTCACAGCCTCAAGTATCAGTGTGTATGAACAAGGAAAGGGGATGTTCTTAGCTGCTGCAATGTCCCAAAAGCAGAAAAGCCAAATTCTTGGGGAAGGTGAGTAAACTTGTGAACCAAAAAAAATCCAAGAGGGTAAACAGCATCAAAATGCCGCTAAAATTCTCTATCTTTTCCTTCCAGTTTCTTAGCAGAGTCTTTGAAAAAATCTGTGAAAAGAAGAGTGGGAGCTCCTCCTAACCTCTCATTGCTTTGCATTTACTTTTATCATCTAAATCAGGGGTCAGCAGCCTTTTGCTGGCATAAACTTGAGTTTATGACATAGTTATTTCTGTGAGCCAGAAGTCTCTGCTCCAAGTATCTGCTTGTCAGATTCCCAGCTCCACTGCAGCAAGGGTAAGCTCAGATGCGGCAGAGCAGCAAGTAACCTGGAACAGCTCCATGACACTGATCCTCCAGTGCTGGATTAGATTTATGCAGGCCAGAATGGACCTCTTTGTGGACTGCAGGTTGCAGAATCCCAATTTAGAACAGTGAATTTCAACTTGGACCCTGCAAGATCCTTTTAAAAGGTGATACAGCGCCTGGTCCCTGTGCAAAGATGTAAAGAGTCCCATAGACAAGCAGTGACTGTGACTGTTCTTTTGGAGACACCCACTACTGTCCTTCCAACACCATAGCACCCCCTCTGCTAGCTGTCTTCATGCTCTGAGCGGCATGCTCTGCTATGGGTGGGCAGAGGGACAGGCAGACATGGAACTGTAGAGCTGCATTTTTCAGCCAGACCTTTCCACCTCTGCCCCACACTCCCAGGGCTAATGGGAGAGGCCACACACATAGATGGTTCTGGTTGCTAGTATGTGATACCCCAGAATAGCATCTGTTGGCAGGGGTTATGCTTGTCCCCTCAAGTATAACATGGGGGTAGGGAGAAGCAGACAGTAGAAAAGGAGCAGGTCACAGCAGGATGAGGTCCTGCAGCCACCCTCACCCGTCACCAGCTAGATTCCAGCTCAGTGATGCTCAATGGGTGCCACTAAATTGAGAAAAAGGTTTTGTAGAGGGGCACTTAGGCTAAAAAGCCTGAAAGCCATGGATCTAGGCAGATATAACTATCTTCTGTGAAGACAAAATGTAGACTGATTAGAGAAGGGGCTGTATTACCTGAGAGAAGAGCTGGCTGTACATTTCTGATTTTGCTGACTAGTCAAACTTGGAGCCTAAGTGACAATCAGGAGGCAAAGTTTTCCAAAAAGCTTACCTAAAGGAAACCCTTCCAGAGCATAAATTTTATATATAGTCAGCAATACACGCCATATACTTTGTGTTGTCCTAACAGGTAACCATGGCAGACCCATCACATTAAACTGTGATACCTCACTGAAGAACTAGGAAGACTCAGAAACATTTTAAAATGCTTGTCACCCAAACAGCAAATTTTTGACAAGATACAAAAGACTCAGCAAGACCTGGAACACTAGCCATCTCTCTGAGAAGACTATGCTTGCAACCCAGCCTGTACGCTTACATCCCATTTTAAGGTGGCACAACTGCATGCCTGCAAAATACCTGCAAAAATACAAACTATATTCAGATTTGCAACCACAACATATCACAGAAATCATCCATTTGGCCCTCCCCGACAATTCCCACTTCTCCAAGAGGGAATAAAGAGGACCAGCTGATATGCCAACCTCTTCATGAGCCACCTTGGAAAAAAAAGATCACCAAATTTGCACTCCACCTGTTACAAAGATGACATTTTAATCATCTGGACTGAATAACTAGACTTGCTTATTGACTCCTACCACAACTTCAACAATTACCAATCTTCTATCAAATTCTCTCTGGAATACACATACACTAACATGAACTTTCAAGATACTACAGTGCAGAACGGCACCCTAAAAATAACTATATACAAAAAATCCACAGAACACCACACTGATATATACAAAGCCAGCAACCATCCAAGAAATCTGTAATTTATAGCCAAGTTCTCAAATACTACCACATCTACTTTGAGGAGAATATTTGTGACATCCATCTCACCAACCTAAAACTGTTTTAGCAAGAAAGTACTCTCCAGCAGAGAAACAGACCGCATATTTGAATGAACCAGCCCAATACCCCTCCTGGACTTATTGCAATACAAAAAGAAGACTCCAAACCAAAAGCACACCCTGGTTGTCATGGACCATCCCACACTGGATGCTATAAGAAGAACTGTTGAAGAATTACATGCTGTTCCAGAAAAGGATCAGATTTTGATCCATCCCTTTCCCCACCACCGGCTTGTTAACAACCTCCAAACCTCATCCAATTTATTGTAAGAAATAAACTCCCCATTGATCAACAAACAGAAACTACCCAGGCTTGAGAACAGATGCAAAACCTGTCAATACATCTCCACTGCCACCTGAGTTAACAGACCTCACAATAAAACCATCAGAATCCATGGATTTTACATGTCCATCACAAAATGTAGCATACCGTATCCAGTGCAGTAAATACCTTTATTGAAACTGTGTGTGTGTGACACCCAGTTACCTGTGGGAGAACATTTTTCACAGAACAATCACACCATTTTTACCTCATAGTCCTTATACACAACAGGAAGCTAAAAACACCTTCAAAAGGCAGGCTTGGGAACAAAAATTCATAATGTCATGAGACCCTGAACAGCATGGACTAAACACAGACAAAGGTTCATGATTTGCTATACCATATTTACTTGAATACAAGATGAACCTGAATATAGGACAACCCCCCCCAATAATTAAATCAAGGCGGGTGATTATTTTGTGTGGAGGGCCACTTACAGAGTTTTGGCAAGCCATCAAAGGCCAAGTGGGTATCCCCACACCTTGATGGGTGCCCTGCCCCATGGTCACCATCTTGGGACCAGAAGTCCTGCCCCACAACCGCTGACCTTTGCCACCAGAAGTCCCTCCTTTAGCCCCCTGGAATTATTCCTTTCAACAAAGGGGTTTACCATCTCTGAACCAGAAATATACCAAATTATATTCTAAAAATGAAATGTATTACAATATTCATTAATTTAATTTTAAAAATATTTTCGCCCTCATTTATGTGCATTTGTGTAGTGTACATAGAGGTGATAGTATAATAGCTTAAAATGAAGACTTACTCTTGTATATTGTGAGAGGGGTATGGGTATAGGCTTGTGGGGGGGGATTTGTGGGGGAGTGGATAGATGTGGGTGTGTGGGCTGTGGGTGGATATGGGTTTTGTGGGGGGGCTGTGAGTGTGTGGGGGGAGGGTGGCTGGGGAGGTCTGTGGAGGTGGAGGGTTTGCCCACAGCCCCTCCCCTCCCACCTTCCCACCCCCACGGCAGGCAGAGCCCCCACCAGCACTCCTGCAAACCCATGCTCTGAGCTCCTGTTGCTCCTGTCCCCGGAGCACTGGCGCAGCCTCATGCTGCTGCTTGCTGCCACTTGCCCCATCTGCCACTGCTGCTCTTCTGCTCCATCCCAGCTCCTCCTGCAGTTCCAGTGCTGGAGCTAGGTACCACATGGTGCTAAGCAGCCAGTGGGGAGGGGAGGGAGGGACGGCAGGCAGGGGAGCAGGGAAATGGCTGCAGCAGATGGGGGAAAGGGCAGAAGCAGGCACATGGAGCACAGTGGGAGCACAGGGCCTATAGCAGGGCAGCAGGAGCACAGGGCAGGGGCTCTATGGAGCAGGGCTGGCTCCCTCCTCTCCCTGCTTGAGCAGCGCAGCCAGGCTCCATAAAGCCCCAAGCAGATCCCACCCAGCACTCCTGCAACCCCACTCTGTGCCCTGGCAGTGCTGCCTCACTGCACTGCTCACTGCCTCTTCCCCCACCTGCCACAGTTATTTCCCTACTCTTCCCCACCTGCCTGCCCACTGCCACCACGTGGTTCTCAGCTGCAGCACCAAGACTGCAAGAGCTGGTCCAGCTAGCCCTGAGGACTGTGGAGATTGCCCACGGTCCTCCCCTGCCTCCCTTCCTCCCACCCTCCTATCTGTATTTCCCTCGACATAGGGAGGTAGGAACTATAGGCCAGAAGCCTCCAAAAGCCCCAGCTAGGCAGAGGCTTCAGGCTGGGGCTCGGGGCAGTGAGGGAGAGACAGGGTGCTAGAGTGAGGGTGGGGCAGGGTTGGACCTGCTTCTTCAGTCGCTTGATCCTGCTGGAGACTCCCCTTTGGTCCTACTGCACTGGCTCCTGTCATCTTTGACAGGTAGCCAGGGGCATATAAATATTAATTTTCAAAAAATTTTTTTAGGGATCTCATGCACTGGATAGAATGCCATAGCAGGCCAGATCTGGCCCACAGGCCATATTTTCCCTGCCCCTGACTTAGATTCTATATATGGAAAATGTATACATTTGCCATAATTTTCCAAATATAGGAATCTAATTACTGGAGGTTTGTCTTGAATTTGACAATCTGGTATATCTGTTCCCCCCAAAGTCTTCCCCCTGCAGCTTTCCTACCTTAGTGTTAGACCCTGCTTTCCCTGAGCACATAGAAGTAAGGGACACATTTAAAAACATTGATTTTTAAATAAACTTGTCTATAATAATATGCATTTTGCTTTTTTTGAAACTGCTGCAGGTACTCCAAAAACACACTTTTAAGCAACACCTTGGTACTTACTTATATAGAGTACAAACTATGCATGATATTAGTCTAAAGCCAAAAAGCCCATGATTTACCATATAGTTCATTGGGCTGGGCCCCAGCAGAGTCAAAAGCATTTCAAGCCATGGTAACCCCATAGCTCAGCACTGCTCAGTATGTTTGTACTCCAGATTCTTAATGTATTCTCAGAAGTCTACAAGAATATTGGCCTAACTCTAAACGTCAGGAAAATGCAAGTCTTTTACCAACCTGCTCCAAATGAAAAAACAAACCCCTGCTCCATTCAAATCAACAGAACATTGCTGGAGAGCGGGATCACTTTGCCTGTCTTGGAAGCCATCTTTTATCAAAGGCAGACATTGACACGGAAATACAACACCAATTGAAATGTGCAAGCTCAGCCTTTGGACGTCTGAGTAAGAGAGTCTTCTTAAATCATGACATCCTTGCTGAAATGAAGCTCTGGGTTTATCAAGTCATTGTCATTCCAGCTCTGCTGTATGGCTCAAAAATTTGGACCACATACAGAAGACATCTCAAGAGCTTGGAAAACTACCACCAATGGTGCCTTCTCAAGATCCATCAGATTAGGTGGGAGGATAGATGCAGAAACATCAGCCTCTTGGCTGAAGCAAATTCCAAGAACATTGAGGCCATGATCAGCAAAACCCAAGTTTGCTGAAGAGGTCACATTGTTTGCATGCCTGACTCCTGCCTTCCAAAGAGAATCTTTTTCTCATAGCTGAAAAAAGGTCAGTGAAGTAGCAGAGGGCAAAAAAATGCTCTTCAAAGACACCCTGAAGGCAAACATGAAGGCAAACTCTTTGGGAAGGACCTCAACACTTTGAAACAGCTTGTCGACAGGCAGAAGAGGAAAAGAGGAACAGACTAAAAGAACAGCAGAACATCCAATGCAGCAACACAGTGCCTATCCCTCCTGGAAACATCTGTCCTCATTGGAACAAGATGTGGATTTAGAATTGGGCTATGGAACCACCAGTGGACTCACTATTAAGATCCTTGGAAGGCAATTTTACTCATTCTTCAGTAGTTGCCCATCATCATCATCGTATTCCAGATTCCCCAATAAATGCTAATTAGCCCCCATTTGTAACTGGAACAGGGTATTCTTATCACAAGTCCTGGGATCCTCCAAACATTTATATGCAGATAAGGTGCAGGGCAGACTGATCTGGCTTCACCTCATGGAGGGTGGGGCCTCCCTAATCATATACAGTAGACTGAAAGAAGGGGTGACAGAGGGATTCTGGATGAACTGTTTAGAGCTCCCTTTGGTGATATCCCCCAGGTCTGGTGTACCACAATTTTTTTTTATTTATTTAAGTGTGCCATGGTATGGAAAAGGTTGGGAAATGCTGAGCTAGGCTATGCATGGAGGGAATGAGAGAGAAGCAAGGAGGAGGGAAGGGGGAAGAGGAGAGGGGAGGAGTGACTATATATTCAAGTAAAGTACAGTAAATGAACTAGTGTCTCTTCTAACCTCTCAGTAGGTGAAAGGTACAAATGATTCTTTTTCTTTTCTGAATGGTTTTGTTCTTTTATAAAATTAAGTTATCTATTCAACTAAATTTATCTTACTTTGAAACAATTTCTGTTTACTTCTCTTTGATCCCAATTTACAGCAGTCCTCCACTTCCTTAAGAATCTGTTTTCTTTTGAATATTAAATTCACTATGTTTTTTCTTGGTATTTAGCTTAAACTCCGCTTGTTTCTTCCCCAGACTTGAAGAAGAGAACCTTGTGCTCAAAAGCCTAACATTTTTCCATCTACACAGTTGTTCTAATAAAAAGATATCATCAAAAAAACCAAACTTGCTTCCAGCACATACAGTAAAGCCAGAGAGACAGCCAGTTTACATGCGACAACTAACGCCCAAGGCTCAAAACTTGCTCCCAGAATGGTGATCAGTTCTGGCTGCCCAAGAGTTTCTGCATATAACTTGTAATCCACAACCTGCAAACCACTACATGGCTGGATACCCAATTCCTAGTCTCCTGAAAGTGAGCTTGCGGAAATAAACCACAACACTGAGAATTGCACTGATAGAGATAATCAGGGGCTGTCCCATCTCAAATTATATTGTAACACACTGTTTAAACATGGCAGTAGGTGAACATACCTATGAATAGGTACTTATGCTGTATTTTCCACTGTAGAATGGAAACCCCGCTAAATTTTTATTCTGAAGAACATATTTCAAAATATGACCGGCCTTGCATTCACTTGCTGCAACTAAACGGGTAAAAGAATCTCGACAAATGAGAATTCAGAAAATTATAGCAACTGAAAAAAATGATCATTAATGGTGTAAATGAAGTCTCCTCCCTACAACCAACATCTTCTAGGGCATGGACAGACAGGCTATTTGAAGGGCTTCCTTTAGGAGGTGAAAAACTAGATGCCTGCATAAAGCTGAAGCACTCCACATTTTAAATGCTCCAAATTCAACCAAGATTTGGAGCACTTGAAATGCATGGGTGTCCATAGACTAGGACTATACATACAGAATAAAAAGAAAGCATTAGACAGAAGCAGACAAAGTGCTTAGCTTGTTGATGCAACTCCTATTAACAGTATCTGAAAATGTATATATCCTTATACATGTAAAAGAAGTGATTCCCTGCACCAAAACCTCACAATTTCACTGTTAAAAATTCAAAACAAAGAAGTGCACAGGCAAAAGGATACAACAAAGATTGCCCTTTGCTAATCTCCCCTTTTTTGATTGTCACTTGAACCAATTTCCTAGCACCACCTGTCATGGTTTGTCATAACCATGAGCAGGCAATCTCAACTGGTATATTAATCCTTCTAAGTTTTCTATTTTTAAAATTTAGTTTTCTGCTGGACAAGGTTCTTTCAACAGCATGAAAATACTGAAACCCTAAATGGAAACAGTTCAGC
Organism: Caiman crocodilus; assembly: GCA_030014935.1. NCBI lineage: Eukaryota > Metazoa > Chordata > Crocodylia > Alligatoridae > Caiman > Caiman crocodilus. The sequence goes on from JAGPOW010000955.1 coordinate 701,068, forward strand.
TCTGGACCTATCTTAATCCCTCAACAATTGCTCTGGTCCAAGTAAAGTAAAAAATGAATTAAATGATCCGGGTCATAAAAATAGTCAAGATAGCAAACAAAGATAACTTACCCCCAACATTTTCCCACGCTGTTTAACGTCGTCCCACATAAAATGAACTATATGGTGACACATAAAATTCCCAGTTCGACCCTCCTGTTTCATACGTACCAGACACATCCTAAAAGATGCAAACAACAGAGGTCAATTTGCTTTCCAGTTTTTTCTTAAAATCTTAAATCAATAAATAAGTACACACACACACACATACCGTTTAACTGCCTGCTTTCCCTCTTTCCCACCTTTGTTCCTTCTTCTCACTATGCAATAGTAAGACAGAAGAACGTAGGGCAGAGTGGCACCTTAAAGACTACCTGGTTCAGAAAGGAATGAGCTTCTGTAGGCAACTGTCTACTTTGTCAGATATTATGAATGGATTTGCAAAAGAAAGGCTTTACAATAGGAAGGAGTTTAAATACAAAGGAAAGGGACTTGGGTGAAAGAGGCAAAAAAAATGGGTTGACTAGGTTAACAAGGCAGTTACCACAGAGTGACACAGAGGGTAATAGCTGAAGTTAACAGCTAGTCCAGGTAATGGGATAAGAATCCATAATCTCTGTCAAGACAATGCTTAACACAATCCAGCCTGTGGCTGATCTTGGTCTGCACTTTCATGTTCAGAGTGGTTTTTAAAATTTTGTTTAAGGACAGCTACACTGAGGTCAGTGACAGAATGTCCAGGGAGGTTAACATGTTCTGCCATGGACTTTTGTGCATTTCTGGAATCGATGATAAATCAGTATCTACTCATTCATTTATGTATGCACGGCCAACATAGATGGCATGTTTGATGTTGGTGAAGGAGCATGTAAATGAACCCCAGATCCACATGACTAGGTCAACTGAAACCTGGTCTATGTTGATGAGAGGACACAGTTGGTATCTGGTCTGCAACAAGACTGGATGAGCTGGAGAGAACTGGCATTAGGTAGTTTATATGTGGAACAACATTATAACCTCATCTGCTCTAATCCCACTGCCCAGGATGTACAATTTAGGAATCTAGAACAGGGCTTCCTACACTTACAATACAAAACCATAGCTGCTCAAATTAACAGAGCCAGACTTGGATCCTGCTATGATCTGCTACAACACCAACCCCATGACAAGGACAGCAGAATCCTTCTGGTCATCACCTATAGCCCCCAGGTAGAACGCATCATTAGTGATTTCCAGTCCCTCATGGAAAGCAATGACCATTGCAAGGTAGCCACAGGTGAACATGAATATCCTGATTTACAGGCATACCCCCAAACTCAAACAACCTCTTCAGCTGCAAATGCGAGTGCTATTCTGTACACTGAAATGTATGTGCCGATGCTGACAGCAGGCACAAATTGCACCTGGTCAGCTCAGCCAGCTGAAAGCCAGCCCCCTGGCTTCTGCCAACTCCAACACTGCCATCTGGAGTCTTAAGCTGACCCCACCGCTAAGTCCCCTGCCACCCCAGGGCTGCTCTGCCTTGGCTCAAATTGCTGCTCTCCCCGGCACATGTGTAGATGCTGCACCAAGGAGCAATTTACTCTGGCACAAAGTGTTCTAGAGTTTATTGTTTCACCCTAATTGCAAATGTAGATGCCCGAATTGCAAATGTACTTCCTGACTCTAAATTTGGTCCAATGCAACTGAGATGCACTTCCAGGGTAAGCAATCAAGAGCAATCATAAAAAGCAGTAACTATATGTTGAGATACAGATAGAAATATAAGAACGAACAAACAAAAGAAAATACCAGAAAAATGATTTTACCTCACGCCTACATCTTAGCCCTAAGCTTTAAGATGGAGCTTTCACTTCTGTCCAAGCCAAAGTCTTCTCCCAAACTGTCAGCCTGCATTTCTTTTGCAAAAATATTTATTTACACTTACACAGACACACCTTTATCAACCTGCCTTGTGATCAAGTTTGCTTGACAATCCAAAACACATCTTTACAATTACACCACTCTCATTCCAATTACAATAACTGCACTGTGCAGCTGTGTACCCACATGTTCTCAGCCTGCATTGCACAGCTAAACTACTGGAGAACTGAAGTACCTTATGCTCAGGAAACATCACTCAAAGACTTATTCTCATGGCAAGGCTTACTTACTCAATCTTATCTGGCCATTCACATATTTCTATAAAATTATTGGAAAGTAAACAATATATAACTTTCTGCTACCCATGTGCCTCCTACTGACAAGTCAGATTACATTCTTGATCAAATTATAACTAGAATAAATCACAGACTTTCAGACCTAAGGATTTCTAATTTGACATCTTTGGATATCACTTCTCTCTATAGGTAATAGTCTTACTTATTTACTGTGAGAAACACCCTTCTTGAATAGCCTGTTTCCAAGTGCCATTCTTACCACAGGCCTCTCTCTTAAATGTTCATCACTGTTTTTGAAGGCTCACATGCCTCAAACCACATCCACAAGCCTAGGCGACTGTGGTGGGTACGTGGGGTCATCCCCCGTCACTGCCAGCTTCTGGGGGTACTCGTTAGTCCTGTCCTCACTGCCAACTCTGCTGGCAGCTTCTATGGGTACTCACCAGCCCCATCCCCACCACTGACATCATTGGCAACTTCTGTGGGTGATCGCCAGCCCTGTCCCAGGCACTGATGCCACCAGCAGTTTCTGAGGGTGGCCTCCCAAACTCAGGAGGCACCAGTCACCCACGTCCACAAGAGACTATTTGACTGGCCATCATATCCACCGAGGTTGGATACTAATTCTCAGTGATAAGTTCTCTTAGTCATTTAGGCTTTGATTCTCTTGTTGGCATGAAACTTATTGCTTAGCAAGTAACACCTAAAAATCATCATCATGTTAAAAAATTGTATCATATTATGTAATCTGGCCCCACTATAACCTATAAAATACATTCATACTGAATACTACAATTCATACAAACCTAAGAAAGATGTGACTAAATACAACTTGACATCATCTATCTGGAAATATCACACATACCACATCAGCAAAACAAATTCAAGGAGACATGACATTCCATGAATACTTCAAAATATTGTAGATTCATAACAGTTGGTTCAATCAACTCAGTTTAAAAATTGGTCTGTATCTTGGGGAAAACTCTGCAAGCTTGGCCAGGACTGTTCCGACAACAGGTTTGTATTTCTTTTTATTTCTGTTTGTACTGGCAGTCTAGACGTGGGAGAAGGCACTAGAGTTTGCTCTAGTTAACATTTCAACAAATTAGGTAAGGGAATATTAGGAGGAGTACAGCAGAGAATAACAATTATTAGAGGTCTAGGACACGTGATGTATGAGGAAACATTGGAATACCTAGGGTTGCTTAGTCTGGAGAAGAAATGACTAAGAGGGTATTTGATAACAGTCTTAAAATACCAAAAGAATATTATAATAAAAAGGAAGATGACTGCCTACTTTCTGTGGTCACAGGGAAGACGACAAGGAGTAATAGGCCTGAACTGTTTTAAGCTGTCTGAGCTGCAGTGCTGTCTGAATACTTATCTTACCATTCTTAATGAAAAAGCTAGGTTCATCCATGTAAACTTTTGTAATATATAAAGTAGGTACCAGAGCACCTCAGAAATAAACTGTTGCAATGTAATCTGCACTACAGAGCCTGTTGTATGCCTGCAAGCACTTGTGAGCAACTAGGAACAAATACGCATGATTAGGAAATAAAACTGGTTCTCAGACCTGCACATTTCTTTAGTGTAGACAAGACTGCATGTATACCTACAAATATGACCACTTCCCAGTATATCGTGCATACTGTTTCAATAGAAATTATAATAAATATTTGCAGACTTGATCTGCAAAAAGAAAAATCATTTTCCCTTCATATTTGGGTAATGCTCACGATCATGTAAGGAGGCTGTCTTACTCATAAATGTAGGAGACTTTGCTCTGGAAGTGAGTCACTGAGAAATAACAAGTTTAGAGCATGGATTGATAATCTATGCCCCACAGACTGGATTCAGCCTGCAAAGGGATTAGATCTGATCTGTGAAGCTCTGATTCAGTGCAGATTTTATTATGGGTGTGCTAATTAGCCAGCCATTTGATCTGGTCCCTGTTTTACTAACAGCATGTGAATAGTCTCCAGCCTCTCCAAACCGCTGCTACAGCCCAGGTATAGGGCTGCTGCAAGCAGCTGGAGGAGAATCTGTGGTGCCAGCCAGGTTGTGTGGGTGGGTAAGGGGAGTGGATGGGAAGAGAAGAGGGGCAGGAAACCAGACAAAGGACAGACTGATGGGGACAATGAGATGGAAGTAAGACAGTAATAGAAGGAGTAGAGCCAAAGTGTAGAGAAAGAACATAAAAGTAGGCATCACCAAATGAAGCTGAGACCACCAATTAGCTGATTGTCAATCCCAGCCCCAGAAGTGCACCAAAGTCATGAACACACTTTCCAGGGCTGAGATGACTGGCCCAGGACTGCACCACAGTAAGACTGACACTTCGGTGTGGTCCAGGGGCTGGGTTCACCAGTTAGCTAAGTATCTCACTATAGTGTTGACAGGAGGCAGAGGAATCCCAAATGGGAGAAGCCAGGCAGGCATTCCTCTGAAGCTCCAGTACTGCATTCCCAGGGTGGCTGGAGAGTACAGGCAGCTTCAGGCTGACCACACCCTCCTGTCATAAACCAAATTTGTGGCACAACAAGGGGAATGGATGTCTGTATGCTTGGCTTTTTTGCCACCATAAAAAATTATATCAAAAAAAATTATGACACACAAAAAGTGTGTTAGGTTTCTTCCTGGAAAACACTGTAGCTGTGTGGGTACTACTAAGACTAATTAACGTAGATTTCTCATGTGGCCATAAAGATGAGCTGATGATCCCACTACAGGGTGGCAGCACAATTTTTCCATCAGATATATCCATCCAGGGGAGGGTGGAAGTCAGGGAGAGAGTGGGGGAGAGAGAGAGAGAGAGAGAGACTTATGGTTAAGGCCCTGGAACTTAAAGTATATAAGTCTTGTTGGCTGGAATTCAGGGTATGCAAGTCAAAGTACTAGTTACACCACAAACTTCCTGTGCGTCTTGGGGTCACTTTCTCTGGGCCTGTCCCATGATTAACATGAGGAAAATACATTTTCTCTCTGCTGCTTTGTCTACCTTGTTTATTTAAATGCCAACTTCTCATACAAACACTCTCATCAATAATCATTTTATTTTATGAATTTCCCCACTCATAAGAAACTAGAGAAAAGTCAGTTTGAGAACTTACCTCTGGGCTAGGAAAAGTATTTTTATGACCTGTAGTATGAGTACTGAACCCCCACCCCTCCCAAACAAACAAACAAAAAAAACCCCAAACAAGTCCTGGCAGATTTCTTCAACACATACACTGCTTCCAATCCAGTCTGCAGTTTCTCAGGAGGAGCAGGAGTGCAGGAGACCAATGATTACAATCAATCACAGATGGCAGAGAACTGGAGTAAACCTTGTTCCCCTTGAAGCCTGAAAGGACACTGTGTATTTGGATGCATAGTGCTGTCATAGAGCAGTTCAGCAGCACCAAGAGTGAGGTCATGGAATTCTGCACTTTATTTGAAACTTTAGTAGTTTGTTACTACACCTGCCATCTGAGGTTTGAAAGACACAGATTTTCTTAGGCTATAAAACTTCTACCTAGATCAACACAGTGTGAAATGTTTTATTGTTTAACTACAGAATATGTTCTGTAGTCCATTCAAAGACTGACTCATCTTTGTTAAACCATTAAAGGTAAAACTGTTCCATGCTCAGATTTCTAGCTTTAAAAAAGCGTCTGCATAATTTATTTTTAAATTAAGATGTTTAAGCTCAAGCATATTAAGTCTGGATTTTTTTTTGAGGTGGGGGGTAGGGAGGCCTCAACCAGAAATTTTTGTTCTTCACTGACAATATAAAAACTAGGCATTATACTATCAGTTAAAACACTTGAATTTTTAAAGCCATCATCATCATCTTACATAAATTATGCTGCAAATAAACTGAAATCAAAGTTATTAACCAAACTGTCTTCACATGCATAAGCACAGACCCTTTTGAAATGAAGAGGTTTTCAATATTTGCATGTAAAAGCAAAATCTGGACCAAATTTGCTGTTAAGATGCAAAAACCTTACAGAGATTGTCTCAGTACAACAATTTAAAGTTAGGATTAAGGAAGCTAGGAATCTATTGCCTAGCAAAAAGAGCTTAGATAAGTAAAATGAAGATAATTATACTGTAAAACATTTATTATACATAAGCAACACATCAAGTTAAAACAAACAATTCCAACATAAAAAAACATTTAAAGTTTTTGTTTTTCCTGTCAATGGAATACAGCCAACCTTGACTCAGATTTCCATAACAGCCTTGAAAATATACTCTAACTTTCATCTTAAAAATTGTTTAGTAAAAGGCAAAAGTTTTGACTTTCATACCTGATCAATTACATTGCACTAATGATGCAATGTATGATCCTGGACTGCCAGCATGTTTATACCACTGCAATCAGCATTACAATAGTATAAAAAAATACCAGTTGGTGATGCAAAATCACCATCAATCCAATTTGGTGGAAAATTACTAGGAAAGAATCAAGAAGAAAGCTCTACCAGGATAAGTCGCATCTGTTTATCTCGTGTTTTCTCACATAAAATACACACCTTTTCCCCAGAAATCAGCACCCCAAAATTGGGGTACATGTATTAAGCAGAGAAGCTGATTTTCTGCCAGGGACACAATGCTTTTCTAAGTAACACCACAGTGCAGCAGCTGTGGTATTACTGTTAAAGCAGTTCAGGGAATCAGTTGACTTGATTGGTCATTCTTTGCCACTCTGCAGATTTTAACAATCGTCTCTCCTTTTTAATGGTTTTGATATTCTATCAATCAAGCTAACCTTTCTTAGGACAATTTTGCTGCCTGCTAGCTGCTCCCAATCTCCTCCTATTTTACAGGCTAAGCAAGAAAAGAAAAGTGAGAATCAGCTGAAGATTAGGTTCTGTCCCTGCACTGTGCACCCATAAATCTAGAATCTTATTTTCCTTAATTCTGCCTTTCAAAACAAAGCGCATATTACATTCTGAGATGTGCTGTATGCAAGAAAATATGGCATTTGTCTGCCTGTGATCATTCTAGGGTAGTTGTTTGTGAAAAGCACTGAGACTATTACTTGCCACCTAGTAGTACAGTACCATAACAAGCCACCTACTTTACACAGCTATCCCAGTGTAACTGCATGTCTGTCCTGTTCTAATCTCAATGTACATAAAATTATATACAATGATACAAATTAGACAGGGAATGTGTGTTCAACTGTTCAGAGTCTATATTTGTCATCATTAAGCAGTAGGGCTCTGTGAAGCTTCGGGTGCTGGTTCGATTCAGAGGAGATTCAGCCTGATTCGGTGGCCAAATCTCCAAATCCAAATTGAATTAGGGGACCAATAAAAAGGTTTGAATTGATTCAGAAAAGATTCAGAGAGCTTCAATGATTTGAGCAGTCCCTGCCCCCAACTCCATGCTGTTAAGAAAGGGGTGGGGGAGAGGGGGCTGGAGGGGGCCATGGGTTGGACCCCTACCAGGCCCCATCCCCTGACTGTTCCCACACTCTCCCACCCCCCTGCCCTCAACCCCACTCCCCCAGCCCCGTCACGGCTGCCTCACCCAGCCCAGCTCCTGGTGCTTTAAAAAAAAAACAACAAACCCCCACTCACTGGGTGCTGCCCAACAAGGGGGCGATCCTTGCTGCCCCCCACTGCCCCATGCTGCATGGGGGGGCTCTACCATGAGCCCCCACCCCACCCTTCAAGAAAAAAAACAAACTCCCCAGGCTCACTGGTTCCTGTAGCAACCTCGGGGCTTCAGAGTTCATGCAGAGCCCCCATGCAGTGCAGGGCAGTGGGGATCATCCTGCCACAGGGCAGAAACCAGTGAGACCGGGGTTTTTTGTTTTTTCCTTAAGGGGCCAGGAGCTGGGGTGGGCAGGGCAGCCATGGGACTGGGACAGCAGGCAGGGGTTGTAGGGCTCGTGATAGAGCCCCCACCCGTGTAGTGCAGGGCAGTGGGGATCGCCCCCCGGCCCAGCACCACCTGGTGAATCGGGGCTTTTTTTTTTTTTCTCCAAAGTGTCAAGAGCTGGGGCAAGTGGGGCAGCCATTGCCAGGGCTGGGAAAGCAGGTGAGGGATGGGCCCATGTGATTCAGAGATTTGGCCACAGCAGCCAAATCTCTGAATCAGATTCAGCTGAATCAATTCAGGACAGTGATTCAAATCACTAAATAGAATCAATGTCCCCCGAATTAGCCAAATCTGAATCTGAAGTGAATACAAACCACTTCATACAGACCTTTCAAAGCAGTGGCCAAACTAACATAAGCAGTGGTGAAACTAACACCATTTCAAATTAAATAATGCTGTTGATTCCAGCCTTATAGGAGCATCTGACAAGGAATATGACAGATAAGGAGCTGCCATACCTTGGCCTAAGAAACCTGTTATGTAATACAGTATGAATATTCTATTACATAATGACCTGGACAGTTATAAAATACTACAGAAAGTAGGTTGTTAGATTTTCCTGCACAAATGTATTGATCTAGATTTAAATACATTTCATGGAGAGTCCAAACAAAAAAATCCATATTAGTAGCCTGACACACACTTGAAGGACATTAAAGAAAACCATTAGCTTCAAGGATCCTTTCTTCAACAACCTGCAGGTCTTGTTTGCCGGAAGCTAGGGGCCTGGAGATCAAACACTAAAAGTGTCTCCTGGGGAGATGACAGATATGTATTAGATACTGTCTACGGCAGTGGTAGCTAACTTTTTTTGGCAAGCATGCCACAATTTGAGCACCTCCCATTCCCCCAAATACTGCTCTGATTCATATCTCCCAGAGGCACACCTGATAGCTTGTGATCTGGAGCACCAAAATGGAGTGGGCATTAAAGAACAGGCTCAAGCAACAGCATCCTGCCCTCACTTCCCTCCAAGGAGTCCATTCCAGCACATCCTTTAACTAAGCACCTGGGGCATAAATGCCTCATATAACAGCTGCCCATATCACTTGCAAGAGAAGGTCTGTGAAAAAGGCTGAAGAAGTTGGTACTTCCCATTCCAAGGAATGACAAACCTTAGAGAAAAGTAGGCATGTATACAGGTATTTTATTATTATGTCTCCTGTGAAATGTTTTTCTTCTAAACAAAGGACGCTTTGCCTGACGGTGGCTGCCCCATCATCATTTATCACTCCTACTCAGGGAAGAAAACTGCAGGGTCTGAGCCTAAAAGTCTGAATGAATGGACATGCAAAGAATTTAAAATCATTCACTAACTGGAAGCACTTCAATTTGGAGTGTTTCCACTGCCCCTCCTACCTGTAAAGTTCACCCATGTAGGCTTTCTCAGTTACGTTGGGTCACTGATATCATACATATTCCCATCCTCTGCCCCGTGTACCATGGTTCAAAATATACCAAACACAAGGGCTACTTCACCATGCTGCATGGCATTGTGCATTAATGGGGACAGCTCATTGAGGTGACACTGGGTGGATAAGGAAAGTCCACAATAGGGTCTTCGTAAATATAAGACCTGTTTTCCTAATGATATAGCAAGCACTTGCCTGCATCAGTACCTGCACCAAGCTCAGAGTGACCGTTGTCCTGCTGCAGCGCAGGGATCCAGTTGAAATGCATTTCCAATGGTTCATGAAGCCCTACACTAGAGACCTAGAAATGAGGAACACTTTAACTACCAACAGAGTAGCTGTAGATAATCATAGAGTGCACTTGGGCACTTCAAGGCACAGTAGAGAACTCTGAGGGTGCTCCTAGATGCTACCCAAGACTACCTGCCCCAGATGTCATTTTAGACTGTATTCTGCACATCTGTCAAGCCAAGACCAGAAGAAAACCAGACAGAGGAAGCCCAAAAGCTCACCTGCCTATATCAGGCACCCTTCAAACACAACTGTTAGGATATTCTTGTAAGAGATACCTTTACAAACTACTTCTAGTAGTGCCAGCCTGTAGGGCTATGAATCAGTGCACAGGCCAATATGTGTACTTGTTTGCCAGTGAAATGAGCATTTCATTAAAAATGGCAAACATCCAAGTGGTGTGTACTGTAAACCAACAACAAAATGTTTTGTGAACTACAAGTGGGATGAACTGGAGGAAGAAAAGGTGAGATATTGGAGCCCTAAATGTGGCCTTGCCACACCAAGCTGTGCTCACTAGGTACCTGGAGGCAGAATGGCTATCAAGTGACATAAGAGGATCCTGCCACATCACATGTAGAAGTCAAAGGGTGCTATATTCAGCTAAAAAATGCCCTTCATTTTTTTTGTGGAGTTCAGCTGTTCCTTAACCCATATCCCCAAATCCTCCATGAAGGACAGGGCCCTTCCAAATGGGGAAGGGGACTGTGGGTCCTCATGGGAGAGAAGGTAGGGATCTCCCTGACTTGGGGACATGGTAAGGCTAGCTGCAAGAAAGAGTAGGAATCTGAATCTGATTCAGAGTGTTGAGGCTGTGCTTGTGAAGGATTGCTTGGGGCCTGTTATCAGAGTGGCCGAGAGGGCACAGGGCAGCAGAAAACATGAATCAGGTGAATAAACTTCTGCCTGAGGCATGAAAGTGTGTTCCTGGGTAGGGGTTCTTTGAAACTATGGCAGGTAACACTGGCCTGGTTGGAGGTGGTAGGAGTGCGTGTTGGGGCAGGTACCCTTGATTGAAGGGAAAATTCTTTGGGATTGGGAGGGGTAAACCTGACCTGAGGAAGTTGTTTTTTGGGACTGAGATGGGTAACCTTGACCCTGGTGGGATGCTGACAGAGACTGAAAAGGACAGCCCTGACCATGAGGAGCACCAGCTGGGGCTAGCTAAGCAGAATAGCCCTGACCCTGGTACAGCATGAATAAGGGTTGGACAGGATAATCCTAAGCTGTGGAATTTACAGTGGCCCCGAGTTCAGGTATGGGACATACCTATGCCTGGATAGGAGATGCCTGGAAATAGGAGATAAAACAGTGCAACTTGGACACTCTTCTGGGCATTTAACATAGCTGACAGCCTGCTGTGAATCCCTCTCAACATGGAGACTGTTCTTTAGTATCTGCCCTGTCTACTTCACCAAGCTAACAGCATCAGCATTCTAATGTGCCTGAAATACCATATATACCTGGCCTGGGAAATGCCTTCCTGACCAGGTCAGCACACTAATCCTGGTAAATGCTCCATCCCTGCTCTCCACTCTTCTGTGGGGATTCCTCTTCTTCCATAATACAAACAAATCTACACTCTTTGCTCTTCATTTTCCTCATCTGTACCTGGGAACTCAATGGGCTGTGGTTTCCGGCTGTGACCTTGGGCCTTAACTACAACAGTGGAAGCATCTTGCTGTTAGGTATCGACACTTAAATGACAGTAAAAACATAAGTGGTCATTTTTATACTTTTATGATTTGATGATAAGAAATGACCCACCAAACAAGTCTTTGAATTCCACTGCAGGGGTCACTTAACATCCTAGCACTCAAGATGTTAAGTACCCATGTCCCAAGTCTCCAGGTTGGAGAAATTTAGCTATACAATGCACCCCTCCCCAAACCCTGGTGTGTTCCTTGCTAGCTTTAGGGATCAGGACAAAGCACTGGAAGGCTGTCACACTGGTGAGCTGCCATGGGACTTTCCCCATATTTTCAGGCTGGTTTGTGTCCTCAGCTGGCATCCACAACCGCAACATCCAAAAATCACTCCAGTTTTATGGGGTTGTTTTTTGTTTTTTTTGCAGAATCATAGGATCACAAAAAAGCAAGAATGGAAGGGACCTCACAATGTCATCTAGTCCAGCCCCCTGGTCAAGGATCAACCCTGAGGAAGCCATCCCAGCCAAATGTCTGTCAAACCTGCTCTTGAAAACTTTCAAGGGTGGAGATTCCAAAGCTTCTCTAGGTAGTTTGTTCCAATGCTTGATCACTCTTAAAGTCAGAAAGCTCCTCCTAATCCCCAATCTAAGTTGTCTCTGCTCCAGCTAAAGTCTATTGCTTTGAGTCATACTCCCTACAGCCACAGAGAAAAGCCCATCTCCACCCTCTTTGCAAATCACTCTTTAGGTGTTTAAAAACTGTTATCAAATCCCCCATCTTCTCTTCTCCAGGCTAAATAACACCAATTCTTTCAGACTTTCCTCATAAGTCTTGCCTCAGGCCCCTAATCATTACTGTCACTCTGCAATGGACTCTTTCCAATCTGTATACAATCTCCTTGAAGTGTGGGGCCCAAAACTGAATGCAGTATTCCAGCTGAGGCCTCATCAGCAGTGCTGAACAGAGCAGAAGAATCACTTCCCTTGATTTACATGCGACACCCCTCTTAATACAACCCAGTATGCTGCTGGCTTTTTTTTTTTTTTTTTTTTTTGCAAACAAGAGTACACTGTTGACATATAGTCATATTATAGTCTACCACCGGGTCCTTCTCTGCAATACTGCAGCCTAGCCACTCATTCCTCAGTCTATATTTGTTCATGCAGTTATTCTGTTCCAAGTGCAGGACTTGGCACTTGTTCTTGTTGAATCTCATCTGACTGATTGTGGACCATTTTTCCAGTGTTTCCAGGTCACTGTGAATAATAGATATGTTGCTGCATTTGTTGACAGTAGGGTGCCAGGAGCTTTTTGCAGTTTTGGGAAGAAATCCTTCCCCCTCAGCCCTGCTTCTCTGGAGAAGGTGGTCCTATCTGAAGGCCCTTCTGCCTGAAACATTCAAAAGAGCAATGGTGGCACCCCAGATGAAGGAGGGCTGCCTTTCAACATGAAAAATGATGACTGACTGAATATGACTCTAGAAAGCTTGAGTATTTCTCCCCCAGTGACCTGATGACAATAAAACTCTCTGTTAACAGACCATCATAATAAGCAAATGGTGCCCGTGTCAGGAGTTCCAGTCACACACCAAGCTCCCAGAGCATGCAACTTCACTATCTGGAAACACCCTGCAAAAGACCTTCATGCCTCTCCTACACAATTGCCTTGCTGAGGCTGTGAAGATCTGTCACTCAGATAACAGCCTGCTGAACCAACATGCCATGCCCAAGCCAGGACCCTTCATGCTAGCACCTGTCTGTGAGCTTTAGGAGTCACCCCCTGAGCCTGCCCAGATGCCATCATACTTGAACTATAGTCTACAAACTGTATCCTGATCCCTGGACATTCAAACCAGTAGCAACAGAGGAGAGATAACTGAATGGGAAGGCCACAGAATTCTTCTTTCTGCTGTAAAAAAGCAAATCAAGCCATTTTCCCTCATAGCTTTCCCCCTCCTTTGTTACACATTCCTCAACAGTGAGGGAAAGAGGGACAGAAGGTGGACAGAGAGAAGGGAATCACAGTTCTGTGCAAGCAGTGGACTAACCAGGTAAGTGCACATGATTCCTGCTATGCTCTGATTTTCTGGTACAGTGAACCTCACCATTTGCTGTGGTGACTGATTACTGATAGGGGTTGGGGTGAGGAAAGTGTCATGGGATCATAAGCGAGCACTAACTTGTGTTAATACTTTCTCCACCCATAGTCCAACTGCAGTGTGTAACATTGCCTATATTTGCAAATATGAGCACTATTCTGGATAAACATTAGGGTTTTCTTCTGCATGGGAACAACCAGCCACATTCACCCAGTCACTGAGAGTTGGTGAGGACAGGAAAGGGAAAGGAGTGTAAAAGTTGCCCAGAAGAAGGGAAATTAGAAGTTGACAAATTAACTTAAGTAGTGATACCCACGTACAACAGACCGTAATTATATATCAATTAGTTAACATTCCTCTCCTTTGATGTCATGGGACACAACAGCCTGCCAGTGCCGAATGATCCTCAGGCTACCTCTAGGCCTCCTCTCCTTCCAATCTAGTGAAGTAAACTTACTACTGAAAGGCTTTGATCTCTACCCCTCAGTTCTCACTGATCTCCATCATAATATGCACACATGTATATGCGTGTACACACGCACATGCACACACACATGCTTGTGTGCCCTGGGGGTAGGACGCAGCTGATCACTAGTCAGTGGCTGGCTACTGATGTGCAGAGAAAGGGAAGGAGAAGGGTTAGTGACGTTGGCAAAGTGTTGGTGTACTATTACTTACCTACTGGTTCAGGGGCTGGCTGTACAACTGGAATGAGCGGATGAGGGCCAAATACAAGAGAATAGGATGGTCCTGGCTTCTTTATGTCAGCTACATCCAAGCTGTCCTGACTGAACAGCTGGAAAATATCTTGCTTGATAGTCCCAAACAAGAGAAGGAACTTCCTCGTATGCTCCTGTCCCTCCTGAGGCTACTCCTGCCTGAAGTCTGGAACAGAGCTTTTTCATGGTTCTCCAACTGCATTTCACTGAGGTTATAACTCAGCTCTGAATTTGTCCCACAGTTAGTGATAAAGCAAGTCTCTATAGAGTCTCACTGGCCAATACATATGCCAGTTCCTCAAAATATGGGTATGTTACCCACTGGGCTCTGAAGACATGCTTGGCATAAGAGGGTCTCTTGTACCACATCTTGAATCTCTTTGCCTTGGTGTGGCACTGATGCCAGTCATGGCTGTGCCTACCAGCCACCATCACAGCTGATATCCATTTATAAGTAGCCTTGCTATTATGGCTTTTCCTTAGTAAATGCTGTGTGGTCTCCTAGGATCCATGAACTCCACTCACTTCCAGGAAGATTTTTTCACAAAAGCAGGCAAAGGTATGAGCATAGACATTCTGGGCATATGTCACTGTCCCGGGGAAGAATGGGGAAAAGAACCTCAAACAATAAGCGGGGATCCCCTGGGGTGGGGAGCTCATAGTAAAAAGGGAAAAGATATCAAAGTAATGCAAAGAGATTACTTACCAGCAGCAACAGGAACCATGAAGCAGCTGGAGGGAGAAAGGAAATACGCGCAAGTCATAAGCCGCACCTTTATCCAGCTGAAATCGGCCGGTGACGTCATTGGTAATCACCAGCTAGCAGGAATAAAGCAAACTGCCAAGGAAGCTGGTGGGAGGAGCAAAGCAGAGACAGGGAAGTCTCTGACACTGGGCACTGCCCGGAATACACCAAGGAGAGAAGAAGACACTCAAGCCAGGCACCATGAGGGATACTCCAGGGGAGAGCCAGCAGGGGCTCTCTGTGCCAGCGGAGATCAGCGTGGCAAGGAGGCAGAGGAGGCTGTCTGCACTGGCAAAGGGGGGAGCATTGGAGGAACAGGAGAGCCAGAGGAGGCTCTCTGCACCAACAAAGGTTGGAGTGTCAGTGGGACAAGAGAGCCAGAGGAGGCTCTCCCTCCTGGCAGGAACGGCCGTGAGCAGTAAAAGAGGCTGAGGACCAAGACGGCAGGAGGCTGGGCACTGGCACACAGAATAGGAGGCAGCCAACCACTTGAGAAGGTACCACAGGACATTGAAAGCAGAATGCCTCCAACCACATCTGAGGAGAGAAGCACTACATACTGTGGTCAGCAGGGTGAGGGGCGAAACGACCCAGGATGAGGGGTAGTGGTCAACCCTGGCCAGACGATGGGTCAGCCCCCAGTGGGATCCTAGGGGTGAAAAGATGCCCTGTTATCCTAGCACTAGGACTGGGGAGGAAACCAGACAGGTCCTTCCCAACTTATAGTTTGCTTGGTTCCCTTCATTTTCCCCCTTTTGGAGGGGCTGAGAGGTAGGGCGGGACGATGCAGACAAGACAGCTCTGCACCGTCTTTCTCTTCCTTGTTTGTTTGATTGGTGGTTAAATTTAAAGTCCCAGGTCTGAGACTGCTTAGAGCAGGTGGAGGCTCTTCTAAAGCCAAACAGCTAAGTGAGTGAGTCATCCCAGGAGGCAGTGTTGAGGGCGTAATAGGGCTACAAAGATCGTTGACCTCAAGATACACAACATCATCGGGAGGTCCGGCCCAGAAGATCTGACAACTCGCCAGAGGTTAGCATAATGTTGGGGTGTAGGGGAGGTGGAGCCCCATGGACTACCACTGGGCAGTCTGCCCGCTGCAACTGAACCCTGGGTGGTTGGCCCCCCCACTGGTATAACATTCAAAGTCATGGCAGGTGAGATTGGGGGAAGCCACTCTGGGGTTAGATGGCAGCCCACGGGCCTACAGGAGACTGTAGGACACCCTCTACAGGCCGCCCGGACCAAGGCCGCATGAAACCGAATGTTTGAGGTCCGGTGGGTACAGTCACACGTACGTCACTGAGTGGGCTGATATTCCTGGAATGATAGGCCAGAAAGTGGCAGGTTCAGTGCACCTTTGACCATGGCTGTATGACAAAAAAGGTCACATGCTGAGCAGCTTCTATGACACTGAGGCAGTGGAGTTTGAAATGAGTCACAGAGGCTGCACCTGAGAGCAGCATGGAGGAGGGCTGCAAAGCACTGTGGGATATTAGTGGACCAAACAAATCCCTCCTGCATCCTGCTGGAGGGTACAAATATAACACGAGGTACTTCACAGTGAAGCACTTTATAGTCATTTCAATTTCATCTAGGGTTATTTTTTGAGACAGATTGTGCCAATTTGTAACACTTCATTGCCAGGTGACACCTGCCCCCTCACCCTTTGGGCACCACAAGGGTACTTGGATCTCTACTAATGTGATGCCTGTCCATGATATAAGTCAGATACCCTGAGGCAATCACATTTAGTACCTGGGCCACTGCCACTCAGGGCCCAGTCTAAGATTTGGAGGACCGTATTTCAATTCCAAACTCAAAGGACGTCTAAAAGCCTGGGACCTGAGACATGAGAAGGCTAGCATAAGACCAGGAAAAGTTCACGTCACTACAATTCAGTGAGACAGAGTTCCTGTTTCTCCTTGCAGTGGTGCTGCAGAAATGAAATTATGCTTTGCTTAGAGTCTGTGGTCTATCCTGAAGCAGTCCCACGTCATGGGCGATTCTCTGGTCACAGTTTACATTAGAACCTATTCATGTTGGACCCTTATCTCCTGTTCAGCGTAGATGTTTGCATATTTTCTTTTCCCACAAACTGTAAGAACAGTGGCTGGATCTGACCAGAACCTCCTTTCCTCTTATAACTAAACATTACTTTGCAAGCTGATACAGTACATCTTTATCACATTATAGATAGCTACATACACATACTATTTTCTTTCACATAATCAAAAAAAAAACCTTGGAAAAATTTAACATAACAAGCATATGCAGAGCTTGGGTTCCTAGGTGTTCCATAGATAGTGAACTGGCTCAGACCGGTGCTATCAGTAATGATTAATACAGGGTAATGAAGAATGAAGGGATGATTCCTGAGTTAACAAGTTGGGCTTGAAAGTTCTGATGTAGTACTGTATTTAAGTATTTTGGGCCCATTATTTTGTTATAGAAGTCAAGCTGAAGAGAGCACAACACTTCAAGTGGAAGGCAAGATGATGGGGAAGGTCCTTTGTTCCTACTGGAGTTAGTTTCATAGTCACAGACCCACCACCAAAACACTCTTAACTCCTACACAGAGGAGATTTACCCTTGTGGCAGACAATTCTATTGCGAAAGGAGTAGAGTTTTTAAGCATGGTTCTCATCCTAGAACTTTAGATAATCTCTTGAGAACAATGGGTTCAGGTCATTGAGCACCCTGAAAATAAAAACCAAGACCTTTATCTTTGTTAACTGCAAATGACAACAGGATATTCAATAAAGCAAGTAACTTTGAAAATGAATTCTCCTTAGCAGCAAAAATACTGCTTCTTACTGCCACAGAGGCTACCCATATGGATAACTATAAGAGATAGTATCTGTTATTAGCAGCAAAGGGGATACTTTTTTTAATAAGGTACAATGAAAACTAAGAGAAAGGACATACACTCAGAGACAGTTTTCATATTTCCATTAAACATTTTTAGCCCTCCACCCCCTTTTTAAGGCCAACTTTGTTTCTCCATCTAGTCCACTTATATTTGAAAAGCAAGAAAACCACAGTATAAACACTGCTTAAAAATGAAAATTTAAGCTCCAAACAGGATATTATTTTTTAAGGTGCCCACACCAACCACTATTATATGCCCACGAAGATACAGTTCAATAGGACCTTTGATGAAATATAACATATTAAACACAATGTATATATGCAATGTTGATTTCAAATTGTATGCTAATGGGGTTTTTTTCAAATGGAACAAGCTGCCAAATGTATCTGTATATTTCAGACTCTTTAAAATAAGGGGGAAAGGAGGATGATGAGGAATGAAGAAGAGTAAGAGACACAGGCTTTCAGGCCAATTGGTATTGCTACCTAGCAATTCCTTAAAATCTTTATATAGCTGTTTTATGTTACAGTAGTGAATTTAATTCACTTCTTGAAAGAACTGGCAGTGTGAAAAATACTATATTCCCTTGTATATCACAGCTACATTCCTCTGACCTTTTCAATCATGTAGTATTGAAAAAAAATATCTCAAATGACGGAGAAAATATACAGTTTTAGGGTGTTAAATATTGTTACATGCAGTCAATCTGTAATTCGCTTAACCTGCATGTAGAGTTCAGAGCTATGAGTGTAAATGTCAGTGCTATAATTTGTTAAAGGTTTCTGAAAACCAGCAACTAAAATCACCACAAATTGTTACTATTTAAACCAATTTTACATAAACATAAGCTTTTCCCAGAACAACTAAAAAC
This sequence comes from Caiman crocodilus, assembly GCA_030014935.1. Lineage (NCBI taxonomy): Eukaryota > Metazoa > Chordata > Crocodylia > Alligatoridae > Caiman > Caiman crocodilus. The sequence continues at coordinate 719,803 of JAGPOW010000955.1, forward strand.
ACAGTTTTCTATCCAGTCAGAGTGAGAGTTTTTAGAAAGATTCAACTCTTTCTGCTACTGAGGATTTTGAAGAATACTACAGATATCTGTTTCTCTCTGGATCTGTTTAAACACTAATAAAAAATTTCTAATGTAAACCATTTTGAAAAAAATAAATAGAACATTCCTTGTCAGTAGGGTATCTTCATTCTGCATTCTGAAAATAATCTTATTATTTTAACTTTCACTTACCAGACATGAAGTTGGGCTACTAGAAACCACGAATTCAGTGTATCAGGCATATTGCACCCTAGGGAAAACAAAACAAAACTAAATACAGGAGGATTGGTAAGATGCTTTCCATTTCTTTTTTTGCATCTTACAAACTTTGTGAACTGAAACTTAAATACATCTTTTCTTCACTTAAAAGTATTGTCCTGTCCATTAAATTGTGTGTCAGAAAACTATGCATAAAGAACTTTTCAGATATTTGTTTTATTATACTAGGAGCTCAGAACTGAATCTCTCACCTTTTAGGTTATAAATTCCTTACAGCAGGGACTGGGTTTTTGAGTAGATGCGATATCTTTTATTAGACCAACTGAGTAATTAGAAAAAAGTTCTTTGCAAGCTTTCAGGCACAATCATCCTTCTTCAGGAATAGGAAGTCTCTGCTGTTCTGAGACTCCAAGATATGAGAGAAGTTAAAAGTGTGACAGGAGGTCAGTGAAAATGTAAATAGGTGAAAATTAGGAGAACAAAAAATAAAGCAGGGAAGGGAGGGAGGGGAAGCAGGAGAGAAAAAGCCAAAGGTGAGTAAGGGAGATGCTACAGGGATAATAATTCCAGGTTGAAAACAGGCTGTCTATGAAAAGGGAAATAGCTGGAAATTAGGATGATAAAGGGCAGAAAGAAAGTAGGGGAGGGGAGGAACAAAGAAAAAGTGGGGTGGGGGGAAGGAAGAAAAGTGTTAGAGGTCAGGTCTGACATGTTACTGGTGAATCAGATGTCAGGCAGGTTGTAATGTGTCATAAAACCAATGTTTATATTGAGTCCAGCATTTTTTGTATCCAGTAGATTTAGAGCAAGGGCTGTCATTTATTATGTTTGTCTAGTATCTGCAACAACAAAGCCTCAACCTGACTGATGGCTAGACACAACCACTATGTAAGATAAAATCAAGTAATAATTATGAGGGAGTCCCACTTCTTTTTCCAAGTCTTGCCCTATCAGCAGGAAAAGAAGAGTCCTTTCCATACCGCTTAATTTAATCCCAATGTTCAGACTCCAAACCTATCCATCTTCAGATTTTAACCAAATTGCTCTGGTAAATTAGGACAGATTTGCTAAGAATCCTTTTGTGCACATGCCTGCAAATATGAAGGACTTTCACACCCTAAAACTAATATCTTCCCTTAGTCTCACAGAGCTGGAGCATGTTTCAACACACACAGAATCCACTGACAGGCTCTTCTATTCACTCTAGCTAAAGTACAACCATAAAAAGTGACAAAACAAAGCTTGTGTGTCTGCACCAGAGTGAATTACATTCTCAGGGTTTTGGTGGGGGGGGTTGTTTTTTTTTTTGAAGGATGGCAGTGACAGGCTTTATTAGAATATGGAGGTAATTTTATGTCATCTTTCACATCATGATTATTTATTATTACAGTGTTTAAATCCTCAGTTGTTCATGCATCCAGAGAGCTTGAAAGACCTACTGTATAAACTGGCAAAAAGAAAATCATATAAATAAACAAATGCAAGTTGCAGACACCTAGCAAACAACATACAAAACAACAAACTGACTTGCTGATGCACTTGGCTTCTTCCTATTTAAAGGTAAACATTTAATTACATAGCAAACATTCAGTTTTGAAACAAAGTATTCTTTTAGGAAATGCCAAAATTAAAGACCCTTTCTTATTAATCCAGCTAAATTACAAACATGTATTTTTGCTTTCACTGTTAAATGCAATCTTTTTTCTATTTACTGTTGAATACTATAATGTACACAGAGAATGTATGACAAGTGCATAAGGGTTTCATCAACACAAATCTTCAATGTCCTGAATTTAAGCAGTAAAATAAATCCCCAGTAAGTGTCAACAAACCCTTTACTAATACACCAGACTATCATCTGTTAACACAAATTACAATATTAATTCAAAGGCAGACAAGATTCCTTGGGTGAATTTGATATCTTTTATTAGACCAACCCATATAGTTGGAGAATAATTATTAAGCAAGCTTTTGGGTTCAAAAACCCTTCATCAGGCTAAGGAAGTTTCAGCAGTCGGTGTGAGCTCTTCCTGGATGGAATGAAAAGTAAAGAAGCCAGGGGCTGGGCTGGACTGGGGAGTCAGTTGCCAGGCAGATTATAATGTGTCAAAAATTCAATGTCTATATTTAGTCCATGATCTCTAGTATCCAGGAGGTTGATGAAATTGAGTTCATAGGCTCGTCTCTAGGAAGCATTGTGTAAGTTTCCCTTGAGGATCAGGACTGAGAGATTGTAGAGAGAGTGGTTTTCTTGTAAGAAATGTGCCCCCACAGGTAACTAGGTATTTCTGTCTTTGATAGTTTTCTGGTGTGCATTCATTCTGGTACATAGTTGTTTGGTCTCTCCTACATATTTTCCATCATGGCATTTGGTGCATTGGATGAGATATTTTACGTGCCTGGAGGTGCAGCTGTAAGATCCAGGGATGCTGATGGCTCTGTCGTGGGGGGGTAGTAATAGTGAGGGAGGTGAAGATATGTTGGCATGTTTTGCATTTCTTGTCATGGCACGGTCTGGATCCATTTGATGTGTTCTAAGCCTGAGGAAGTTTGCTTCTGGTGGTGAGGTTGGCAAGGTTCAGTGCTTGTTTGAAGGCTAGGATGGGTGGCTCTGGGAAGATCTCTTTAAGAATAGGGTCTCTTTCTAGCATGGGTTGCAGTTTGAGGATTTTTCATACAGGTTCAAGGGAGGGGTGATGTCATAACCAGAGGTGTGCGATTTGTGTGTGGGGTCTGTACTGCAGCAGTTCTTCACGTGGTATCTGGGTAGCTCTTTCAAACTTGTGATCTACCTCTCTGGAGGAGTTCAAAAACATTCTAGTTTAACTTGCTTTCCTGGGACTATTTTTATTTCCATGTTCTTCAAAATACAGAAGCCTGATAATTTTAATAGCATCTAAGAGAAATAAGAATGTTACTTATTCATATAAATATCTAATCCTGTTTTGAATCCTAACCAAACACTTGGCTCCAATGATACCCAATGGCAATGAATTCAACAAGTTAAATAAGGATTTTGCAAAACAACATTTTTTCAGTTTGCTACCTTTAGATTTTATTGAATAGGAAGAAGAACAGCCACTGGAAAGGGAGCTGACTAGAGCCTGGAAGACTCCAGTTCAATTTCGTGCCCTGCCTCTGACATTGAGTGATCTTGAGCAAATCACCTAGTGAAACCCGTCAAGGATTCTACTATCATGAGTACCTTGGTATGATGAACACAATATCCATTTATTTAACTGAACAACCCCTGTTCTCTTATTGTCAAGCACAGCACCTAGAAAAACCCTATTTAAAACCCAAGAAAACCCAATTGATACCTTTGGTTGCATGATGGAACCGCTTCAGTGCTCCATTTCTTCAAGGGCTGGAGAAGGCAGACAGCATGTGGCTGATGAGGGCAGCCATTTTAGAGCCCAACTTTCAGGAGAGAGCAGTTTGAAACGAGCCACTCAGGGAGCAACGTCGCCTAACAGAGCTCCTGCTCCAGTGTCATTTCAGAGGTAAGAGCAAGGCAATGGGGAAGGAAAAGGCCTCATGGTTCCGGGCATGACTGAAAGCTGCACCCTGCTGGGCTAGGGAGGCCTGGTGGGACTGCCTGTGGCAGGGCAGTACCACTTACATGCCAGGACTAAGAACTTTTCCGGTGAAAGGCAGGTCGGGGCACCTAAACCCCAGCCCCCAGTCTCCAGGTGGGTTACAGTTGGGCGTGGTGAGCCAGGTATGCTGAGGAGGGCACCTGAGCCTACAGACATGCCCCTAGAGAGAGGGCAGAAGAGTGTGGCCCAAATTCAGTGGGGCAGAGTGTTAGCCCGGGAGGGGGCAAAGACCCTGGAGAGGGGGCGCAGTTGACACGCCCTGGAGAGGGGGTAGAATTGCTTGGAGCCCAGGGAGGCTGCTGGAGCCCTGGAGTAGGGTAAGGCCCAGTGTGCCACCAGGGTGGAGGCCAGGTGCTAGGCCATGAAATATTTGCAAGGCATGGGACATGTGTAAGGGAAGGTCAGAGTGTGTCTGCATCACCCACTACAGCTGGATACATGAAGGGCAGCCACCCGCCTAACATCTGGATTATTTTTACAACAAGGCATGGCAAGCAAGCAAGGCAGGCTGTTTGCCCAAAGACAAAAAGAGCAGGCCGGTCTGGGATATTGTTCTTTTTGGTCATAGGTAGCAACATGAAGGTGCCCTTGTGCTATGCTACTCCTAAACACTATAAGATGTGTCATTAGAATACATAGCCGAAAATGTGTTTTACCATCTCCTACCAGGTGTCACTGCTAAGGGCACCAACTATATTAAGGTCTGCCCCCACCATAACTATACCATTTCACCTTTTATTTACTTGGAAAGTTAGAGTCTCAACCATTCATACTCTCTTCACTAAAACACCTCTGCCTACTTCAAATAAATAGTTACCACCTGTCTTGAGATCAATTCTATTTCTACTCTTTTTTTACTATGAACAGAATGCAGTATTCTGCATAGAGGTATCCTCAATTCATATCAAATTATAATATTTTAGTCTTTTTTTTTTTACTTCTTTACACATTCTATGATACTGATTTCAGTCAGTTATCTCAGACCAAAGCCTGCTTTATTAATCTGCAATTCACAAAACAATCTATCAGTTAGGATGAACATTGTGATTTATCTGTTAGTGTCATGTTGACTTCCATCTCCATTCTACCACTTATGCCAATTTTGCCACCTATTTTTCAAGTTTTCAGAAAGCATCTCATGCCCTCTCTCAGGCTGTCTCTTGCACATGAGGGGTTCCCATAAACATACAGAAAGCCATTTTATTACATTCCCTCAAATCCCTCTTTAAACACTCTCCTTTGCCAGAATACCAACACAATCTTTACAACTGATTGAAATGTGGGCTAAGATCTCTGCCCAACATGACAACAAAAACTCTCTCTGTTTCCCTGTCTTATTCTGCATATTAATCACCTTTCTGTAGGATCCCAGTTGATGACTGAGGCTTCTAAGTGTTACTGCAAAATAAACTCAAGTAGTCTAGCACACATCCACTAATTTTCTCAGGCTTTCTGCTATAATGTCCCTCTAATCACTTCATTAGGGTTGGATTTGCATTTTCTAAAGAATGTGTGAACAGTTCAATTAATATCTTGTAAAAGGCAAACTCAACACAATTTTATTTAATTTATTCACCATGATTTTAATATATAGGCGTCTCATGTTTGTCTAGGCCTCTAGGGAGCTGAATACATGCTATTTAAGTGAACAAGTCTGCCATTGACATAAATACAACCAGGATAAAGTTCTTCAGATTGAAAGCACAAGCTCTCACTCTCCAAAATTGATATATATTATTTACTTTATGTGAATTATATGCCACCCTTCTCAACTAAGGCTCAGGGTGACTTACAGTAAGAGAACAAAAACTCAAAATGGGAACTAGAATATCATACATGAAATAAAATCCCACTATGCAATATCTCAGCCTAGTTTTGTTTCTTAAATGCCTGCCCAGATAGGAAAATCTTACAGTTCTAAAGATGGCCAGGCACAAGCTCTAGCAGGCCTCAACAGGGAGGGATTTCAACAGCTGAGCAGCAACTGCCAAAACAACCCCCCCACACACATTATCATTAAATGGACTTGACATACTGACTTCCAGGAGGCTGCTATTGGCTGACCTTTGGAATCATGATGAGCATAAAGGAGCAGGAGGTACCTTAGGTACGTACAAGCCTAGGCTGCTTATGGTCTTGTAAGTTAAAACTAGCACCTTGAGTTGTGCCTGGAAAGCTACTGGGAACCTGTGCCAACCCTCAAGGACTGGAATTTATGCTTCTGGTACTTCCATCAGAAGTTTATGGACAACTTGTAAGGGCAGCCCTATCTAGAGTATACAGTAGTAGTCTAGCCCTGGATTATGAAACCATGATGATGGTGGCCAGATCTGAAATTGAAAGGGAGAGTCAACAACTGTTCACCAGGGCACCCTTGGGGAAAACTAGGAGTAATGGTCACAGTCTGGACACCCTAGTTGTGAAGTAGTTTTTACTAATGTTGAGCCTGAAATGGTCTCCCAGGAGTTTGTGACCATTGCTTCTAGCTTTCCCCATGGGTGCCCTGGTGAACAGTTGTTCACTGAGCCCTAGATGTACGCTTCTGATATAACAGTAAGCTGCTACCAAGTCCCCTCTCAGCCTTCTCTTTTTCAGGGTGAAGAGTCCCAGGTCCCTCAGCCTTTCCTCACATGGCTTGCCATGCAAGTCTCTGATCATATATGTAGCCCTTCTCTGGACTCTCTCAAGCTTTACCACGTCCTTGTTAAGGTGCGGAGCCCAGAACTAGAAACAGTACTCCAGCTGTAGAGCCAAGTAAAGCAGGAGAATCAGTTCTTTGCAATGGTTTTGCTAAAGATGCATCAGTTATTGCGTTCCAGAGAATTGTTGGCCCTGCTGGCTAAGGCATCGCACTGCTGAATCATGTTCATACTGTGGTCAATTATTACCCTCAGGTCTTGGTGACAAGTAATGGGGGATTTTCAATCCTGCTGCCTGATGAGAGGCAGCAGTTGCACAAGCACCCATGACATGACTTTTGCCTGCCTGTGGCCAGAGGTGCAGGGCCCCAAAACCCAGAACCTCTGCACCTATCTCGTTGATAGCTGGCAGGCTTTGTGGCCTCAGCAGGGGCTAGCAGGCCTGCAGCTTTCATCCTGCTGCACTTTACCACAAACAGTGTCACCCATGTCACAAGTTTTGCTTGTCCGCAGCTTGAGGTCCACTTTCCCCACGCCACTGCACCTACCTCCTTGAAACTTGGCAGGCTTCATGGCCTCAAGAGCAGCTAGCATGCCTGCAGTTTTGACCCCACTGTGTCTTAACACATACACATAACACAAATTTTGCTTTCATGATTTTGGAGTGCAGTTTCTCCTGTAGCAGAAAGCCCCCTTTTCCTCTTGCCTGCATTTGCTCTTTGGATATATTTCTCTTTTTCTACCTTTTCTTCCTTCCTCTCTCTCTCGTTCACTTTAAGATAAGGAACTGTGTTTTAAAATTTGCATGTGTGCATTTTGCATCTCCCCTTGTAGTTTGGTATTTTTATCTATTTGTGTGCCATAGCACTTGTAGCTTATATTTTATACTCCTCACCTTTCAACTAAATGTGTTTTTAGTTTCATAAGTAAGTTATACATTGTAACAATGTTAACAAGGGCAGGAATCAAACCATCCTTCCCTGTATCAGGCTGGCCCCTGAAAGAGTGAGTGAATCAGTGATTGAATGTGTAACACTGTAGCAGCAGACAGCAATTAACACCTGGAACACTACAGATCAACCAACAGAAGAATTCAAAAGAAGGCAATGTAACAACCAGGAAATCTCTAAACCTCACTGATCAAGGGCTAGAAGCTCTGGCCTCAGCTGATCAACGCTGGGGACCAACCTTTGGGCTGAATATCTCCAGATCACTTCCAGAGGCCTATTCAAAATTCCTCAATGGACTCCCAAACCTGCACGTACATGTGGATGACCCCTGGGGCTGACAGATGCCATCCAGTAGCCATCACAGGGTCCCACGAGGGTCAACAACCCCTGGATTGGACAAACCTGAAAACTGGGATGTCACCAAAGTCTGCCAGGGACAGATAAAAGGCAGTGAAAAGTGACCCTCAGTGGCGCCCTCTTGATCTCCAATGCGACCAAACCTGTCCAACCAGAAGGACCAGCCGGTGACCCCCTTCTGGAGGACAATACCACTCTGAAAGAAGCCTTGACTGGCTATCGACGGCAGACTCCAGCGCTTGTAGGATAGGTATACCTGACTCTGTAGCTTGCTACTTTGTGTGTGTATGTATGTGCATGTGTATGTGTACATGTGGGGACCAGCCCCAACATTTATGATTTAACTCATTACAGTGTTTAAATCTGCCTAACAAACCAGAATTTTAAGGATCCCGAGTTGAACATTTGTAGCCAAGATTATTTGGTGGAGAATGCAGGCATTATTCTAGGATTATTAGCAGATTGGTAATTGCAGAGACTGTGTCTCCAGATAGAACCCACGTTCACGAAGGTGGATGGGCAGTAGTCACCCAAGGGGGTGGATTAGGATTCAGACTCACCCAAGGGGGTGGGCAGACTCAAGGAGGGTCTGGATTTAGTTGTCACCTAAGGGGGTGAGCATATCTCAAGGAAGGGATTTGGTTGTAGAACTGCAGGTGCAGAGGCAGAGTTGGGAGCACAAGGGCTCAAAGAAACTGATCGGCTTGAGGCATGTTGAGGAAAACGTCTTTGTTTAGAAAAAAGACCACTAAGGTTGGAGCAAGAGGCCAAGAAGATAAGTGAGTACGGAGGGAAGAAATTTCCCCTCTCCATAGGGAGATTCTGAAGGGTGGACCCAGCCCATGGAGGGAGGATTTGTGCACCCCACGCTTTTCCATAGGGGACACTGAATCCCAATTTGAAAGATTTTGCCTTTGTGAAAAACCCTCAGTTCAAAGGCAACACAGTGCCTTGGTCTGGCTGCTATGGCATACTGTAAAAACAGCAGTTGAGGAAAAAACTCAGTGAGCCTCTGAAATTGAGGAAAAGGAGGAGCTAATCCAAATTCTAAAAGATAGATGTATTCAATTGGAAACCAGTAATCAGACTCTAAATGGGTTGTCTCAGAACTTGGAAAATGAAAACAAGCAATTGAGAAAAATAAATCAAGACAATGCCCAACAATTGGAATTATTGGACCAAGAAAAGGCTAGCTGAGAAGCCTTGCAAAAATTGGCAAAAACAATGGCTAAAGACCAAGCTGAGAAGGGAGCCAAGGCCAACCATGGCCGCTGTCTAAATACCATTAACCGTTTAAAAAAGGAACTTCAGGAGCGCTGCCTGCAAGTAGCGGCTGTCATCCGGGGAGACCAAGCCAGGGATCCAGACATCCCCTTCAATCCAGGAGAGATTTGGGGTGGGAAGATGTGTAGAGATCCAGAGGATGCAGGGGAGCCCTCTCCTGAAGACCCTAAGTCAGATCAGGAAAGGACCCTGGTGCCTGAGGTGAGCACAATCACGCGGACCTCAGTCACTCGGGATGCTCAGGGAAAACCCACAGAAACCACACAGGTAATGGTCCCCCTCAGTGGAGCTGATCTAGCAGCCCTGGGCAAGACCCTGGGATCTGCTAACATTAGGAATTTGGGATCAAGGGCCTCGTAGCTTTAATGCCCGAGCCGTGACCCAGGGACACTGGGACTCGTGGTTGGAGGGCCACAGGAGGCTGGGGAAGAAGCTGAGTGGAACCAGGGATGTCAAAGGGCCAGAAGACCTGCAACCAAAGTTGGCAAGTGGCCGAGGTGTAGGGGAGGTCAGAGCCCCATCAGTGCCCGCCGAGAGGCTTGATGACCCTGGAGGCTGCCTCGAAGGGGAACCCCTCCACTGGGGTTCCATTCAAAGTTGTGACAGGAGAGTTAAGCGGATCCCCGGACATCAGCCAGGGTAGCTTTTGGGGTCTACTCGCAAGCCTGGGACAGGCAAGATTGATAGTCTGGGCTAAGGCCACATAAGAACCAGAGCAGAGGCGGGCACACTAAGCAAGAAGAAAAAAGGGAGCTGAGAAGAGGGGAAGAAGGAGAAAGAAAGATGAAGACACACTGGCCTGCTGGCTCTTTGTTTCTACTGTAATTAAAGGGATTGTATTGTGCATGTTCTTTGTAAATAAACAAAATTACCCAAAGTAGATGACTGACTCAACCTTCCTCCCCAGTGGGCTAAGTATGCAGTGCATACAGCTCAGTATGGCCAGTGGCCCTGAGCTGGTGTTTGGGGAGGGTGCAATGGGCATGTGGACGGGAGTAAGGGGCAAGTCCAGCCCAAAATGGCCCCACTATGGGGGGCAGCAGGCACGGCTTGGAAAAAGGTGGAAGGAGAGAGGGCATGGCTTGGCCCCAGGAGAGGAGGGAAGGGGAGAGGAGTGAATGTGACTTGGTAGATTATAAAAATTCTGTAAGTAAATATTTTGCTAAATAAACAGCAGAACTCAATTAATACTTCAAAAGAACAGAAAACCCTTGCATCACAAGTACATATTAGATAAGAAAGTGAAATAATTTTGCCAAGAGAGGAAGAGTTTGCATGTAAAAAAGAAAATATGTCTCAGATGCTTGCCCCTTCCCTACAGGAAAGATTTTTGGTGCTGATGGAGAGCCCCTTTCCTTAGGAAATTAAAGAGGCATGTACACCTTCCATCAGTTATTTTGGTACATAAAACATAAAAAACACCACCAAAAGAACCAGCCCTGTCACAGGTCTAGTGAAAGGAATATTTGTTTTCAGGTGATAGCTCAACATGGAAGGGTCAGCCGCAGCCTTGTCAGTCCTATATTCCCATGTAGTATAGGAGGAGGTGGAGTGTCCTGGTTCTAGTCAAATTATCTCAAACCATCAAGGACCTTATCTTGCTGTGGACTGAGTGAGTAGACAAGAGTGGGTAGGATGCAGGGCCTATATATCAGGGACGGGCAAAATATGGCCTGCCAGGCCATTCTATCTGGCCCACAGGGCACCTTAGAAGTTTTGAAAACTAATAGTTATCTGCTCCTAGCTCCCCGTCAAAGATGAGAGGAGCCAGGGGCAGCAGGACCCAGGGGAAGCTGGCAGGAGTCAGGAGAAAGGCCAGCCCAAATCTTCCACACCCCCAACCCCCTCTCACCCCCCCAACACTTGGAAGCTTCTGTCTGAACACTGCTGCTCCAAAACCATGTAACCCCTGGCTGCATCACTGGACCACAGGGTGATGCCGGTACCCCAAGCTGTGGGTGTGAGGGAGGGGGTAAATACATGTAATAAGGAAAGGGGAGACAGCAAGAGCACTGAGGGGGAGAGAGAGAGAGAGAGAGAGAGAGAGAGAGAGAGTGTGTGTGTGTGTGTGCGTGTGTGTGTGTGAGAGAGCACGCACGCGGTCAGTGAGAGAGGGAAAGGGAGAGTGTGTATATTCGCAGGATGACTCCCACAAACACCCCCACCATACACCTGCACCCACATCCCCCTACAAACCCCCCACACCCACTTACACTCTCCCACACATACCCACACACCCACAGCCTCCCACAAACCTATACCCACCTCCCCATGTCGCTATACCCCCACAGTATACAACAGTAAGACTTTCTTTTAAGCTATTGTGCAATCACCTCTATGTACACTACACAAACACGTGTAAATCAGGACAAAAATATTTTTTTTAAATCAAATTAATGAATGTTGTAATGAATGTCGGGGTAGGCAACTTTTTTTGGCTGGAGTGTCAAAAAAACACAATGCCTATCTTGGAAGGTCCCAAAGAGCTGGCATGCCAGAAAAACAAAATAAGGGCAAGGGGTACATGGCAGGATGCCCTGCTTATGCCTCTTGCCCCCACCCAAAGCCCCTGTTCCCCAACCCTGCTGCTCCTTGCCATCCCAACCAAAGCCCATACCCCCAACCCAAAGCTCCGTGGCAAAGTCACCACCAGCATGAAGCTGATGCTGAAGCTGTGGAGCCTGGCACAGCTGTTTGCAGTCTGCCTGCTGCTTGCTGCAGCTGACCAGAGGCCAGGCTGGCTACAAAGAGCTGTGCTGGGCTCCAGAGCCCAGTCACCAGCTCTGTGCCGGGAGCAGGGGGAAGAGACTGGGGTTGCACTGCCTGAGGCCCCTCCCCTACTGCCAACTCCAAGGCGTGCATGCACACACCAGTACAGAACTGATGCCTGGGCTTCGGAGCCAGCCCCAGCTCTGGGTAGCTGCTGCAAGCCAGGAACCCAGGCTGCTCCCAGCAGGCAGCTGGGACACTGCAAGCCCTGCTGGGAGCAGCCCAGGCTCCATCAGGGGCCGCAGCTATGGTGCGCAGAGCAAAATGGCCTCCCGTGCCATGCTCGGCCCACATGCTGGGGAGGTTGCCAACCCCTGTTCTAGATGTTTGATTTTTATAATATAATTTGGTGTTTTTCAGTTCTGAGATTGTAAAACCCCTTGCTGGAAGAAGTATTTCTGGTGGAAAAGGGAAGGGCTTCTGGTGGCAACGTTCGGAGGTTAGGGGGCAGAGCATCCTGTCAAGGGGCAGGAATACCCATACGGCCTTTGACAGCTTGTCAAAACTTAGTAAGCAGCCCTCCACCCGAAATAATTGCCCGCCCCTGGCCTATACTCTAGTTAGCCTCAGCTCTGGAATGGAGAAAGAAGAGGAGTGACCCTCCCATTTCTAGATGGCACAGTTCCATAAGAAATATGAAGAGGGAGGCAGGTGAATATATGAATGAATCCTGGTTTCAGCTGGTCTTATCACAGGTTTGAGGGTACTAGGACCAAGTGAGCTAAACTAACCATATCACAAACAAGTGGAGAGATTGGCTGTGCACCCCCAGGAAGCACCAGCCACAAAACTGGAAGTGCTGGCAGAAGTGCACTTTCAGTTTCACTGGTTTCACTGCTGACGGCTCCGGGCTTGGCAATCAGCTGCTGAGGAACCCCCCTCCTCTCCTCGCCCCATCAGCAATCTGGTGCCCCCCCAGACTTGGGAGGCACTATTCAACCATAATCTTGGATACAAGAAAGGGGATTTTCAGATTGTAGCCAGCCCTCATGAGGAATCATTCAAGGCTCTACTGGCAGAGGTCACAGAAACCATGAGATTTCAGGTAGCAAATCCAGGTTCTAAAGCTTGCTCCTTTCCTACAGAGAAGATAAATGTTAGGCACTGGTTAGGAGAGAAACAATATGGTAAAATTCCAGTTGGCCTTGTCCACATGACAGACAGTAATATGTTTAGTTTCTGGATAGCTTTCCCTCTATAACTACAAAATTTGGCCAGTAATGCTCCACTGGAGACATATTCCAGGTTCCAGCATCCATTTCAAAGAGTAACTTACTTTCAAAGAATTCTTCATAGTCAGTCCTCTCCACACAGCTTGTGTACATGCGCAGAGCTGCTAGTTTAATTTTCTAGAGACAAAGAAAACACATACAGAATTTAATGCCACTGAGTTTTGATTAATACAGACTTTATGCTCTTCCCTAATCAAAGCTGCACAGCCATGTACTGGATTAAATGCTCATTTAAAGTTACCTATCTTAAAACTATCCCAAACTATTTCAAAGGTAAGTGCTAGAAATGAACCTGTTTTGTCTTGATCATCTCCAAAAGATCCTGTTATTTATGTCTTCATAAAATATTTTTAAAAAATACTTACAATTTAAACTACTGATGCACCAGACTTATGTTTTGTTATTCCTTCAAATATGAGATCAAAACAATCTTACAGTAAAATATTATAATATCATAAGGTGCTAGAAGATAGTCTTAAAGGAAGAACTAGCACTATGGATTTGACGTACATAGGGCTTAGGGGCAGGAGTTGGTAACATATGGCCAATGGAGTCAGAAGGGCTTTTTTGCCTGTGCCTGAACCCACACTGAGGCTGAGCAGTGAGGAGTTGCACCAGGACTAAAAGAGCTGGATGTGTGCCACAGTTACTTCTCCCTCCCTCCCCACACTGCTCCAAGACTGCAGTGCAAGCATAACTTCCAGAGAGAGTGGAACTGTGCTGAGACCCAGCTGGGTAGGAAGGGGGCTGGGGCAGGGAGAAAAGAGCAGCATGGAAGAAGCTTTCACCTCCCCAGGATAGCTGGGAAGAATGGGGCTGACAGAGGCAGCAACTGTGCAGAACTGTGCCAGGACCAGAGAACAGAAAGCCACTTTCATACTGCTCCAGCTTGTTCCCATCCCCATCTCCTCTGCTCTCCAGTCCAGCCCTGATGCAGCTCTGCTCTGGCTAGAAGTTTCACTCGTGCTGCAGTCAGGGAGTGGGGAGCTGGGAAAAGCAGCAGTAGCATGGGCTCAGTTTCTAGTTATGTAGCTCCAGCGGGGTGTAGGAAAAGCAGACACCCATTGCCACGTTAGGCCAGAGCCAGGTTGTTCTATCCCATAGCTTGGAAAACGTTGCCAACCCCTGAAAAAAGCTGCCAGCCTCTTCAGATTCTCAGCACCCTCTGTGAACTTAACATTGAACATGAGTTGAAAGCAGCACAACTGTGAATCAGACAACAGTATTCTCTGACTGACCCAGGCCAGGGCCACTTAAATCATCCCCAATGTGGGCCTGCTCTTTGTCTTCATTTTTCTTTTTCTTTCTTCCTCTCCTCTCAGCTCCCTCTTTTCTTCTTTTTGTGCCAATAAATGTGGTTTATCTTTGTTTCAGTCCTCCTATCTTCATGTCTCTCTCTCTTTAAAGACATTAAAGAAATTAGATATCTAAGTCAGCAGGACCAGATGAACTCTGTCTGAGAGTGCTGAATGAGCTGGCTGAAGTCATCGTGGAGTGCCTGGTGAAACACTTCCAAAACTCATGGTGCTCCAGAGAGGTCCCTGAGGACTGGAAGGGGGCCAATGTTGTACCCGCCTTCAAGGAGGGGAAGAGGAAAGACCCAGGTAATTATAGAAATTAGGCTAATTAACCTATCTCAGAGAAAATCCTGGAAAAATTCAATGAGTCATTAAGGAGTCTAGACAATAGGTTTGCAGAAGGTAGGATTCTGAATGACAGCCAACATGGCTTCATTGCGGATAGGTCTTGTCTTACCAATCTCATCTCCTTTTACGATCAGGTAACTTGCAACCTGGATAAGAGAGAAGAGGTTGACATTGAATACCTTGACTTCCAAAAAGCCTTTGATTTGGTATCCCATGATGTTCTCGCAAGAAAATTAGAGGATTATGGGCTTAATTGTGAGACAGTTGGGTGTATACGAAGCTGGCTGTGGGGTAGGACCCAGAGAGTCCTAACGAATAGATCCATGTTGTCCTGGCAAGAAGTGGCCAGCAGTGTCCCACAGGGGTCAGTGCTTGGTCCAATACTTTTCAACATCTTTATCAATGCGGGAATAAAGAGCTTACTGGCCAAGTTTGTGGACGACACTATGCTATGTGGAAGCAGTGCCAAACTGACCAGCACCATGAACGAAAGGGATGTGTGTGACCCCAGCAAGGTGACTGTCACCTGACCCCAACTGTCTTTTCTGCCTGGTGCAGGGGAGCTGAACCCAATGATTTTCTGAGGTCCCTTCCAGCCTTACAATCTATTCATCTCTCTCCTCCTGCCTATCTCTTTTCATTTTCTAGTCCTTGGTAATGTGAGCAAAAAAGGAGAACACCAGGAAGTTCATGGTAATGTAAACAAATCTTTCTGGAAGGAGAGTGCTGGGATGTCACAGACATTTCCAGAAACAGCCAAGCACAACCTAAGTGGCAAAGTGAAGCAGGTTGTTGTTGCTGACAAGCAGTGGTCACAAGTGAAGAGTTGAGACTGTGTGTACAAGGTGACTAGGTGTCAATACAGCGGCTAGAATAAAAAGAATTTGAAAACAGTGGTTGTATTATTTACAAGACTTATACCCAGATTTGTAATAATATTATTGGTCATCTCTTACATAATAATCAACTGTAGCAAATGTCATCTGTGCTATAAGCCAGATGTGTCTGTGAATGGGAAAGTGGACAAGGAATGCCATGTTATACAGGGGAAAGCCCATGTATTTGATTGGTAAGCAAGCAATGGCTGTTTCCAAAAAATACAGTGTTAAGAACCATTGACAGACATGCCACAGCATCAGGTATGACAAGTTTACTGGGAAGTTATGTGGAGACAAACTGAGTGAATTAGAGGCAATGCTGAAAAAGTAACATTTTATCTTCAGGCAAATGTTTTCTCTCAAGAAACAGCTACTTCTTCAAAACCTTTTCCTGTTATTTAAGAAGGGTATGATGAAGGCTGAAGACAACGTATGGCCAGAGAAGCAGCAAGCTTTTGCAAACATCAGCTCCTCAAGAAACATAGTAGCCTACAGAATTTGTGATTTCTCTGATAATGTGCACTCAGTTCTTGACCAAGGGAAAGGATTTGCTATCTTTTCAATAGAAAATGATGAAAGTATAGATGTAAGTGAATGCAGCTAGTTGTGCAACATCATTCAGGGCATCAAACAAGATATGAATGTGAAAGAAGTCCATGGAGTTAGTGTAAATCAGTGGTGCCTAACCTTTTTGCCCCACAGGCCAGAAGCACAGTGCCAGGCCCATTAATGGGTCAGATTCAGCTAGTAGGCTCGATCCAGTACACAGGGTTGGCACAGCAGGAGCCCAATCTGGCCCTGGTGTGCAGCCCAAACCTGATGCATCTGTTGAAGGGTGGGGGGAAATGGGGAAAAGCCTGGTCCCATTCCAGATATACAGGGGGTAGGGCAGAGGGAAGGAGGCAGAGCAGTCCTGAACTGGACATTCAGGGATGGGACAGGGACAGGGAGCAGCCCAACCCAATTTGGACATGTGAGGGGAAGCATAGCCCTAATCCTGCTGTGTAGCAGTGGCCGGGGCAGGGCTGGATGCAGCCATATGGAGCCTACACTGACCTGCTACCAAATTTTATGACATGTGGAAAAGCCAAAGAGCCAGATGTCATGGCAGTGTGGGCCAAAATTTGCCTGAAGGCTAGAGATTGAGCAGCCCTGGTATAAGTGAACAACACAACATCAGGGAAGGACACTGTCAGCAGCAGGACGACAGCTTTGGATAAATTAAGTGTGGACTAGAAAAGGGCTTATGGGCTTAGGTTATAACACAAGGTTATGAGCAAGGTTATAACACAGAGTGGCTTGTTCCGTGGTGGCAAAGAAGGCAGGATTTGTGGAGAAACACAAGAGCAAAGTGCAGAGTATGAATCCAGGCCATGACCTTTGTGTTTGTCATTCCATTCTGTACCAAGAAGCTCTCGGTGTTAAAACCCTTTATGAATAAGAAAAAAAAAACCTCTTGCCTTCTTGGGGCACCTTAAATGATGTGAACACAAGAATGCAAGGTCAGAACCAGGTTATGGCCTATATTTAACTACAATCTGCATGCACTTGAAATGAAGCAGTCAGAGAGAAACATGTCTCAGTGCTATGTAACACATTTCCCAACTTTTAAGTCACCGCTCAATGCTGCTGGGATCATAGGTAATGAGGACTTGAAGAAGTATGTGGTTGTCAAGACTGCTGATCTCAGGCCCAAATTCCAGGACCAGTTCTCTGACTTCCAGAACCATGAAGCAGAGTCAAACTTTTCAGCACCCTGTTCTCTCTCCCTGTGAAAAATGCCCCTCAGGAGCTGCAAACAGACTTCATTGATCTTCAGTGTAACATTATGCTGAAGTGTAAGTTCTCAACAGTTAAGATTCATTATTTTAACCAATACTAGGAAAAAACTACCAACCAGTAAAGTTCTTTGCATCAAGAATATTATTCATGTTCACAAGCACATGAGGGCAACACAGATTTTATTAGTAATTAACACCAACAGTCAAAACCATGCTCAAGCCTCACTGACAGGCATGTGAATGCCATCTTAAAAGTAGCCTTGACACATTCCTTGGAATCAAATATCAAGAATTTAGTTGTGGTGAAGAGCTGCCAGGTGTCTGGAAAGTGCTAGTAGTTTGTGAGACGGTAGTATGTGCAAAAGTTGTTTTTTTTCCCCTACTGAAGTCCTCTTACGTTCTCTTCATTGCCTTAAGACCTATAGTAAATATATTTTTTAATAAATTAATTTTTTCACACCTTTGAACGCTTCTCATAAACATTTATACCTTTACAAATGTAAAAATTGATGCATCCTGAAAACTGCTGTTGATAATTAAAAGTGGTGTGTTGAAAAGTAAGCGTAGCTGAGCAAATAACAAATTCTGGTAAAAAATTATGCATGCAACTGTCCGGCACCTGTGATGTAAACTGACCGATTCGAGTTAGATACCCCTGACCCAAGGGAATATCTGTATTAGATCTGTGGTGATCTCAAGGCCCCCAGTGAAAAATAAACCCCCACCCACGCTCTCCAAGCACAGAATTAAAGCAGGGAGGATAGGATGCCCAGACCATCCTCTGCAGCTTGAACAGCACTGCAAAATCAGCATAGACACACCCTTTCTCTTTTCCTGCCAGTGAATACTAACTCCTTAATTACATTGTCTAGAAATTAGATATATAATTCAGAGCCAGAGAAACCTGGTCAGATCCCTCACTGCTGCCTTTCATATACAGAAGAGAAAATATTCCAAACTTCTCCCTTCCAATCATTGAGAAGTAGTGAGGAGAACTGAAGACATCACTGCACTCTGCTTGACTAGGGGCATATGGAAAAGAAACTACAATTCCTCCTCTGCTGAGGAACCACAAAATAACCACCAGTTATAATCCATTAATTGACCACCTGGTGAGATAAGCGCTTTCTCCATTTTAAGGCTACACTTTAAAGTAAGAAAGAATGGATTAAACTAACATGAAGCTAGGGACGAAAAACCTGACTATGCTCATGTGAAAATTAAGGCAAAATATTGTCCTCATTCAGTAGATTGGATTATGTCTAAATTCTTATCATGCCGTCACTAGATAATTTACCCTGAGTTGATTTAGACCATTAAAAATACCAATGTAATCTGAGATTACCAATACAAGTAAATTTTAATTGAGTTATGGAAACCACATTTTGATGCACTATTAGTAGTATACGATAAATAAATTCCCACACAAGCCCATTTTTAATAAATGTACACAGTGACTTTACAAACTTCCATTCAATATTAGATATTTTTCATTAAGTTTGATTTATAGATTTTTCAAGGTTAATTTTTCACTGTTACATCTGAGCATATCAAGGACATTAATGAATGCATCTGCAAAACACCTCTGTGAGGTAGTAAAATATGCTCTTCCATGCAAGGTTTGGGATAAACAAAAGCAAAGTTCAAGGTCAATAGGGAATCTGTGGCAGAGATCTTCACAGTTTGCCACATATATTATGCGTCTCCTATGTAAAAATGCCCATTAAATGTTATCTCTTCAGAGACTGAACATAGCATACACACTCTTGAAAAATAATTGTTAGCACCCCTCTAAACAAGGGTCAGCTCGCACATACATGCCCGTAAGCATTTGGAAAGTTCAGACCACCCATGTTTTTATTTTTAGATAAATATCTAATCATTTCATATAACACAAGCTAAGTTACATATACATCAATTTAAAGCCTGGTTCGGCAGAGTACACCGTCGTTGCAAGCTCTGGGGGAGCTTGCTGGCTGAGCAGCAGAGAAAACCCACCCCCAGGAGCCATTTTAAGGGGGAAGGCATGTGCTAGAGCACTCATGGTGCTCTGCCACTTTAGGAACTGGGCCATGCAACAAGCAGGCGCAGCCCCATCTTAATGAGTGACCATCTTAAGACTCAGGCCAGCAGACTGGAGGCAGCAGTTACTGCCTGGCACTGTGGAAGGAACATTTCCTGCCGGAGCTGCTGCTCTGGAGACAATACGGAGGTAAGGGCAGGAGCTGTAGCATGGCTTGAAGGCTCCTAGTCCTGGGCATGACCTAAAACTACAGCCTGCTGGGATGAAGAGGCCTGGTGGTCCTGCCTGTGGCAGGGCCGGGCCACTTAAATGCCAGGTTCAAGGACCATCCCAGTGAAAGGTGGGCTGAGGCACCTAAACCCTTGCCCCCACTACCCTGCGGGTTACAGTGTTAACAACAAAGGGAGTAGTGGTGCCAGGGACATTCCTAGGGGACATCTGAGACCACTGGGGGTGCAAGACCCTGAAGGGGAGTAGTGAAGGCCAGGTAAGCTTTGAGAAGCACCTGGAAGACTCTGGAGAGGACGCCAGGTGAACTTTGAGAAGTGCCTGAGCCTGAAGGGGTGGAAGACCCTGTGAGAGGAATAGTTAGGACCCTGGGAGAGGGCACCAGCAGTTGAGGGCCTGATGAGAAGGGAGAGTTGTGGGCCAGGCATGCCGAAGAGCAACACCCAAGTCTGCAGGGGTGTTTGACCCCAGACCACATGGCAGAGTAGTGGCAGTGGTGAAGCCCAGTGAGTGAGGAGCATGAATTCAGGCCCTGAGCACAGGGGCTTGAGTGAAGGCTCTGCTAGCATACAGGCCTGAATTAGGTCCAGGTAAGCCTTTGGGCGCCTGAGGCAGCGAGTGGGCCAGAGGCCGACTGGAGGGCAGCAGATGTGGAGCCATGAGGAGAACAAGGGGCAAGCCATCAGCCCCTTGATGGAGAGCACCTGTGGAAAGTTACCCAGCTAGGGACAGACTCAGCACAGCATTTTGTGTACGACCCAGCGCTTGCTCAGATGAGGGTAGTGGGAGATGCCCAAAAGGCTGCACGCTTGCTGGCCAGGAAGTGAAGAGTAGCAAGCCTGAGGACCCTCCAGGTGAGGGCAGGGTGAATGTGATCGCCGGGAGAGAAGGGGTAGTATGTGTGAGTCCCAGGAAGGGCAGGATGAAAAAGACTGAGTGAGAGCCGGTGGACAGCGAGAGGACTCTGTGAGAGGGAGGTGGAATGAATGTGGTCCTAGCAGGGCATAGCAAACAAGATTCAATGCTGTGATGGGTTGGGCCCAGCCTCAGGCCAGAGCTTAGCACAGCTGTGAGCAACACCTGAGAGGCTTGGGATGCAGTAGAGGGGTGAATGGAGCTGTATCTATAGACCCAGGAGAACAGGGCATTCAAAGGGCAGCCTCCCACCTAACTAAGATTGTAATTACTTAACAGCAAGGTGTGGCAGGTAAGATGGGCCAGCAGCATGCCCAGAGGCAGTGGGAGACCAGCACTGTGGCTGGCTGGGGGAGCACCCATATTCGCCACACTGGGTTATATTTCAGATTAGCTCAAGGTCTACCATGAAAGATTCAGCACTTAAATTCTTATTTTTATTTCTATTATGGTGGTACCTAGAACTTCCAACAATGATCAGGGCCAGCCAACAGACTTTATAGTCTAAATAAAATTAAAGCCTAAAGTCTAATAAAGACCAAGACTAAGGGCCTTGTTATACCTTGTGCTGTGTGCCGCACAGCGAACAATTGGCGCTGATGTTATCTCAAGCTTGGAGCAGTCACATTTTAGGCCAGCAGGCACCTGGAAGACTGAAAGGTAAGATTCCCATGCCTTCAGATCCTGGCCTTCCCTCTGTGCCCTCAATCCTTCCCCTCATCCCCCCCCCTTACTTACTTGTGGCTGCCTTCACAGTCCATCCCAGAGAGCAGGCAATATAACCCTTCCCTGCCTGCTCCCTTGTGGTCAACAACAAGGGAAGCCACAAATAATCAGGTAAGGGGTGTTGGGTGGGGGGGAAGGCAGGCAGGAACAGTGGGCCCAATCCAGACCAGTGGGGGAGGGGGACTGATCGGATGTTTACATTAAGGGATCAGAGATAGTCCCACCCAGCTTATCCTGCCTGAGCAGCATAAAAAGTGCTTAAAACCAGTTTCAGGTGTTAATACCAGGGGTTAAAAGCTCCAAGAGCCACCCAAAAATACTGTGTAACAAGGTCTAAGCTTAAGACTAGAAACTAAGAAAAATTTTGCTAGGGAGGGAAGGAAGAGCTAGAGTTTGGCCAAGAACATATGAAGAGCCTGTGGCCAGCCCAGGTAACAAGCATCTAAACAAAACCATCCTTTCTCAAAATCTAGCACAAGCCAGATTCTTGTGCCAAAAGTATGTGGTGACAAAGCAAAGGCAGTGTGCTCTGTCCTTGCTCGGGAATAATAATGGCCCAAGAGACACCTTCCAGTTCTGTGTTCTGAAACAGCATGTAATACTTTTCAGCCACAAAGGGCATTGATAAACATGAACTTCTGCAGGTTTCAAAAGGGTAAAGGGAGCTGGTGCTGCTCTGACAAGGGAGGCTGCTCCACTCTAACAGTTGTGTGAGCAAGACAGTAGCAATGTAAATATAGCAAAACCTGTTTCATTTCAGAGTTAAAATTGGGGAAATTTAGCTCACTTGCAAAGCTACAGGTTTGTGTACATGTATCAGTGAGACTGTAACAGCTGCATGTTCCAAAGCAGCCACTTCCCCTCCCCTTTTGATATCAGTCCAGGTATACATTAAAATACATTTCAAAATAGAATCAGTCCCCAGCTTTCATTTCTGCTGGGTCACTATAAAGTGGAAAATTTGATGAGTGAATAAAGTGATGAGTAAATAGGTTTCAGGGAACCCAAAGAGCTTTAGGATTCCTTCAGACACCAAATTAATAATTCTTTTACTTGTGTCAAAGGAAGTTTAGTGCATCCATCAAGGCAGGTTAAATTCTAAATCCTTAGGTTACTATTCTGTGCATCATAAGCAGTTAAATGATATGGGCAACATGAAATGAATTGTCCACATTATTATCTTTCCCATCTCAAGGAGAACTTAGTTCAAGGCAGATAGAAAGTAACAAAACATCAGGAAAATGTTAAGATTATCCAAATAACTTCTTTACCCATTTATTGTACTTCAGTGGTCCTGTGAATCCCAGTGCTCCTATCATTTTTGTAAAGAAACTCACTCTTTCCTCATATGGCTGCAGGGAATCTTGTGTAGCAAAAAGCTGTCAAAATAGAATACATGAAAAAAATAAAGCTACATGTTCTCATTCCAGAAATTCAACCTGAAATAAAATATGAAATAAGATAGTAATTTTAATTTTTTGTAACTTATTCTTCTACTTAATGGAGCCCACAAAACATAAATAACAGCAATGCTCACAAGAACACCTCACACGATTAGACCCTACTATTAATTCAGATTATGAAAACTTATATGTTTGCACCCAATCATACTTTATAAAACCCTATACCATATATTAAACAGTGTGATGGCAAAGACTATTTAAGCAGATGCACAATACCACAACATAAGAATTTTAAGGTTCTTAAGTCAAGCACTTGAAAGTTAAAAAATGCCAGAATCTAAGTAGTTCTGTACTGGGAACATGAGCGCATGAATATTTGAATATAAATACATTAAGGCCATAAGGGAACTTTAATAGCTATTTGATCTGACTTTCAGCACGGGGAGCTCTGGGAGGAGGTTAGCAGGCTGAGGGGCATCAGAAAGGCAGAGGATGAAATTGACAGTTATTTCTTTTCCCTGCAGGACCAGGCACCTAAGAAAGAAGCATCCAGGGGAGTGCCCTCCACAGCAGGGTGGCAGACGGTCACATCCAGGACTGAAGCTGCTCACAGCGAACTGGTACCAGTTCCTCCAGTCCGACTGGTGAACAGGTATGCAGCCCTGGCAACCCTGCAGGAGATGGAAAGAGAGGAGGAAGCCCTTGGGCAGGAAGCAACACCACATTCTCCACACTCCAAACAGGTCAAGAGATCCAAGCGGACCCAGATAAGGAGGCGATGAGAGCTCGTCATAGGCGACTCCAGCCTGAGGGGTACACAGAAGGGCTCATCTGTCGCCAGAACCCCTCAAACACGAGAGGTCTACTGCCTGCCCGGAGCAAAGATTCGGGAGGGACATGATGGAAGTAATCCAGGCCATGACTCAGCCCAACGATTACTACCCCATGGTCCTAGTCCATGTGGGTACTAATGATACAGCCAGGAGAACCCCCAATCACCTGATGATGGACTACAGTGCTCTGGGCGGCATGCTGAGGGAGTTTCGTGCGCAGGTGGTATTCTCTTCCATCCTACCAGTGAACGGACGCGGAAGACAACATGAGAACTGCATTAGAGAGACCAACTGGCGGCTTCGGCAGTAGTGTCTTGAAGCAGGCTTTGGCTTCCTGGACAATGACCCGCACATCACAATGAGGGACATGCTCAGTTGGAATGGGCTTCACCTGTCCCCCAAAGGTAAGTGTGTGTTTTCTCCTAGGTTGACAGATCTCCTCTGGCAGGCTTTAAACTAGGCTTGTCGGAGGGAGGGGATGATGAGGGTGGGGGAAGCTGTGGACCACCAAACCATGTGGCACCCACAAGAACAGGCCAGCCTAAAGAAGGAGAACATTGGGAACCTGCAAGCCATGGGGCGGCCAGCAGTACAACACAGGTAAGCAATAAGCAGGTAAGAAATAAGGGGACCTTTGGGAATCGGACCTGGGGGCAAAAAAGGCACCACTCACAGGGCTTAAGTGCCTATACTAATGCTAGGAGCATGGGGAACAAGCAGGATGAACTAGCACTCCTGCTTGCAGAAAACACCTACGACTTAGTAGGGCTAACAGAAACCTGGTGGGATTCGTCCCACGACTGGGCGGTACAAATTGAGGGTTAGAGGCTGTACAGAAAGGACAGGGAGGGGAAGAAAGGGGGAGGGGTTGTGCTTTATGTCAATGAGCAATATACATCAACCCTCATCAAGACAGAATCAAAGGATGAGGAAGTAGAAAGACTGTGGGTTACGTTACATGGGGGGGGGCAAGGAGAAAGGGATTTGGTGGTAGGGGTCTGCTACAGACCCCCACACCAAGGGGAAGAACTAGATTCAGGGCTCCTGAGGCAGCTCTCGGAG
>JAGPOW010000955.1:744485-768785 GCA_030014935.1 Caiman crocodilus
TGTAACCAATCACTGAATATTATGCTTGTAGATTTTAGTATAAAGGATGCTTAGAAATCTTGTTTAGGGTGCTTGCTACCTTGCACCTTTATTGCTAGCTATAAAAACTTTTTTTTCTTTCAAACTTCCAACTGGCATTCATATATTGGCTCACGCATACCGGGCAATGAATTCAGACTTGGGCTGAAGCATAACAAGTGGAGTGGGAGAATGATGTCCCTTGCTTGCGTGAGATGCATCAGTGGATGCATGCCAGTATTTGGTTTGCTTTGCCAGCCATGGCATCACATTGGTGGTTCATGTTCAACTTGTGATAAATTAAGACCCCCAAGTCTCTTTCTGTTGTGGTGTTAGTGAGCAAAGCACTGCTGAGCCTATAAGTATGATGCTGGTTCGTCCTCTCAAGGTGGAGCACTGTGCACTTCTCTATATTGAATGGCATCAGGTTTTGGTCCACCTACGTTGCAAATGGATCCAGGTTAACCTGTATCCCCAGCCTGTCCTCCAGTGTGACCGCATTCCCTCATAGTTTAGTGTCATCTGCAAACTTTGTTAGTCTGTATCTGATGCCCGAATCCAGATCATTAATGAAGATGTTGAAAAGTACTGGCCCAACCTTGAGGGATTCCACTGGTCACTTCGCACCACAGTGATTTGTTCCCATCAGCTAGTACTCTTTGGATCTGACCTTGAAGCCAGTTCCCCAGCCATTGGACCATGAGATGGTCGAGGCTGCAGTTTCACAGCTTAACCATCATGGGAGACCAAGTCAAAGGCTTTTTGAAATCCAGATATATGACATTAACCTTGTCTCCTTTGTCCAGGCAATGTGTCACGTGGTCATAGAAGGAGATGAAGTTGGTCAGGCAAGACCTTCCAGCAAGAAGGCTATGCTGGCTGGCATTCAGAAGGTTACCTTCCATTGGCCTGTGCTGATGGATCCCCTGATTATTATCTTCAAAATCTTTCCAGACTGATTGAACATCAGACTGATTGTCCTAGAATTCCCTAGATCTTCCCTTCTTAAGGATTGGGACCACGTTGATTCTTTTCCAGTCTTCTGGTACCTCACCTGAGCACCACGAATTCTCAGATATATTTGCCATAGGGCATACTATGATGTCCACCAGCTCCTTCAAGACTGTTGGGTGCATTCCATCCAGGCCCATGGACTTATGGATGTTTAGCCTCTAGAGGTGTTCCTTTACTTGATCTGTGTCAGTTGTGGGCCCATCTTTATCTCCCTGGATGTTTTGTATCCTGTCTCATAGTGATAGAATTAGTCACTCCACTTGCAGGTCATTGAAAGCAGAAGTAAATTGTAGGTGATTAAAAACTGCCCGTTGAAATATTTATTTTTGTTTCATGTTTTCTGGTTTCCCCTCTCACACAACAATCCTAAACTACAGGTTTTGGCCCAATTTGGGGTCACAGCACTTAGAATTATCTTCACAAACTGCAAAAGAAATTAAATTACCATAGATAGGGATAGACCCTAAGCCAGGTTACAAACAGTTGCAAGCCAACCAGAAGTTGGACTGGGAGCTCAGAAGTGAGATTGTATCCCAGAAAAACTGGGAACCTCCACTTTAACTAAAGAACAACTTGTTACTATCCCCTTATATTTTCCCTATAGATAAATGTATTCAGAGACAGATTACCGAAGTATCTCAGTGTAACAGGTAGCCCACTCTAGGCCGACCTTAATGTGGCCTGCACACCTGTTCCAGGGGCAATCGCCCACTTACTCGCCCGCCATGCCTTGTTGATAATTGATTAATAGGTATTAATTAGCAGGAGGCTGCCCTTATGCTGCCCCGCTGCCAGGGGGCACTATCTGTGGCTCCATTTCTTCCCCTACACCGCAGTCCACACCTCACCGATGGAAGAGCTGTTGTCTCAATTTTATCACTATTTGGCCCCTTCTTGTTCTCTCTGGGCCTTCCCAATAATGCCCCCTCTCCTGGGGCTCCCCATGCCCGCACTTGAGCTTCCTAATAATGCTGCCCCCTATCTGGGGCTCCCTGTGCCCACACTTGGGCTTCTCAATAATGTGGCCCTCTCCTGGTGCTCTCTGTACCCACCCTGGAGCTTCTTGATAAGGCTGCCCCCTATCTGGAACTCACTGTACCCACACTGGGGCTTCCCAATAATGCTGCCCCCTACATTGGGGCTGGGGTCTATGTACCCCATACACTGTGCCCCTACTGGCGCTGGGGTCCCCATGCTACTGTGGGTCCCCTGTGAGGGTTCTCCAACCCCTAATAGCCTCACCCAAACCACTGGCTCTAACAACAACAAAACACAAGCCCTTTGGCTATAACAAAAACAGAAGCCAACCAGCCCAAACAACATTTGGTTCTACCAGTGACCCTTTAACTCTCAGATGCAGCCCCTGCATCAGGTTTCTTCTCTCTCCCAGGGCAGAGAGCTCCTTCCTCTTTGGTAGCTGGCAGGGAACTGACTCTGACCCCAGCCCCTAGGGTTTATAAGGGCCCGGCCCTGCCCCTTCTGGTCACATGACCTTCCCTGGTTGCCTCAGCAACCCACAGCTGGGCTCCTTAGTCACTGCTAAGGCTCCCTCCCTAGCAGTTTCCCCTCTTCAGGAGCAGGGCACCTCAGTGCTCTGTGACACTCAGCATCTGAAGATACCAGGGCCATTGAAGATACCAACTGCTTACATGTTTAAGCTCTTTATTCTCACTTATTAACTATACCGGTTGTGGGCCTGATCCTGTCTCTACAGATACAACTGAAATATACATTATACACAATTGACTTAGTTGGGGCAGGAGCAAGGTCTATATGGGAGCAAGTGGTCCTGTCTCAGTCAGTTGCAACTTAGAAAGGAATATTAGCATTATCCTAATGAAAGCACCTATAGTAATAAAAGATATAATTTAGAGATGCTCCATAATATAGAAAGCTGAGAAAGTAAAGAATGAGGAAATGGTCCCTCGGTTACAGGGAAGCTATGGACAAAGACATAGAAAAGGGCTGTATGTTGCTCCACAATTAAAAGTTTGTTCTTAGTTCTTCCTCATGATATATACCTGTCTTTACTGAGCCTTATGATCACTCAATGATGTCAAAATGATGAATAAGAGAGAACTTGGGAGAATTTGAGATTCAAACTGTAGACATTGGGAACTGAGAGCATACACAACCATGTAGAAGGCTGAGTCCTCTGTAGGTGTTCTTCCCACATAGCCATAGTTTAAATAAGAAGAAAAGACTTAGTCATGGACATGGTGCAACTTTCATCTACCTTTCATTTGTTGGGCAATATAGCTGAGAACTGAAGGAAATTCAGACAAAGGTTATAGTGATACCTAGTATCTATAGGGACAGAAGAGAAAAAAATAATGATAAGGTTAACTCAATCTTCTTGCATAGTATAGGGAAGGAAGCCCAGGTCACAGAAAGTCAAAGTACAGTTAAAGTGGAATACTGAGGAATATTTCCTGCCAAAAAGGAATGGATCCTTAAAAGACAGATTTTTTTTTTTTTTCTTTTAGAAACGTAACAGAATTTCTGATCAATTATATGATTATTTGTGCAATTGCAGACAATGTTTTATAAGAGAGATTACTACATGAACAAGACTTCTCTGTATAAGAGGCTAATGAGATCATCTACAAACCTCCCAACCAAGGGGAAGAGCTGGACCGTGAATTCTCAGGTCAGCTTGTGGAGGCACTTAAGGAATGTAGTCATCATGGGTAATCTAAATTACCCAGACATCTGTTAGGAGGAGCAGTCAGCCAGGTCAGACTGGTCATGAAGGTTCCTTGCTGAGATACAGGACCTCCACTTAACCCAGGAGGTGCACAGTCCCATCAGGGGGGGATGCCCTTATGGACCTGGTCCTGGCCACAAGCAATGACCCAGTGAGGGGACTCCAGGTGCTTGACCACCTGGTCAACAGTGATCATTGCCTACTCAAATTCACCACCCAGCCCAGGGTGTCAAGGGCCTGCAGCAAGTCAGTAACCCTTGACTTCAAGAGGGCCAACTTCAATGAGTTGAGGAGATTGGTAGGAGAGGCACTGATCCTGGAGAGTAGGGGAACTGGGTGTCCAAGACAAGTGGTCATTCCTTAAGGAGACAATCCTCCGAGCCCAAGGGGTGACAATCCCTGTGAGAATCAAAGGGGGAAAGAGGGCTCAAGAGCCCCCGTCTTACCAAAGGCATTCAGGAATGCCTGAAAGCCAAAAAGGAGGCATACACCCAGGGAAGGGGGCGGCTATCACCAAAGAGGAGTACATCTCCATCACTCGAGTCTGTAGGGGGGATATTAGGAAAGCTAAGGCAGATACGGAACTAGGGCTAGCATCAAGGACAACAAAAAGTCCTTTTTTAAATACATAGTGTCATGGTGGGCTCTGCCAGGGAGGGCTGTGATCTCCCCCAGGTCCCTCTTGCCTCATCAAGGCCAGCCCAAGGGCACCCTCTTATTCTCACCTGCCACATCTTTACTCTTAAGTAAGTTTGGGAGGCTGCCTTATACCTCCTTGGGCACGGCATATTGGGACCTCTGTCCCCATGATCTCCTCGACTGTCCGGGGTCTCCCTGTCCGATGGGTGTTCCTCAAGCACCCTAGCCTTATAGGGCTACACGTGGCTCCAACCAACCCCTAACCACGCCCCAAGCCTCACAGATGTGAAAGATGTTGGTATGTCAAAATACATGCCCACTCTCCCGTGCCTCCTCTGTAAGTCTCTTAGGTGGTGCCCCTTCCTGAGACTCTCTCTCTCTCTCTCTATGCCCCACTCCAGGCCTTCTTTCTAGTCACCAGGACTCTTAATGATACCACCCCTCCCTTGGGACTCTCAATGCCCACTCTGGGCCTTTTCCAAAGTATCACCCCTCTCTGGGGTCTTGGTGCCCCTTCCGGGCCTTCTCTAAAAGTATCATCCCGTTCAAGGACCCTTGTCCACTCTGGAACTCTACAGTGAGTCTCCAGCCTTTTAGGCACACCGCACGGCTACCCTCTCTTTTGCCAGGTGTTCCGTGCTGCTATCCCCTTTGACCAGGGACCACTGCAGCATCTTGCCCTTCTCTGGGTGTGCTGTGCTGCTAACCCCTTTCCTCCAGGGTCCACCGCAGCATCCTACCCCTGGCTGAGCTCTACTGCTGTGCTAGCCTATGACCGGCCTCGCTACGCCCACCCTGGGCTTCTCAGAATGCTGCCCCATCTGAGGTTCACCATGCTCATGCCTGGGCCCTTCTAATGCCCCTCTCTGGACTGAGGTCTACGCACCCCATGCTGCTGTGCCATCACTGGCGCTGGACTGTGCCTTCCCTGGTGCTCAATCACAACCTACTGGCGCCAGGATCCCTACACTACTGTGGGTCTCTTATGAGGCCTCCTCCAACCCCGATAGCCTCACCCAAACCACTGGTATAATCCAAACACTAAAGCAAACACAAGCCTCCTGGCTGTAACCAAATCATAAGGCACCTGGCCATAATAACATAAGCCTCCTGGCTACTACTTAACATCCTTACTTCAGTCTCTGGAGCCCTCATAAGCTGTACTTGCCATCAGGGTTCTCCCTATACCCTAGCCAAGAGAGTTCCTACCTCTCCAACTGCTAACAGGGAACTGCTAGCCTGGCCTTAGCTCTAGGCTTTATAAGGGCCAAGCCCTGCCCCCTTAGGATCAGCTGACTCTCATGAGTTGCCCTGGCAACCTGCAGCTGTGCTCATTATCTCTGCTAGGGCTATTCCCTGGCAGTTTTCATCTCTCTAGGAGCAGGGCAGCGAGGTGTGCTGCGATACATAGGGAGTATGAAGAAGGCACCAGGTAACATGGGGCCCCTGCAGGATACGCTCGGCAATCTGGTGGTTGCACCAGAGGAAAAGGCAGAGCTTTTTAACAATTTATTTGTCTCCATTTTTTTGTGCAGGGACTGGAACTCCCCCACTGAGATTCAGGATGGACTCAGGAGAGACTCTGCCAGGCCTAGGGTCAGGGAGGACCAAGTTAGGGAACTTTTGGAGGGGCTGGACGTGTTCAAGTCAGCAGGTCCAGATGGTGTCCAACCCAGGGTTCTGAGGGAATTGGCAGGGGTTATCAAAAGGCCTCTGGTATAGCTTTACAAGCACTTGTGGTTCTCTGGCCAGGACCCAGATGACTGGAAGTAGGCCAATGTGGTCCCCAGTTTCAAAATAGGGAGGAGGGAGGACCTGGGCAACTATAGGCCCATTAGTCTTACTTCAATCCTGGGGAAGCTCTTTGAGAAGATTTTCCAGGAGCACATCTGTGAAGGACCAGCAAGGGGGATGATGCTCAGGGGCAACCAGCATGGGTTCATTAGGGACAGGTCCTGCCAAACCAACCTGATTGCCTGCTGTGATCCGGTCACAAAATCATTGGACACAGGTGTCATGGTGGATGTAGTCTTTCTGGACTTCAGGAAGGCCTTTGACACTGTCTCCCACCCCATTCTCATTAAAAAGCCAGGCAACTGTGTCACTGATGCCTACACAGTCAGATGGATTGCAAATTGGTTGAAGGGCCGCACCCAGAGATTGGTGGTGGACAAGTCATATTCGACCTGGAGGGATGTGGGCAGTGGAGTCCCCCAGGGCTCAATCCTCAGGTCCGCACTGTTCAATTTCTTTATGAGCAACTTGGATGAGGGGGTGAAAAGCACCCTGTTCAAATTCACTGACAACACCAAGATTTGGTGTAAGGTGGGCATGCTAGAAGTGGGGAATAGGATACAGCTGGACCTGGACAGGTTACAGGGGTGGGCAAATAAGAATAGGATGGGATTCAATACTGACAAGTGTAGGGTATTGCAGTTGGGCAGGAAGAACCAGAAGTATACCTATAGGCTGGGGAACTCCCTTCTCGAAAGCACAGTGGCAGAAAGAGATCTTGGAGTCATTATCAATTCTAAAATAAACGTGGGCCGCCAATGTGAGGATGCAGTCAGTAAGGCTAACTGCACATTGTCACGCATCCACAAATACATTGTGAGCGGGGCCAAGGAGGTGATCCTTCCACTCTATGCGACACTGGTCGGGCCACAGTTGGAGTACTGCATCCAGTTCTGGACACCGCACTTTAGGAGGGATGTGGCCAGAATCAAGAGGGTCCAGAGGAAGGTCACTCGCATGATCCGGGGACAGCAGGGCAGACCCTACGAGGAGACGCTACGGGACCTGAACCTGTTCAGCCTTCACAAGAGAAGGCTGAGAGGGGACCTGATGGCCATCTATAAACTTACCAGGGAAGACCAGCAGACTATGGGAGAGACCCTGTTCCCCCAAGCACCTCCTGGAGTAACAAGGAATAAGTCATAAGTTGTTTGAGAGTAGGTTCAGGCTAGACATTAGAAGGCACTACTTCACAGTCAGGACGGCTAGGATCTGGAACCAACTTCCAAGGGAAGTGGTGCTGGCTCCTACCCTGGGGGTCTTTAAGAGGAGGCTTGATAATTACCTAGCTGGGGTCATATGAGCCCAGTATTCTCCCTCCCAGGGCAGGAAGTTGAACTTGATGATCTACTTAGGTCCCTTTCTGACCCTACATCTATGAATCTATGAATCTATGAGATTTGCAAGGTAGCAGAAATCATGAAGGCTCAGGCTGCAGAGATGAATGCACTGGAACAGGTTATCTACGCAGGAGAACTCATCTTTCAGTTCCTCTCTCTCCCCTTAGCAGAAATGGAACAACCAGGCCCCTGATACCACTTGGTGCCACAGCCAACAACAAAGTCCACACTTTGTGGACCTCCTGACCTGCCACAGGGACTGTATGGCTATATCCGGGGGCTACGCATAGAGGGTACATGCAGGTGCCTGTGCACCCCCCAAGTGTGGCGGTGCACCCCCTAAGAAAAGGTGCTGCCACCAGTGTCACCTGCAGGCAGTCACTGCTCCCCTCCTCTGCTGCAGGAATTTGTAATATACAGGAATTTTTCCAGGTCACTCAGGAGGGGACTGGAGACATCAAGAAGTGGGGACTCCCAGGTCAGGATGCTCTTCACAACCAGTCTGATGATGACCAAACCTACCTTGGCCTGCTCTGTGAAGTAGGCATGGGAGCAAAGCATGATCAGCAGGTGGCACTGATTCAGAAGCCTCCAGAACTTCTTTGGGTTCCCACTAAAGCATTTTAGGAGCAGAACCTTGGGCTCAAAGGTTTGTAGGGGGAAGAACTACAACAAGGGCCCCTGTCACTGGTGATGAGTCCTGTTGTAACCAGATAGTGTTCTCCTGATAGAGGGTAACTATCTAGGCCTGTAGCATAGGCACTGACTTTTATTTTTTCTGTGGGGAGGGAAGGGACTAAGATGATGACCCCCCTCCCCTTCCCCCTCCCCACCAGTGGCATGGCTAGAGCAGAGCCCACCAGAGTCTGTTGTGGGGTGGGGTGGATGTGGGCTGCCAACTGTGGGCTCAGGGCTACACACTCTGCTGCCCTCCCCCTGGGAGCCCTGTGCTGGCTGCACCATCATGGTGAGGTGCTCCCTGCCTGCAGCAGGAGTAGCAGGGGACAGAACTCTGTGCCACTGCCCCTGCTGCTCCTAGGCAGGCAGGGGGTGCCTCACTATGACAATGTGGCCTGTGTAGGACAGCAGTGCAGGGAGCCCTGA
The DNA here is from genome assembly GCA_030014935.1 of Caiman crocodilus. Taxonomy (NCBI): domain Eukaryota; kingdom Metazoa; phylum Chordata; order Crocodylia; family Alligatoridae; genus Caiman; species Caiman crocodilus. Next base: position 753,102 of record JAGPOW010000955.1, read on the forward strand.
GGCCTCAGGAGGCAGCCTACGTCCACCCCACACACAAATCTGGGGGGCATGTGCCGCCCCAGGAGTGCACACAGCAGTGGGGACCTGCCCCCCCTGCTCCCCTCCCAGACAAACCATCCGTGGTTCTGTCCTGCTTCCCACCCTGCCCCTGGGCCCCATGCACTGCCCTGGTTGGGCAGCACCCTCAGGCCCAGCCCCTTCCCCATTCCTTCCCCCACTGTGCAGGCCTTGATCTGCCCTGCCCCCTCCCCCATAGACTTATCTGCAGGTAGCTAGGGAAGCTGCTCTCCACCACTGCCTGGGGCTCTCTTCCTGGGCACGTACATGTATGTGCATGTTCACACCCATGAAGTGTCCCCTGTGTTCTGCTCTTGGTCACCCCTTGCAGGCTGAAACTGCCAGCCTGCAAGGGGAAACCTGCCATTTCCCATAGTTTTCTGTGATGAAAGAAAAACCTGGATCTCTGTATGCTACTGGGAATCCAGGACAAATGTTGTTCTGAAGTCATGTAACTTGGGACCAGGACTTGACTTTCCCATTTTGGAACTGTCCCACCCAATTAGAAATAAATAGTCACCTTAACCTCTTTGAGCCCCACCTACTTGGCACCTGTATCCTATAGTACCCCATTTACCACTTGAAATGTGTCAACCTGGGCCCATACTTCCTCCAGGTGGCTCAAGTCCCGTTTTTAACTTCTGCATCTAGCCAACCAGGGCATGAAGCCACTGAACTGTCTGTTCACTGTAAGTGACTTGCTCCTCAGGCCCGAAAGTTTCTAGTGGGGTTGGAGGTTGTGAGGGTGCAGTGGAGTCCATATCTCTACCACATGAGTCCCTTCCTGTGAAGGGAATGAAAAGGTGGCCTGAGCATGCTGTTAGGGACTGGAGCACAGGTGTTTGTGGAATGTCATCCAATCATTGAGCGAAGTCCACAAATTAGGTTCACAGGGGGTCAAGAGTCAGGGCTGGGGTGACAGTAAGCCAGGAGTTGAGACTGCAGTTCCAGGTAAACGAGGAGGCAAAGGCAAGGCCAGAATTTCAGGTAAGCAAGTCAAGAAACTGCAGAAGGGTCAGAAGCAAGCATCAGAGTCTTTGCCCAGACATTCTACTGCTGTCTGGAGTCACCTTTTAAAGACTGTAGTAAATGAGGCCTGTCTCCTGTGGCCTCAAGTGACTGGTTGCCCTAATAGCCCTGTTTAGACAGTTGGGCTCAGGCCATTGATCTGAGTTTGTTGCAGGTGGAGCCTGTTTCACTACAGCCACAGGGGTGATTGCCCTAGGCACTGATCTGAATGGTGGAGGAACTGATCAGGAATGATCAGTGTTAATCTCTTAAAGTAGCACAACAATGTAATGCCAAGCTGCCCATTAGTGAAGTACTTGACAAATGTCACTTAAATTCACAAGCACCACACTGGAATAGGCAGCAAAGCTTTCAAGAAATATTCTGATTATTAATGTCCTAACCTGGTTTAATTCCTCCCTCTTTCATCACAGCTCTGTAATTTAATGGTCATGTGGGAAGTGTCAGTTTGCCCCAGTTTCAGCCATGCAGACATGTCAAGACCCAAGCACAGGAGACTAAAAAATTTATTATAAGCTGCTCTCACAAACTCTGAGGATATGATCCTCTGTGGTCAAAGAGCTACCCTGCCTCCACAATGGTAGTCTGGCACCCTCCTCTCTCCACTACTGCTTTGCAATGTGAATCTTACCCAGGAGTGATTCCAAGCAGGCATATCCCCTGCCCAATTTTTGTGCACCCTCAAAACATATCTCTCCAAGGAGCTGTGTCCTGGTTGCTCATCTCCCTTTTAATTAACAATGCAGGGACATACATAGCTCATGGGCATGATGATGTCTGCATCTCTGATTTCTGGCTATCCTGTCTGCATCTTCTTGATTGCTGGGAGGAAGAGGACTGGCTTGTCACAAGTGGCTGTTGGGGGATACTTAATAATTGCAGTTGGAGGACAGTAAGCAGGAGCAGGAGTGGAAGGGGAGTGATCAGCAGGAATTTGGATGGGAGTCAGCTGGTGGGGACAGCCTGGTGTAATATTGATGGTCCAGTCTAGTATGAGGTCAAGGGGATGTTCTACCAGGATGGTCAATGTCAGTGATATTGGAGCTGTCATCGCTGGATGGCTGGTAAGCCTTCAGATCAATGCTTCTGAACAGAAGGAGAGACTCCCTAAAGTAATCCTGTACCTCCTCAGTGTGGCCGGTTCTCAGTGTAACAGGTTTGATGTTCCATCACTTGGTCTGACACTTCCAGGTAGGCTATGACAGTCAGTCCTGACCCACTTACTACTCCAGTGTCTTGGTTGCCTCCCTGATCTTGCCAGCCACACCTTTCATCTGATCTTTTTAGGCTTTGGGAGTCAGCCCCCAGTTTTCCCAGTGACATGCAGATGCCTCTCTTCAGTACTCATTACTTTGATGTTTTTGGTCTGGCTCAGCTGAAATTACTGCTCCGTATACTTCCACAAGCCTGGCTAGTCTCTCAGGTCCACTAATTTAGTCAGCTGTTCCAACTCATAAGTTTCTCTAGGTCACGCCTGCCATCACTCAGGTCCTCAGGCCTTGATAAGCCTCAAGTCCAGTCCTAGGGCCTTTGATCCTATCTCCCCAGGAGTTCTGCCCCTGAGCAGTCCATCCAAAACTTATCAGCGCAGTTAGCCCTCAAGGGGATGCAGCCCTCAAGCAGACTTTGCAGGGCTTAGTGCCTTTAGTCCACACCAACCCATAACCAAAACAAATACTGCACTCTTCCCAAGTGCCTTCAATAGCCTTCATTCTCTCCAGTGAGCTGTCCCATTCCTTGCTGCTAAATCCCAGAATATACTTTGCCTCAATTAAGCAGAGAAAAATACAAACAAATGCTAAGTTGGGGCAGGAAATTATTTCAGGTGAAGGGCTGCTTACTGAGTTTTGGCAAGCCATTGAGGGCCACATGACAGGTAGCCAGGGGCAGATAAATATTAATTTTCTAAAATTTTCAGGGGCCCCGCAGGCCAGACAGAATGACCTGGCAGGCCACATCTGGTCTGTGAGCTGCATTTTGCCCACCTCTGCCCTAAGGAAACAATCCAGTCCACTGGTGTGCCTTTCTCCAGGTTTTCCCCTGCCATCTATTGTGGGTTATTGTGGGCTCCAGCCCTTCAGGGCTTATTCAATGTTCGTCTCACTACAATTCTGTCTAGAGAGTTCCTTCTCAGCATGGTCTGAGCCAGAATACTCCCACTCTACCTTACGTAGCCCCTGGCATTGCTGCTTCCAATCATCTGACCTCTACCTCTCAGTGGCAAAGCTTTCTCTTGACTGGTTTATAGGCTTATATCTCTGCCCACGATTTGCAGCTTTTGGCTCTGCAACCTGTATTATTCATTTGCCAAGTAATAGTGGCTAGGGGCATCTGTTTCAGCCAGGTGGGAGCAGGAATTGGAGAGTCCTTCTGCTCCCCCTGGTCAGAGACTTCTGAGTCCAAGGTGGCCTTGCAGCTGAGTTAGCAATGTAACAAAGCTCTAATGAAGCATTCCCTCAGCAGAAACCACAACAGCTACTCCTAATAGGCACAAGTCACCCTCCAAGTGCTGGAGACTTGATTGATGTGTTGGGCCTTCTTATATGACTGGGCCTTCACCATTTGGCCCTGGTCCAGTCATGTGCCCCAACCAGCCATGGTTGTGCCTGGCAGCACACCCCCATGCTCCAGTTGGGCCACTGTGACAGGACTAGCTCTGATGGGTGGTAGCAGTGCCCAGATAGCCTGCCCCCCCTCCAACTCTTCTGTACCACAGTCATGGCAGTCTCACCTGCCATGACTTGTTGGAATAACTACTTCTACAGGAGGCATGCCAAGCCTTTGAAGTGATATTTTTCCTTCAAGGTACGTAGCACCACCCTTTCTACTTGCCTAGATCTCAACCCTCTTGGTTTTTGCCTGCTTACTCTGGCTGCTACCTTCAGCCCTAGGCCTCCTTATTGTGGCTGGGCTTTCTCAGCCATCACCTCTCTTGACCATCACCATGCTCTCAGACCGAAAGTGGCCTAAAACTCACAGGAGGCTCTAAGGCACCTGCAATGCAGCCTCCAAACTTCCCCTCACAATTGCTCCCAGTTATCCAGTTTTTAGTAGCCCAGTGAAAATACCACCCACTGGGTGCTCACAACCAAAATTTAATTTTTCATCCTTCTGTATCTTCTAAAAGGAAAAAAGAAAAAAAGGGATCTCTAATCCTCCACAACAGGGCCTTTAGGGTCTTTATTGTGCCTCCAGGTACTGCCATGGCCTGCTTGGGAGCTCTTCATCATTCCTAGCCAGGATTAGAGTGCCCTCTTTAACCTGAGGGCAAGCCCTGCCCTTTCCAGCTAGCCAGATGTATTGCCTGGTCCAAGCCAGGGGTTTCTCATTCATCGCTGTGGCCCTGCCAGCTGCTTGCCCTTTGACTGCAATATTTTCTTAGTTTAGGGAGTTTAGGTTAGATATTAGGAAGAATTTTCTCTCTAGGAGGGAACAGGTTACCCAGATAGGTGGTAGAATCTCCATCCTTAGGAGTTTTTAAGACCCAGCTAGACAAAGCTTTTGCTGAGATGATCTAGTTGGGGATGGTCCTGCTTTGAGCAGGTGGTTGGATTAGATGACCTGAGGTCCCTTCCAACCCTAGTTTTCTATGATTCCCCCTGTGAGGCAATTGCAAGCACCTAGTCTCTTCTCCCTTGCCCTGTTTGCCACCTAGGACTTTTTCCTAGTGGTCCTTACCAACATTCTCTCCAAGCTGTGTGGCATGCACAGCTGCAGAGGTGCACCTAGCAGTGCGGCATGGGTGCGCCTGCACAAGCTGTGAAGCTTAGAGGGAACGCTGGTCCTTACAGCTTTTTTTTTCCCTCTATTGAGCACTCATCCCTCTGAGCCACAAAAACTCTGCTCTTAAGAAGACTTTGCCAGTCCTGTTTGCCTCACAGCCTTCTCCCAGTAACAGGACAAGGGGTCACTGTTATAGCACATGCTACACCACATGGCTGCTTGCAAGCTCCTCACACCTCTGCCCCACAGTTCCCACATCCCCTTCCTTGCTCCTTTGCTTCCCTTCCCCTTGGGGAGCTGAAGTTCACATTAGAGAAGATATTAACCTTTAATGTGTGACTACCACATGCTAACTTTAACACACAGGTACCCTAAGTGTTAATGTCCAACTCCAATGGGCTTGTAGACAATCTGATTGCTGTGGTTCATCCAGAGTGAGGACCAGACTCTTTAAAATTATTTAAGGAATGCAGATCCACGAAGCCAAGCAATAGCATCTTCGTTAACTGAGTTCAATGTTATTAATCCACCTCTAAGTTTGTAGAGGGGACACCATCCAGTTATGTGCGATATTGTTTGTATCTCTCCACAAGTGTACTATGGCACAAGGGCCCCAACAGTGGAGGTTGGCTGAGCAGGGGGTTGGCCTGCCCTGAACCTGTTTAACGGACCACTCTTGCTGTGTTAGTTCAAAACCAGCAAGTTGACAAGTGGGGTTTGTCACAAAGAACTTGTTTGTGACTTTCTGTGATTCCCATTCCTTGATCCAGAGGGTATCTGCAGACAGATTCTGGTCAGGGAGGTTCCTCCATAAGGGGCGTTGTGAAGGAAGGTGGGCTTTGTGTGAGTTAAACAGGTCATCGTAAAGTGGTAGGTAAGGTGAAGCATGAATGGTTTCAACCAACTTTTGGGTCATCATCAATCAACAGATTTGTAGGGGAATAATATTTGCAAGAATGGGAAGCCAGGGGAGGGGAGTTGAGCAGAGTGTTGCAGTGATGATACACACCGTTGCGTTCAGCTGGGTGTCAACAAGATGTGTATGTAATAACCTTTTCCAGACATGTGTACAATACAAAAGACCCTCACCATTTGCTGGCATTACATTCTGGAGATCCCCTTGAGTGCTGGAATCTGTGAATGCTGACAGGGCTCCCTGTCAGACCCCACAGCCACCCTCTGTTATCCCCCCTATTGTTCAGGGGGCTCCTCCACAGCACCTGGGGACTGACCCCTTCTCCCTGAGTGCTACCACGGCTGCCTCCAGCAGCAGCAACAGAGAAGATACTATCACCACTGCCACCCTCCCCATCCCCAGGGCTTCCCTGCAGCACCTAGTGATCAAAACCTTTCCTCTAAGCACCACCACAGCTGCCTCTGGGGGAAAAGATGCCACCACCACCACCACCACCACTGCCACCTCCCTCCATGTCCCTGATGCTCTCACTCCACCCACCTCCCGGCTCTGCCCTCCCCCACAAATATTTGAATCCACAAATTGAGTTCATGAATAGCAAGGGTTTCCTCTACTCTGCTGCTGAGTATGATAGGTCAAGATCTGAGGTCCAGAGTGTTGTAGCTACAGATGCCCATGTTGATCCAGCAAGCTTGGCTAGCAAGGTGTTTCTTTAGATATTCATGGAGGGTCAAGGTCTGGTCCAGAGCACAGAAAGAGTGCTTGAGTGGCGCAGTGGATGTCATTAGCACAGATGAACTTGCAGGATGTCATTGTTAGTAGATCATTTATATATAAGCTGAACAGGGTTGGGGCCAACACTAAGCTCTGTGGAAATACATTGGCCTGTCTCTTTCATGCACTTATCCCCTACTCAGTATGGACTCTGAATCGTCTGTTACAGAGAAGTGTTCTGACAACTGTAATGACCTAGCTTGGGAGCACTCTTGACAGATTTAGAAGCAGTCCAGTGTGTCATACTAGATGGTCTCAGAGAGCCAGATGATCTCATCAGGACTAGATGATCTCATCGCTCCATACCTCTGCCCAAAACTTCAAAGGTTACATCTGTCCATGCCCTGAAGCAGTGATATCTGCAGGCATTCCCTCCTCTTCCAGGAGAAGAATTGGACAGAAAATGCAAAACTGTCCTTGAGCAATAAAGGACAAGTTCAAAGTCCTACATGTAGGACAGGACAATCCCATGCACCAATATAAACTAGGGGCTGACTGACCAAGCAGAGGCTCTGCAGAAAAGGACCTGGGAGCTACAGTAAACAATAAGCTGAATGTGAGCCAGTGTGTCCTTGTTGCAAAGAAGACACAGTGTGTCCTTGTTGCAAAGAAGACACAGTGTGTCTCAGTGTGTCCTTGTTGCAAAGAAGCCTAACAGCATCCCAGGCTGCATTAATCAGAGTGTAATGTGAAAATAATGTTGTGTAACACCAGAAGGAACTAGAGGACAGTCTGCAGAGCTGTGCTGACTGTTAACTTGGACTGCATTTCCTAGAAACCCTCATAGGCTAGGAGGCAAGGGAAAGAGGAAGAGGAAGCTTAAGGCTGACACGAGGAGAAGAGAGGGTAACATGCACATAGAACCTGGTCATCCCTACACAGAGCAGTGCACAGTGGAGCTGGAGATCTCACTGGTTCACCCAGCCAGGACTGTGGACTGAAGAAGCTGGACTCAAGCTTGAGGGAAGCTGCAGGCTGCTGTTTGAGTGCTGTAGGGACTAAAGGCTTGTTTGGGAACACCTCCAGAGGCACTGGAGGAAAATTAAGGTGCTGAATGTATGGTACCACATTGTTGATGTTTCTTAACCCTTTACCTGTTCCCTCCCTTTGGTCCTTTGGCTTGTGAACCTAACCCAGGGGTGGGAAATTATTTTGGCTGGAGGACCTCTTAACAGTTGGGCCATATGGGTAGCTCCACCTCTTGACAGGTGCCCCACACCCTGGTTCCCACTTTGGGACTGGAAGTCCTGCCCCCTAACCTTTGCCACCAGAAATCCTTTCCATTGCCCCTGGAAGTACTCCTTTCTGCAAGAAGATTGCTCTCTTGGAACCAAAAAAGAAAAAAACAAGTTATATTCTAAAAATAAAACATCTACTACAACATACATTAATTTGATTTTTTAAAATTATTTTTGTCCTGATTTACATGTATTTGCATAGAATAAATGAAGGTGATTGCATAATATCTTAAAATTAAATCTTAGTTTGTATACTGAGGAGAGGGCTGTTGGGGGCTGTGGGTGTGAATGTGTGGGTATGTGTGGTGTGGGGGAGTAGATAGGTGTGTGGGGGGGTGTTGGTACAGTTTGGGGATGAGTAGGTCTGGGGGTGCATGTGGGTATGTGTGTAGTCTTACTCTTCATTTTACTCATTCATTGGCCTGTACAGGCATCAGCCCTCTTGGCCTTAGCCCACTTGCTCTAACCTGGCTGCTCAGTCTCAGCCTCTCTTCTCAGGTCATGCCCTACTTAACCTGCTCTGCCCACTCCTGTCTCCCTCATGTGGTATGAGAGCTGGATGTCTAAGCTTTAAAGCTGGCCCTGGCCCCAGGGCACCCGCCCACTGCTGCTTCTCCACTTCTACCCCCTGCCCACTGCTGCTTCCCCACTTCTACTTGCCTGCTCTCTGCTCTGGCAGTGCACGGTTCTCTGGTGGCTCCTGCTGCACCGTGCAGAGCCACCCACACAACTGGGAACCACATGGTGCCAGAGCCAGTCCAGCCTGGCCAGCACTTTATGGAGCCAGTCGGAAATCTCAGGAGCTAAGCTGGCTCCTGCTGTTCCAGCAGGGAGAGGGGGGAGGTGGCCTAAGTCTATAAAGCCCCTGCCAGCCCAGACCCCATGCTTCTGCTGCCCTTCCCTGCACCCAGCATTTCAGCCCAGTTGTCACTGTGTTCCTGCCAACCCGCTTGCTGCTACTCCCCAAGCCCCCACCTGCCATTGAAGCAAGCTCATTGAATGGACTTTAGTTAAAGTGCCCCCACCACCATTTTTCAGTGCTGGAACATTGATACACGTGATGCCCTGGGCACCTTAATTAGAGTGGCTCTCAGAGCTGCTGTATTTAAAGCACACCCCACCACTATCACCTCCCAGATCACATGTATAATTGAATCAACATTGTACTCTTTTTGTAAAAGAAAAATCAATAGCATACTGGGCTGTATTAATAGGAATGTGACTTGTAAATCAAAAGAAGTGCTTCTCCCACTCTATTTGGTACTAACGAGGCTTCACCTGGAGTACTGTGTGCAATTTTAGGCCCCTCACTTCAAGAAAGATGAGGACAATTAGAAAGAATACAGTAGAGAGTGACAAAAATATTTAGTGGCGTGGTAAACATGATTTATGGGGAAAGGGTGAAGGAATTAGGGTTGCTTAGTCTGGAGAATAGAAGACTAAGGGAGATTTGATAACTGTCTACAAACATGTGAAGGTGGTTATAATAAGGGTGGAGATACACTATTCCCTGTGGCTACAGGAGACAGGACAAGGGCCAACAATCTTAAACTGCAGCAAGGGACATTTAGGTTGGAGATTAGGAAGAAGTTTATTATTATGAGGTGTTCAAGCATTGGAATAGCAACCCAAAGAGGTTGTGTCCTCTCCATCTTGGACATTTTTAAGAACAGGTTAAACAGACACTTGAATGGGATAGTTCAGTCAGAAATGATCCTGTCTTGAGCAGGGGTTTGACAAGAATACTTCTAGAGGTTCCTTCCAACCCTATGATTCTTCAGTCTTTTTATCCCAATAGTTGAGTACCTAAAGCAATGACATAAAAAGGGGTGGGCAACTGGGACAGTAACCATAAGTGCCATTTAGAGAGAGTACAAGTCCACTGCCACAGCTGGCCTGGACCTACAAGTTATACCTCTGGGCAGAGGCATTCATCTGAGGTGCTGGAGTCCTGGATTCTAAGACACTCACCCAGAGGACCTGTGAACCCAGATTTCCATGACTTCATATAGATCAGACATTGTTCAGTCCCTTCTCAGTTACTCCTTTGAAAGCCAGTGCCCTGAATAGCCACGAGAGGGAGGTATGTGGGGTCAGGGGCAAGAGAGCAAGCCAGAAGGTGTGTGTTTCAGTGAAATTAGCCTTGAAGGGAGATTGCCCTGTGTTATAGCTGGGAGCCTTATTTCCAGTGAGAGAGGAATTACCCTGCACCCATTTTTGCCAGTGACTCTTAAATACAAGGGGTAGAGGCTCAGCTTCTAAAGAATCATAGAATCAAAGGACCAGAAGTCTATCAAGTCCGGTCCCCTACCATGGACAGGAAGTTATTGGACTCAAACAAGCTCAACAAGATGCTTGTCCAGACTCATCTTGAACACCTCCAAGGAAGGTGACTGCACCACCTCTTCTGGGAGTGTGTTCCAGATTCTGTTAACCCTTATGGAAAAAAAAAGTTTTTTCTTATGTCTAGCTTAAATTTTATTAGCTTGTGCCCATTGGTCCTTATCCTCCCTTGAGGTTCCTTCCTGAAGAGTTGCTCCCCTAGATCCTGATGCTCATCCCAACATACTTGTAGGTGGCTATCGAGTCACCTCTCAGTCTTCTCTTACTCAGACCAAATAGGCCCAGTTCCTGGAGTTTCTCCTCATAGGGCCTATCCTCCACATCTCTAATCATATGGGTGGCCCTTCTTTGTACCCTTTTAAGTGTATCCACATGCTTCCTGAAGGGTGGTACCCAGAACTGGACATAGCACTCCAGCTGTGGCCTCACCAACACCAAATAGAGAGGGAGAAGCACCTCCCTGGATCTATTAGCAACACATCGGCTAATGCATGCCGGAGTTCTGTTTGCCCTACTGGCAGCCTCATCACACTGTTGACTCATGTTCACCTTCTGGTCAATTGTGACCCCCAGGTCCTGTTCAGATGCTGTGCCATGCAGTTTACCATCACCTGTGGTAGGACAGTAGGGGGCAGTAATATGCTGAGACACCGGCCTCACTGTGCCCAGTCAAATCTGCACTTCGGGTCTCTCCCCTGAGGTGCCTGTGTCCAGTGGACCCCTTTCCTGGAGCACACCTGCAAGTATGGGGTAATCACTGCCACCACCCAGGCTCTAGTCTGTGTTAAGGCTCTGTGCAGCCCAGGATACACAGACTCAGCAGACCTTGGGGGTTCATGCTTTGCCCCCTGGTAATATTTCTGGTCGTTTCTTATACCATGGAGCCACCCAGAATAATCTCAGGTAGGTCTGTGTTAATTAATACACAGCCAAACTCCCCTCTGCTTGGCCAAGCAAAGAGAGCAAAAAAGGCTGGTCACTCACCTCTTCCCTCAAAAATTCACAGCCAGGCAAGCTGTAACAGATAGCATTTATTGATCGAAAGGGGAGAGAATGGGGGCTCATAGAGCAAAGAGAATTTAGAGGAGAATACCCTGAGCAAGGACCCTTTGAATACGCAGCTAAAATACATAACCCTAATATACTGGCTAAATTTCAGGTAAGTTACTCACATATACATCCAGAGAATTAGAGAGCTCTGGAGGCTAGAGGCTAGAGGCTCAGTGTCTATGTCTCAAAATGAATGCTCTCTCCTTCCCAAAATGCCTGCTGCCAGACAAAGGAAGAGCATGCGCCCTCCCCCCCCCAACCCCCTGCTCAGGAATTTCTCCAGCCTGGTTCTCACCTGACCAGGTTAAAACCAAATATCACACGGGTAAAAGAGGAGGAGCGTGCAGAATGTCCCAAGGCAAGGCAGAGAGAGAAGAGGATTTCTTCCCACCTCCCATCATGTAGTTATGGTGAAGCTTTTTCCTACCCAGATGCAGAACTCTGCACTTTTCCCTGTTAAACCTCATCTGATTCTGTTCTGCCCATAAAAAAGTCTGTGAAGGGCATCCTGGATGTTTATTCTATCCTCTGATGTGCACATGTTAAAGGACCACTAGTGGAAGGGCTGGATGATGTCTGACCTGTGGTATGATAGGTAGAGCACTCTACTGGAGAATCAGACAGCCTCAGATTCAAACTCTCTCTGGATGAAGGTGACCTAGAGCCCCAGTTTTCAACTCCTTAAGTGAGTGTTCTAATCAATCTGGTATTAGGGACAAAAGATGGGGTAGCCCAACAACCTTTTATTGCTGATGCATGTTTACGGAACAGGGTGTACGTAAATCTACATGCTCAGTAATAAAATCCTACCTACACACAAGTGCTGAAAATACCATGTAGACATGGTAGCAGCTTTCATGAGTCCTCTGCAATAATTTAACACATTCTCATGGCCTTCCAACAGGCTTGCTGCTTTTTGTTCATTGATAGGGTGTAGGCCTACATTCATCGGTCTACCAAACAAAATTCTGTATGACATCAACCCATGTTTTCTATTTGGCATGTTCCTGAAGTGCATCAGTGTAATTGGAAGAATGTCAAGCCAAGAAATTCCAGTTTGCTTACAAAGTTTGAATAATTTGGATTTAATATCTAGGTTAAGACGTTCAACCTTTCCTGAGCTTGCTGGGTGGTAAGGTGTATGGAATTTCCATGTGAACCCCAATGCCTTACTTTCTGAATTTGCGAGAGAAAATGTGGCCTTTGATCTGAGTCTACCGTGAGGGGTATGCCGAATCTTGGAATTAATTCAGCCATTAATTTCTTTGCTACAGAGCCTGTGTCTGCCCTTCTGGTAGGGTAGGCTTCTATCCATTCACTGAAATGGCATATTACAACCAGAACATGCTTAAACCCTTTGCTAGGTGGGAGATCAATGAAATCTATCTGCAAGTTCTGAAATGGTCCATAGGACCATGGAGTAGCACTGGTCTGGACATGTGTTGGTTTACTAATTCCATGTTGTAGGCATATAGCACAGGTTTCCGATACCTTTTCACTTCTGCATGAATGGCGGGTGCATACCAGTACCTCAAAATGTTCTCAGAAACCCCCCTTTTGCACGCATATCTCATTTCATGGGACACATGGGCAAGCTGAGGGACAAGGGTTTTGGGGGCAATAATGCGCCCATCTGAAGACTTCTCTAGGGGATCAGAATGTAAAGTATAGCCTGCTGCAAGCCACACATGCTTTTCGGATTCTGGAGATGCATCTTGGAAGAAAGAACTATTAGATAGTGAAAGATTAAGAGTTGCACATAAGGAGATAACAAGTGGGGTGCTTTCGAGGGTGGCACGCTGCACGTGCTGATCCACACAAGCATTTTCTTGGCTTATCAGATTAGAGCCTCCTGTATGAGCTTTGCAGTGTATAACAGAAATCTGTTTAGGGAGTAAAATAACATCTAACAAGGCATTAATTAACAGAGCGTGAGAAATTGAGGACCCTGCAGAGGTAAGGAATCCACAATGCTTCCAAATCTGACCTTTGCACACTTTAAAGGCACACTTTAATGGCACACTTTAAAGGCATAGTGAGAATCAGTGTAAATATTAGCAGACTTATTTTTAGCTAGAATACAAGCACGGATTAAGGCTATTAGTTCAGCAGGTTGCGCACTAAGGATACCAGGGAGACTGCGAGCTTCAATGACTGCATGTGGTGAACATACAACGAATCCCACACAAAGTTTCCCAGTCGCATCTCTTTTGCATGACCCATCTACGAAAAAAATACAATCAAGGTTAACTAGAGGTGTATCTGTGAGATCTGGATGTGAAGTAAATACCTGATCTGTCTGAGTAATGCAGTCATGATCTAACAAATGAGTATCTCCATCATGCGGTAAAGGTAAAAGAGAAGCAGGATTTAAAACATTACAACGAACAATAGTAACATTATTGGCAGCTAAAATAGCACGCTCATAAGAAGATAGCCTTTGAGAGGACAAGTGTTAAGTCTTTCCATGGTTTAACAAGGCAGATACAGCATGGGGAACAGCAAGGGTAAGGGGAGATCCTAACACTATAGCTGCTGACTTGTCTAAAAGCAATGCAGTGGCAGCTACAGCACGCAGGCTGGGTGGAAATCCTTGTGCAACAGGATTAAGCAAGGAAGAAAAATAAACAATTGGTTTGTGTAAAGAACCACAAGTTTGAGTCAGAACTCCAGAAGCAACACCTTTTTCATGGCAGTACAAAGTAAAGGACTTAGTGTAGTTGGGGCATCCCAATGCTGGTGCAGAGGCTAGGGCTGCCTTTAAATCAACAAACGCCTGTTTGTGGTGTTCGGTCCACGGGAGAGGGTTATCAGCGGAATTGCCTCTAGTAAGCTTGTTTAAGGGTTTTGCCAGTAAGGAAAAGTTTGGTATCCATTGTGGACAATATGAAGCAGAGCTTAGAAACCCTCTGAGTTGTTTCTTGGTAGTAGATTTGGGGAAAGAAAGAATAGCAGAAATGTGATCTGTGGTTAAATGTCTATGCCCCTTGGAGATTTCGTGTCTCAATTATATAACTTTTGGCTGGCAAAACTGCAACTTAGCTTTGGAAGCTCTATGACCTTGTTGGGCTAAACATTGTAGAAGGTGAATTGTATCTGTAACACAGGCGATTTCAGTTTCTGAAGCAATCATAAGATCATCAATATACTGAATGAGTACTGAGTTACAAGGTAACGTGATAGTATCTAAATCTTTCTTTAGCGCTTGAGAAAATATGGAAGGACTTTCAGTAAACCCTTGAGGCAATGGTGTCTATGTATATTGCCTTCCTTTGTAAGTGAACGCAAACAGAAGCTGGGAGTTAGGGTATATTGGGATAGAGAAAAAAGCAGAACAGAAATCAACAACAGAAAAGAAAGCAGCAAAGGCAGGAATGATGCTGAGGATAGTAGTAGGTTTGGCACAACAGGATGAGAAGGAATAACAAATTGATTAATTTTTCTTCAATCTTGTACAAAGAGATAAACAGGTTTTCCGTGCTTGTCTAATTTCCCAGGTTTCTTTACAGGTAGGATAGGGATGTTACAAGGACAGAGAATTGGAATTAAAACACCCTGTTGCAACAGTGCATCTATGACCGGGACAACACCTTCCTCAGCTTCTCGGGAAAGGGGATACTGATTTAAAGCAGGAAAAGGTTTGCGTGTATTAAAAGTCAATTGAACTGACTCAATGTTCAAGAGCTTCCGCATTTCATTGAGGTGGGAAGTCCACAAGGACTCTGGAACATCCAAAAGAGATGGAGAGTTGGAAGAGTTACCATCTACTTGGTTATTCTCAGAGTCAGTAGAGAACAAGAGCATTAAATTTGGGGTCTGATCAGAGTGCAGATCTAAATACACACCCTCAGGGGAACAGTAGATTGTGGCACCCAATTTACACAACAAATCTCTTTCTAATAGATTTATTGGAGCAGTAGGACTTAACAAGAAAGCATGGTCAGTAGACAACGGCCCAATTTTGACTGTAGCTGGACTAGCATATTTATGTGGAATGATTTGTCCCCCTACTCCAACTGCATTGACTGTTTCATTGGTCTTTTAGCTTCTTCATATTTTATAGTAGACATAGAGGCCCCTGTATCTACAAGGAAACTATGAGATTTGTCATTAACAGTCACAGTTACACTGACATCTTTAGAGGTTTTGATGAGAGAATGCAGCGCAGCACATTCTGGAGACACAGAGGCCATGCTGAACCATCATTGACTAGGGCTTGAGGGACAGGAAACAGATGGGCCATTACACTGGGGCCCATTTGGGCAACTAGTTTTCCAGTGTCCCTTTTGTTTACAGTAATTACAAACATCGTCAGGACACAGTACACATTGGAAACACAGCTGAAAAGGAGGTACATTTGATCTTGAGTTAACTTGTGAATGAGGGTTTGATCGGACGCTGGGGCCCCAGGATAAAAGTTTTTGCGAGGTTGGATGTATGGGCAAGGACCAGTAAGCTGTTTTTGTTCTAAGTCTTGGATTTGCAAAGCCATAAGGCTAGTTTTAAGTTCTTTTCTTTTTTCCTTTTCTGCCTGCTGTTGTTCCCATAAATCTA
>JAGPOW010000955.1:776592-800254 GCA_030014935.1 Caiman crocodilus
CCAACCGGGGCACCTGTGGGTGGTTGCTGCCTGGTTTGGGGCCGCCGCGGCCTTGTTGGGAAGCACCAGTGTGCCCCCCCCCCCCCCAATCCAGGGAGCACTGTGCCCTCTGGCAGCTCACCCCCCCCTCCCCGCCAGACAGACAGATAAGTTAGTGGGGTGTGTGCACAACACAGGGGTTTAATCAGCCCTAAATTGAAGCAGTATATTTTAAAACCCACCACTTCAATTTGGGGCCCTCATTTCATCTATAAACACCCCTAGAGAACAGGCTGATTTTATGGCCCTCTGTCCTCTACTGATATGAAACTGGATGCCTTTATGTCCTCCATTTTTCACTGCTCAGTGCTCCCCCGCCCCAGCCACACACCACCGACACCACCATGGCCACCTGCAGGAGCTCCCTGCTCAGCCTGCCCCTGCTGTCAACACTGCCTTCGCTGCCTGTGGGAGCTCCCTGCTCGCTGCTGTCACGCCCCTGCCACCACAGCCACTGCCTGCAGGAGCTCGCTGTGTTCTGCCAGCCTCAGGAGGCACGTGACACTCATTGTGGTGGGGACAGGCCTCTATTCTTGAGGTACCTTGATGGCCACTCTGTTGTGTCATGGCAGGAGAACAGTCACCAGTCTTCTTCCTGTACACCACTGCTTTGGCCATCCCTCCTATGGAAGGGTCCTGTGAGTCCCTGCTGGGGAAATGGTGGACTTAGAGCCGGGAATGAGGCTGTCGTCTGGGTCCAGACTGGGCTGCCAGGTGGTAAGGCTGTCGTTGCCTGAAGGGTTGGATGCACCTGAGACATCCCTGAGGTAGCAGTGCTGTGGCTGCACCAGGGGCCTTACTGATGTAGACTCAGGCCATGCTGGAGTTGCAGAAGTATCCCTGACAGATTTGTCAGTCAGAATTTCTATAGAGATCCCTGAGTTCACTGCACCCTCCTGCCCAACCCTGGAAACAGCCCCTTCCTCCCCTGCCTTGCAGTTCCCCTCAGTGGGGAGGTGATGGTAGAGATGTCCCAGGGGGACCTCCATAGCTGGTGACTCTGGCTACAGGGTGCTCCAGGGAAGGTAGGGATCAGATGCACAGTCCTGCCAGCAGCAGCTTAAGCTGGCACAGGCAGGACCACAGGTGCAGGTAGCCAAAAGCATACCCATCACAGTGACTGCAGGGACTCTCCCTGCAGACTATAGTTAAGCTATTGCCAACACTGACATAGCTCTCACTACATCACAGATGGATGCTGACATTTCAGTAGTGGCCTCAATGAATGTCTGCTGCTGAGCCTGTCTGGACCTCATGACCTTGAATATCCCTGAAAGAGTGCTGCCTAGATCCATGATCTTTCACTGCATGGCTGCCACCTCCTATATCATCCCTACATTCTGGACATAGCATCCTCCTCCCTGGCCTCCTGCTAGTTCTCTCTGTGCCGATGCTCGTAGAACTCTGCACTGTTACATTGGCCTGTTGCAGAAGGTACTTGAGGAGGAGTGGAGCCCTTGCAGCCTCTGAAGCAGCCACTAACTGAAGCAGTCACAGTGGGAGCTCTCCCTAGTAGAAGGTTGTCTGTGACTGTTACTTTCAGTATGCTGTATTGTAGTTTCTGGACTCCAGCTCTCACACTTGGTGATCAAGTTACCAAATAACACTGTGCCTAATGCCTGAAATGGGGACAAATACAGAAAAAGCTTGGGATGTCTGCCCAAGAAAAGGAATGCCATGCCAGCCCTAGAGAGTTTTATCCATACTCTACAATGCCCAAAAACTGTAAAAGTCTCTGAGAGCATGTAGCAAAGACAATTACTGTGCGAGGAGCTTTACCTCAGGATCTGGGGACTTACCCTCCTGGTGCTGATGTTGTGGGCTAAAGCACTGCAGTCCCCAAGGACTCACCTGCCTTTCATGACAGCAGTGAAAGGGGTTGTATGTGGCCAGGGAACTGGACTTAAGGCCCCAGGTCATGTTTCTCCAAAATTGAGGACCATAAAGTAAAATATTTTTTTACTCCCCAGGCTCCAGGGGTAGCACCTCCAGTAGACTGCACTCATGTGGATCACTCCATATGGATGTGTACCCTGAATGGAACTATGGGACTTTTGATGCCACAACTCTCCTAGGAGTGGGTGGAAGGAAGGCAGTGGGCTCTGGGACAGGAGCAAGGTGAGTAGGGTAGAGATGAGGTGCTAGGGGTTGAGCCCAAGGAGACTACACCCTACACCTATGAGAATGCATGACCCCTGGTCATGTCTCCCAGAGGGGCACCCTGCAATCCTTTGCCAGCTGCAACATAAGCCATGGCCTGTGCTCTGAGATTATGAACAAACCCAACCCAGGACCATCTGGGGTCAGATCCAACAATCAGCTGATTGCCAGATTGATGTCATGCCAGGTCATAGGCAGCCAGGTCTGGGAGTCACCCAGGGACTGAAGGGCCAGCCAGGGTTAGTAGTAGTGTGTGAGATCCAACTGCCAGAAAGTCAGGTCAGCCCAAGAAGCCAAATCAGAAAACCAGAGCATTAGGCAGAGCATGGAGTCAAAGAGAAGTCAGGTCAGATTCTCAAGAGATCAGGCAGAGAGCTGGTAGGGGCACAAGCCATGAGAACCAGCCTGGGTAAGGGCTGGACCCTGTTTGCTCAGATACTTCATCTTCTGGGTCAGAGGTTTATATGGGCTGGAGTAAAGGGTCAGCTAATGAAGTAAAAGAGGAATGACTAGGCCCAGATGGAGGTTTCCAAGCTACCTGTTTCCAGCCTGCCTGGACAGGTGAGGAAAGAACAGACTGGTGTGAGTGGTTAATCCACATATGCCCATGTCCTGGGCTCAAGGCTGTTGATTGACCTCTGATTCTAGACAGTGTTAGGTCTTAAACAGCTGGAGCTTTGGGGTAGCCCTAGATCCTGAACAAACCCACCCCTACCTGATCTACAGGGGCAGCGCCACAGTGGCACAACTGGGATCAGAGTAATGTTATGCTCCACCTCAAACATTGTGCCTCTGGCCATGTATGTCTGGGATGGGGCATAAAATTCTTCTAATCACCATTGTTTCAACATCTGCCAGAGGCCTAAGACTGATTCTCAGAGCTCTTCCCTGATATGCTTAGCCTGTTTTACTGGATTCATCATGATTCTGAGATAAAGTTCAAGGGACTAAGTGTGCAGGCCAAAATAAAATAAATAAATAAATACATTTGGGATATGTTCTAAGAAAGAAAAGATAAGAAAAAAATGGTCTCCTTAAGCACATAGAAAAAGGCATTTAATATAGATCACTATTTTCCACACACACACGCACAAAATTAATTATTTCTTAAAACTTGTTGAAGAGCAGTGAACTTTTGTATAATTTTATGTCTGTCTTCTCAAAATACTGTTTTACTATTCATTAGCAATAGTAATTCATAAAATAACATGTAATTGACCAGGACTACAGAGTAAAATTTTTTTGTTTGGTTTGTACGTTCTTATTAGTCTTGGCTAAGATGTTATAAAAGCAGTATCTTTTAACACCTTTTATTATACAAGGGTCAAGGGGTTTTTATGTTTTTTAAGAACAGTTTCAAATAGCCCACATAACGAGTTACTGCATCTTTCATATGGCTGCTGCATAAACAAGCACAGTTTATGCAGGAAATGACATAACCATGTAAAAGTGTACATGGACTTTAGGCACATATTCAAACACTAATGGGAATGCATTGTTTTAAATGGCATACTTTTATGTTTACCTATTCAGCTTAGTACCATATTTTAGCCAAATACAACAAAAATTAGCCACACATACCTGTCTTATAGTATACTGTTTATTTGAAATTTAGACCTTTACAAAGACTCTCAAGGGACAGATAATGACCCTAAAAAGTAAATACAAATGAGGCATTCTCAGCTAGAGTAAAATCTACCATCATAAAGGTGGAAAGTTGAACTTTTAACCTGTATTATTTTACCACTCCTTCTGCATGTTTTTACTATCCAGCTGCTAACACCAGTTCACCCATGAAAAGCGGGACAGTTGGCAATTATGGGTGCCAGCCTTTGCATACTGTATTAAGATCACAAGTAGAAACAGCAGCATGTAGTTTCTCCAAGGCCCTCTGGGTTTTTTTCATCTTTTTCCATTTGTAGGATTCACATATTGGTATGCTAAAGTTATCTCTCTGTTTTTAGAAAGAAATTTGTTAAATGAAGTCTACTTCAACTGTATTTTTGAGCTTTTCTGTGATAATTTATATCTGTATTAACTAGAAAGCCACTGTTAACAGTTCCTTTAAGCCTGGTATACATTGATTGCTGTTTTATCTCCAAATATCTCAAACTGCATATTTTTATGAAATCTCGATTTACAACAACTTTGTGATTTCAAATTCATTAAAAATACTATGTAGTTCAAAAATGATTAGATAGGCAGTTCACTCTGGTAATGTTTTTTCTTTAGTCACCAAATTTTAGATCTATTAAAATAAAGGAATTGCTTTCACAACAGCAGCAAAAAAATCTGGTACCTCCAGAACTGAAAATTTAAATGAATTGTAGTAATTGAATAATCAGTTACACAACTGAATTCTGCTTCAGATGGCCTTCTATGGCAAATATAGAATGTGAGTATATAGCATATACCACAGAGGAAGCCATTTAGCAATCTATGTACATTCTGTACAATCTAATACATTTAGCAATGTATGTACCATAACCCTAAGTAAAAAATTACATTAAAATAGAGCTAAAATCTAGGGCACATATCTGTAACTTATGGATAGAATCATTGCAGGGGTGTGCATGCATGGGTGTGTGTGTGCACATGCATGCATGTGTGCGCACATTATGGATAGGGAAGGGTATAACTCTAACAAATAAATAGATAGTTACCCTAATAGCCAGAATGACAAATCAAGGAAGTTCAGAATTAAAATAAAACCTCAAATCTGTATCATGCAGTAAGCATATCTGTATGATAAATGCATTTTAGCATTGGTCCCACATTAGAATAAACTGATTTTTAAACAACTTTTGTTTCTTTCTCCATGGATTTACTACAGCTCTGTACTCCAGGTGGTATGTTTTCTCAGTAACTGTAGAACTGAAGACAGTGAATTGACATTTACAGTGGTCAAAGGAATAAAATCCATTAACAGGAGCAAGAAAAGCTCTCTAGTGCATATAATGCAGCTCAAGGTCTCCTTCAGGTGCTACCTCAGTTCTCCCAGCTCACATTTCCAATATTGTGTCCTCCAAAGGGTATTCATCTACCTGGGTGTCTCTTCAAACACTGAGAGTTTGGATGGGGATATATCAGTCAGGAGGGACAGATTCTCTGCCCCACTACAGCAGAGCATAGGGTACAGAAAACACTGAGGTATCTGCATCTTAAGATTCCTCTAGCATCAAGGAGTCCAGCAATGGGTGAAGAGTTGGTATTGAAAGCTCCTCTGCTACTGTCTGCAGTTTCCAGTGCAGGGAAAAGTTCAGGGTGGAAAAAAGATCTGGCCAGAACTCCAGCTTTCTGGATCTGCTTATTTTGAGAATGATTCCTTGAGGATCATGCCTCGCTGACATGAGATAGAGCAGGCCTCAAGTGGTTTAACTTGGACCAGAGACAAGACTATCACTGGAGATAGTTTTGACTTCAGCTCTGTGACAGCCTCTGTGACAACTCATATCAGCCAGCCATGATCCTCAAGGAATCATTCAGGGCCCACCTTGCTCCACTGGAGCAGACAGCTTGGGCTAAAGCTAGCCTGCCCACTTGTGGGGAGGGGCTGCAGGGAAGGTAGAAAGCATCTTGGGATGCTGGGGGACTGTGAGTTAACTTGAGTTGGGAGGGGATCTGGAATAGCAGTGTAATAGAACAATTTAACCTTAAATCAATTAAGTATGATCAATTAAGTGTGATAGACCTGTTTAACTGAGCTTCTGTTCTGTTATAGGTTTTACAGGTTTCCAATCACTTATATCAGTTTATATGTAATTTCTGTCCCTAGGGGCAATGCTAGAGTATGCAGCCTTATTTGTTGTAAACCAGTCTCCTAAGTAACATCCAGAAAACATTAACTTGAAAGCAGTGGATTAGTATTCTAAGACAGTGGTTCTTAATGTTTTTTGAACCAGGATCCATTTGTAAAAATCAATGGCCAGTCCCTACCCAGGAAATAGTGTAAGTAGAAAACAGCCCCCTGGCCCTGCTGGTGCCCTTCCCCCCTCCAGCTCTGCTGATGCCTTTCACCCCTGAGTCACTGCCCTTTTCCCCCAGGCCCTCACCCCCAGGCCCCAGCTCCCCATTGTGTGGGTCAGGGGGGCGGGCAGTACTGGGGGGCATGTGACCCCCAGATGCGTGCGCCCACAGCGGGGACAGGGCTGCAGCCTTGCTGGACCACCATGGTCATGAGCTGCATCCACAGGCCTGGCATAGGAGGGCAGAGTTGGGCAGTGAGACTGCCTGCTGCTGCCACTGCTGCCAGCAGCACCCCTGCACCAGCCCCACTGCCAGCAGCACAAGGAGTAAAGATGTGCGGGGGTACTGCCTTGACCTCCTCCTGCCATCAGCCAGCCACTCATGCACCAGATCTTGGCTCTACCTCATCTCTGTGGCCCAGCTACCATTGTTACTGCTCCCTCAGGCCACCCACACTTGCCAGAAGGGAGCAGCGGTAGAGATGATGGCAGTGCAGCGCCCCCCATTCCCCATTCCAGTGTAAGGAATAATGATTTCTCACACTGCTGGTGGCACAGGTGGCCAGCAAGGCTCACCCTACTGCACCAGGTCCTAACCTATGGGCCACATAGGCAGCTCCTGCCCATGTCGGTCTGGCCAGGCCACAGCCTTGTGCCTGCTGTGGGTGTACAAACCTAGAGGTGGACCATGGCTCCCCATGCCTTCCCAACATGTCACCTGTGTCCCTCACAATGCATTGTCTATGCCCCTCCCACCCCCCGCTCCTGCCCCATAGACTTACTTGTGGGGAGCTGCAGGAGCTGTTTTCCACACTACATGCCTGCACATGCAAATGGTGCTTCCTCCCTGATTGCCCTCCTTCCACTCTCCCCAACCCCAAGCACCCCCTTTAAAAGAGAAAATCCACATTGCCCCATGGCAAATAAAAAAAAATGAATCCCTCTTTATTAGTATGCACAGCGTTAACATATGGTGAAGCACAAGCAGTATTTACTTTTTCAAAAATGTATGCAAAATATGATCCATTTTTTAAGTTTGTTTGCAACCCTTTCATATATTTTTGTGACCCACTTTTGAGTTGCAACCCATGAGTTGAGAAACACTGTTCTAAGACACATAGGAGTCTTGTGGGTTACTAGGTGAATGCAATTTGGTTCTGTTTCTGTAACTGAAAACAAAAGACAACATCACTGAGCTTCTTAGTAAATTGTAAGATTAGAAGAGTCTGTCAGCTGTTTGTTATTTTAAAACCCTGCTTTCTAATGCTTTGTTCCAGAAGCCAAATAATATCATTTTGGTTTGAGGAGGTACTGGGCAGTACATGGGTGTCTGGTGCCTCTTGAGTCAGGGGGGGACATGTGACCCCCCCGACACCAGTTAGCAACTGGGTGATGGGTCCCCTGACAGCCAATCCCGCTGGCCAGGGGGTTCCCTGGGTGGCTGATCCTGCTGGCTATGGGTGCGCTCACCATAAAAGTGGCCACACCACTTCCAGAGCTCCATGGGCACTTCCAAAAGCAGTGTGGCTGCTTTTGCTGGCAGCCCTGCTCCCTGGCTGGAGCTCACAGGGTGGGCATTGGTGCTTCCACCTGCCCCCTTGCCCAC
Organism: Caiman crocodilus; assembly: GCA_030014935.1. NCBI lineage: Eukaryota > Metazoa > Chordata > Crocodylia > Alligatoridae > Caiman > Caiman crocodilus. The sequence goes on from JAGPOW010000955.1 coordinate 784,363, forward strand.
CAGCCGCTGCCTAACAGGGGGTGCACCAGCGCTCTCAGGGTGTGCACATGCACCCCTGTGACCCTCTATGAATTACCCCTGGGGCTAGCACTAATCATGGCTTACTGAAAAAATGATACGCAGGTGCCCCAAATCTACTCAGACCAGCAGCGTGATAGGTGGCAAGTGACTGGATCAGTGTGTCTGGGACCGACTTTAAATCCTACCTTGAGATGGGTAATGAGTGAAGGCTGAAGACCTACAGTTGAGTATATTTAGAGAACTGAAATAGGGGATAAGGACATTGGTGATGCCCCTAGGTATCACTACAAATTTCAGAAATTGTGATCAAGTGCAAAGTCCTTTGGTAAATAAATTTATCATGCATGCATAACCACCTCCCCTCTCCTCTGTCTCCCAGGACTTATTCAGAGTTACAAAGCCCCACGCAGCTTCATGTGCCTGCCATTTCAGAACATTTCAGTCAACCTTCTACCAAGCAATGTTTCCTCTTTCCTCCCCAGATGTGATATTCTCCCCCAGCTGTACCATCCACTACAACAACAGGACCAGGATCTTCACCACTCTTTTGGTCTATGGTTGGTGTACCTCAGGGTACTGCTAGTATAAGTTAGAGCAGGGTGTCAAATATGCCTGTGAAGGTGGGTCGTCTAACCTATGGATCTTTTTGCCACAGATGCCAGCAGCCAAAGTGTTAATGCCATCGCTGCCCAGTCCTGTTACCAGGGCTACTGGAGTCACAGTGACAGCATAGCATAGGTTGTGATTACTCCTACAGGATTTAGTGTTTTCAGTTGCTGCTGGTGAGTAAAATTGCCTGTGTTCTACCCATAGCTGCTGGCCCTGCTGACACTGCAGCTCTGGTTGACACTGCTCTAGGGGTTGAGCAGCAGTGATATGGGCTTTTTGGTTGCTGGTGCCAACACAACTACGCCAAGAGCCATGGCCAGAAGCCCTATGATCTAGGTCCATCCCATAAGAAGCACTACAATCCAGATCCAGCCTGTGAAGAGTCCTGTGGTCCAGTTCTGGTATGCAACAAGTAGTCCTAGTTTGGCCTGAAAGGCCAAGTGAGCTGGATACCCCTGAGTTACAGCAACCCAGAGCCTGCATTAGTGTAGAGGGACCACAGAATAAAGGAGTCACAATCAGGTTCTTGATGATTCTCACACCCAGTATTCTGGGTTGAGCAGACCTCAGATACAGAAAAGCAAGTATCCTGATACTACTAGACTGGAAAGAAACAAATGTATCTGATTCTGAGATTCAAATATTCTAGGGTATTTAAAAGCTGTTGTATTAATTTTTAGAGGCATCTCAGAGTCTTCTACAGTTGGGCTAGTGAAGCCAAAGGCTACCTATACATGTGCTTAGGGTGGGGGGAGGGGTAATTAGAGTGGTTCCTGGATAGCCGCTCTAATTAAAACAGCTCATCATAACATGTACTTAGCCCCTGCACATTTCAAAATGGCCATGGGACACTTTATCTAAAGCTCATTCAACAAGGTTTAGATAAAGAGTCCTGCAGTCATTTTGAAACACACATATACATGACGGTGAGGCGACGATTAATCGAGTCTGCTCCAACACATTCTAATTAGAATGTGAACAAGCACATTTATAGGCACCCAAAGACACCTGGCTTTCTAAGTAAAAGGATCCCAAAAGCAGCCTAAGACAAATTCATACTCTAAAACATTTCTAGAATGGACGTAGCATATGTGGAATATATGGAAAGTGTGGCAAAGGTTAAGGGAATTAATTTGCAATCGTTTGCATAACTCACTCTTGCCCCAAACTCAAATTAATAAGGACTTTTCTTAGTAAATGCAACTGGAGGCAAAAATATACACTCTGAGACATGGTATCAACATTTTTAGCCACCCATGCTCTTTTCTCGTTGTTTTTATTGTTTAAAACATTCAATATAAATGATATTAATAAAATTATAATTATGCAGATTTAGATATCTAGACACCACATAGTGCTGTGTCAATAATTTATAACTTTTTACGCTGCTATTGACTAATTTTACTATAAACATTTGTGAACATTATGAACCTTATACAGAGTAATACAATTTGCAACATAACAATGAATTAGTTGGCTATTTAAGAAAGATATGATGCTTGTAATAAAACATACATTGAAACAAATATGCTTTTGCATAATCTATCTCCATGTACAATTTAAAACTAAAGCAGCGTATTCTATGTAATGATTCCTTTTCATATACATATAGCTTAAGAGCTAACCAGAAAAGTTCATATCACTGGGCACATCTACACGTGCAATTAAATTGATTACATAAGCTCCGATGCACTTGGCACTGGAGTTAACTGCTCCTGGGTGCAGCATCTTCACGTGCACCAGGGACCTCAGCAGTTTGAGCTGGGATGGAGCAGCCCTGGGCTGGCAGCAGGTTCAAGGGGGTCAGCCCTGGGCTCCAGGTCATGGCGTTGGGAGGTGGAGAGGGCGGCTGGGGCAGGAGAATGCCCGAAGAAAAGAGTTGTATAGCTAGGCAGCAGTGTCCTGCTGCCTGGGCTGACCACGCACAATATACGCCTGAGTCAATATTTACACATGTGTTTACATGCTTTTATTTTGCTACCATAAGATAGTACCGTTCCCAAAAGTACTATCCTACAGCAACAAAAATTAGGTTGCTGTGGTTTAATAGTGTTGCATGTGTAGACTGTGATGTTTTACGCTGCAGCAAATTAGTCTACTGCACCATTAAGCACATGTGTAGATGCACCCATTGTATAACTACACCAACCTCTGAGTTCATAGAGACATTACTTTTCTCTTATGGACAGAAGGGCTCTTTTCAAACATTTCTTAATGGACATTATGATGGAAACAGTAGCAGTGACACTCAGACATGCTCAGTTTTAGGAGCTATGTTTAAAGGATCAAAAAAGTTAGATAAAGATGTATGTACAGTTGACATTATGTGTACCCATTTCTTCAGGATTAAAAAAAAAGCCAATATTTTTGGGATGTGGAATTTTACTCTAATCTGAAGTGATCATTAGTGAGAACAATTTTTTGTGATTATGGAAGTAATCACATACTTCTAAGCTAAGTTTGAGTGTAACAGCACCAAAGTACTGCTAAAATAAGAGATTTATAGACAGAGAGATATTAGAGCTATTAGCAGATTTGTCCCCCTCTATTATCTTTGTAAATAATTTACTCCAAGGGTAAGAAAGAGTTACCCATGCTTGAGAAAAGGTTATCATTTTCCAATATTATCTTTTTAGTGTTAATGTGAGAGATTGTGCTGCTACCTACACCCACATGACTCCACTACCATGTCTTCATATTGTTTGTAGACTACATTGTTAGCAGAGTCTATAAACAGAATGCTAATAGGACTCAGTCTGGTGGGAACACAGCAAGTTGGAGGAGTAGATTCTGGGTCCATGGAGTTCATTAATGTTTGGATAACTGCATGATTGGTGGGTTCTAGGTGAGATCGAAGAGGAAATTCACAGAGCCCCTCACAGTGATAAGCTTCGTATTCCAAAGGAGCTATTATCCAGTCATCCCAGCCCATATCCTTAAAATTCACATGGAGAGCTTTTCTGCTACACCTTGCCTTCAGATTCTTGTTGGGCCTCTTCCCCTGCCGGGTGGCTAGAGGAGCTCTTCTCTTCCTTCTCTGATTGAATAAGTATTCATAAACTGTTTTGTCATCTTGGCCAGATCTGGCTTTGATTTCATTGAAGAACAAGTCTCTTTTTTTTGTCCTCCCAAATACCAAGAAGAGAGCCTTTTCATTGACTTGCCTCCCTGTTCTGTTAAAACCCACACTCCTTAGATCAACAGCTCTTCCCCTGTCAAAAGCTTCCAATTCAAAACACAAGCTAACCAAGTTTTTAAAATTTCTAAAAAGTTTCCAAATGTCAAATACTTCCCATTTTGGTGTATCTTCAATGCTGACAGTGCGAGAATCCAGGAGAGTTGCTGCTTGTCGATTTGTGGAGCAACTAAATAATTTCACTTGGGAAGTTTTCCCAGGAGAATGAGGCTTCCATATATCAGAGGGCTTTTTCCTTAATACCCGCAATTCTGCCCCCAACAAACCATCTTTTTCTAATGCACTGATGTCAAAAGTATATTTCTGTTTTCTTATGACTGGAGCTCGTTCATCTGAAAAAAAACCACACAGTTTTAAATTTATTTCAAATGCAAATGAGTATGTGTTCTGAAAATCCTCATGACATTTCTGAAGTTTGCTTATAAAATCACAAGGTCACTCAGTTAGCCCACAGTCTTGGAAGTCATAATAAAGAGCCTTTTAACCAATCTATGCAGTCTAAAGAATCTGCTCTGAGATGAGACTAAAAGGGTGTATCTACATGTGAAATTAATATGAAGCAATAAACTCTGGAGCAATTTGAGCCAGAGTAAACTACTCCTAGGTGAAGTGTTTACACATGTACCCAGGACAGCAGCAATCTGAGCAGGGCAGCGCAGATCCAAGCTGGCAGGGGCATGGGGGATCAGCAATAGGCTCTGGGTGGTGGAATCGGAGGGGCTGTCTGGGACATAGGGGTGCTGAAGTGCTGAGCAGTGTGGCCAGGCAAGTGTCCAGCCCCTGGCTGGCTGGGCTGACCGGGTGCAATTTATGCCCGTGTCAGTGTCTACACATATGTTTAATCACAGTTAGTTATTCTTCCATAAGATAGTACTGTCCCCGACAGTACTTCTTATGGTGGAATTAATTGATTTACTGTGGCCTAATACTGCTGTACATGTAGATGGTGACACTTTACTGCACAGCTAATTAGCCTGCTCTGCAGCAAAGCACAACAGAGGAATTCAGTGACTTAAGAGAAAAATAGCATTCTGAGTTTTTCTTGTGGAAATGTCATCTTCTTATCTGTATGTGTTTTGTAGCCCCAAACTATCAGCTATAGCCAAAGAGATTCCTCCTCCAAGGTTGAGCATTCAAAGGACTTATCCAATACTTACATCCTTGAAATAAGACGGACATGACAGTTCAGTAGTACCTAGGCAAATTCACTGTTGGAGAATTCAATGGTTAATCAGACCTTTAAAACTATATCTTCAAGGAACTATCAGGCACAAGGACAATGCCTAATTAAATTCACTCTACATAGGTCACAGACTCTTCAGACAGTGCAAAAAACTCCTACTCCCTGAACCCTTATGTCAAATTTATTGTTGAGGTTTATGAGTGTCATTAATAAGTAGGGAACCAGGTTTTCTGTTTTCCATGGAAAAACAGAGCAAAACCCTTTACTAGAGGAAACCACAGATTTATCATTTTACTGGAGAAAGTCACGGATTTTGCAGTTTTGCAAAGAGCTCTCTGCAGGCTGGCAGAGTTCCAGCTTTCAAGGAGCTGGGGGAAAGTAGGAGGAGGGCAGTCAGGCAGGGGGCACCATGTGCGTGTATATACACATGGCCACCAGGCAGCCTGGAAAGCAGCTCCCTCAAGTAAGTAGGGAGCAGGTGGGATTGAGGCCCCCATAAGGAGGGAGTTGGGCAGGGCTGGGGCTGGGGCTGCTGCCCAGATGGGCAGCACATGGGGCTTGGGACCTGGGGCTGCAATGTGCATCTGCAGGGTCCTGGTGGAGAATGGAACAGAGCCGTGGGTGACTCATCTGGTGGGCACGGGTTAGGACTAACTCCCCACTGCTGTGCACACTCCCAGGGGGCAAGGGGAACCCATGACCCCCAGATCTGTGCACAGGATAGGGGTACAGGCTGCCCACTGTAGGCTTGGGCTCCCACCCTGCTGCCCTCCCCTGGGGCCTCCACAGCCTGATGGGTGCAACCTGGTGCTGCAGGGAAGAGCAGGAAAGCTACTTGCAGTTGTGAGCCCTAGCAAGGTGTCTCCTATGTGCATGGTACCAGCGGGGGCAGTGGCAGGGGTTGCGCCCTCACTGCTGCCACGCACGCAGGGGATGCCTCACTAGGGCTGTGCAGAGCTCACAGCTGCAAGCAGCTTTCCTTCACGGCCCCACTCTGCCCTGCAGAGCTGGGTCGCACCCACTGGGATGCAGAGGCCCCAGGGGAGAGCAGCAGGATGGGGACCCTGTGCCTGCCTCCACCCCTCACACAGATGTTGGGGGCATGGGTCCCCTCTGCCCCCCCCAGGAGCGCACACAGCAGTGGGGAGCCAGACCCCACTCCCACCCAAGCCTGTAGCAGCCTACACATAACTTGGGTTCTGTGCTCTGCTCTGCTGCAGCAGGTGCCACCTCCTCCTGGAGGCAGGGGGCTGTGAACTTGGGTCTCTGGCCCCATAGCCCTGGCAGCTGGGGGCCCCCTCCAGCAGGGCCAGAGGGGAGGGAGTGAGGGGCTTAAGCAGGGCCAAAGGGGCGGGGGAGGGCGTGTGAGGGTCCTTTCATTTTAATCATGGATTTGGAGTTTTTTACCAGATAATTTATGATTTTTATCAGAGAAACCTAGGATCCCTGGTAATAAGAAACATGACTAAACAAGGGTATTAGTATGTTATTAGCATCTACTCCTCCACAGCAACCAGACTGTTTGTAATTAAATCCCATTTGAGTTTCCCTTCTAAAGTGGATCAGTGACCACCTTGGCACTGCCGGGCCAGTGATCTAGAGGTCCCATCCAGTTCATGAAAAAATTCATGCTGATTTCACTGAAAACAGCATTAGGCTTATTACCCAACTTGAGTAAGGTTAACATCTGACCCCTGTGAGTGCTTACCTGACCAATAAGAAGAGGAATGGAACTTCATTTTTTCTTGGTGGGATATGTGCATGCACTATACTAGCTCATTCTCCACAAACAAAAGAAATGTGACACAGAGTCTCAGGTTATGGCTATGCTGAAGTCACAGAAGCTATTTAGCCTAATTAGCTGGTTCTGAATTTCTTTAGTTAGGTCGCTAACAAGAGCCATGCTAGCTCAGGTGTCTTTATACTACTTTGAGTCACTTTTGTGACTGCAGTTTAGACATACCCTCAGCTCTCCCCTTATTACATATAAGGCTGCTGTTTTTACATAGAAAGACTTTTTTTGATACACTGAAAAGCAAAGAAATCATCACTGTCTTTAGCACATCTTATGCCTGTGGAATTGTTTAATATATAATAAAATGCAAGTTTATCAACTATTGTAATTTAATTATGTAAAAGCTTAAGGGCTGGATCTGTAAAGTATTTAGACACCTAAAGTTAAAGATAAGAACCTTGCTGGATTTTCAGAAGTACCAAGATTTATTAGTCCCATTGGAAGTCAGGTACCTAGTAGGTAAATAGTAGTGAGATTTTCAGAAACACTTATCCATCTATTTAGACACCTAAAACCTTTGAAAATCTGCCCCTAAATGCATTGGTTGATAAGTATACAAACATCCACATCAGTTTCCAGGTGAATTTTATAACATTTTAAACTGAAAAGACAAAATTGCCTCTGAGTTATGTAAATCTGATTACATTTAAGTCAGTCAAGCTATTTGCCTTTAATACATTACCATTATTTTGTAAGTAACTTTATGGATATACAAATGTATACACACAGGTGTGTGAACACCTATGCATTTCTTTCATTAATACACATATACTTACACCTTAGCTCCTTTCTTACCTTGTCCTTTATCTATAAAGCTTGTTATTGTATTGGCGAGTCCAGCCTCCAATTTTACACTTCCATTAACATCTTTTCTCTCTGCATCTGAGAGAGTCCTGTACAGGGAAAGCATGTATTCATGAGGGGTGATAGGGGGGTGTCTGAAAGTCTCTTTAGATTCTCTTTGTGTTAGAGGCTCTTTAGTCTTCTTGGTTTTGTAAGAACTGGCATCAGTATTGCCTGTGCCGGTTTTTTTCAGTGAGGCCTTGCTGCCAACATTCTGAATCTTTGGAGTCACCGTCCTTACTCCAGATGGTCTGTTAGGGGAATGTCCTGCCTTTGTGTCTGTAGTCCCTGCTCTAGAGAGAATCTTCTTTGGTTCATCCTTCTTAGACAGGAGAGCTCCAGCTTGAACAGTATTGCTTTTACTTCTAGCCTTTGATGTCCCAGCACTGTATCCATGGGTTCCAGTCCTAAAGGTACCTGCCCTTGATAAGGGATTTCTTTCTTTTCCTTCTGCTTTTAGCAATCCTAATTTGGATCCAGGATTACTCTGACCTGCTTCAGAATTACTCAACACTACAGAAACTAAATCCAGATATAACCAAGTCAAATGCCAAAGCAATAAAGTGAGAAAGTGCAAGATTTTCATCCTCTGGTCTTCCTTTGAATGCCACTAAAGAAAAAATCAGAAAAGGTTCCTCCAGTTTGGCAGAAGAAAACATGAAAAAAATTAAAAAACACTGTCAGGAGAAATAGCTGTCTTTTAAGTTTAAAACACTTTAAATCTGTTTCTCTAATATCTGTATCCAGTCCCATAGTGGAAATGCACATTTAGTCAGGTATGTTTCTCCCCTGGCTTCAGTTAGCAACTAAAAAGAACTTGTTCTTGAAAAGTGAAAGTGTACCTCCCCTTTTCTTCTGTAAAACTGACTGAAAACTTGAAGGAGTCTTGTTTAAATCAAAGGGGCTTTTTTTCCAAAAAGGAAGAATGGCGTAATGCTGCCTCTGTGCTAAAAGTTTTTTTTTTTTACATTTTGAATCCTTTCCAGTGAAAATATTTCACACAGAAACCTGCAGGTGCTCAGAAATCTTTTACAAACCTGAACTCAGGAATTGGAAACGGAATTCTAACAAAAACCTATTTAATTACTCTCTGATGTCATGCTGTCTAAACTAATTTAACTGCAATATATTTCTTTAAAAAATCTTCTTTACCCTTTCCATTAGCATGAGTCATACCTTGCCTCATGTGAAACAACTCTGTAGGATCAACACTCCAGAGGATGTCATTTAGTGGCAATACGACCTCTACCTTAGCCTTAGATGAACTTCATATTCAAACAGGACAAATTGTAAGATCAACAGTATGAATCTTTTACAGAGTCCCTTGGAATAAATACATTAAAACATCTTATGATTCATAAGAGATGTTTAAAACCATTCTGAGTTAGAATCTTTTCCTAAGAATTGGAATAGTGACTTCACTTTGCCTTTTGGTGATGGAAGGACTTTGCCAACACACATAATTTTTTAAACACGGATAAAGTTTAATTTCATACATATACAACACATACATTCATACTGGTTTTAGGGGCATTAATTGCTATGCTGTTCAAAAATAAAGCTAATTCCAGTTTGGTGCAAATATTGACCAAATAAACTGAAGCTCCATTAAATACAGAGGGAATATTTCCTTTTGCTTTTTGTCTCACAGGCGGCTTCCCCATGCCTCTTTAGCTTGCCCCAGCTGTGTAATATATTTCCTGAAACAGAACCTATCAAGTTCTTCCAGTGTTAAACGGCAGTGTCCCCTGCAGGAGAACTAGAGTTCTGTCAAGCTAAAGCACTGAGGGAGCCAGAGAGACCAGATTCTAAAATCCAAATTTCATACTTTAAATGATTTCATATAAATGTATTCATTTTATTTAAAAAGTTTTAAAGGTTTAAAACCGTTGCTTTAAAGGTTTTAAAGATTCGTGTACACAATACAACCCGACAGAAATAGCATGTGATGTATTTGCTGATGCTTACAAATGAAAATTATCCTATATGTTAAAGTCCACAGGCAATTAAATATAAAAGATAATGCAAACAAGATAGAGCAAACAAATCTCTCCCATAAGCTACAGAAAATTAACTCTTATTTTTCTAACTGAACCCTTGGAATGCAGGGACAGGCTCAGGTCAATTAAAAATCAATTGGACCCCTCACCCTTCGCAGACTGAAGCTGAAATCAGCCTGAAAAAACAATATCAACTGTTTCTGAGGCTAAGAAGTGCCATCATTTTGGGATATTTTTGTTTTATTTTTCACACATACCTGTACTTTCAGCTTTGAACCAGGACCAGGAACAGAAATCCTGAAATACCCTAGCAAATAATGTCCTGCCAATATTAGCTCTTTCCAACTGAGGATCTCAGAGCACTTTGCAAATGGAAGTACCATTATCTGCACAGATTATGAATCTGAGCCTCAGGAAAAGTTCAGTGACTTGCATTGTCATACTGAAGGCGGCTTTTCCAAGACACTTGGCATTGGCTTAATTTTCCTCCCAATTACAGTTTTATTATTGGTTTTACCAGGAACATGTCTCACAAGTTAGTAAAAGAATCTGGAGTGGAGTTCATTTGAACAGAAGCATAGACCTCTGGCAGCTCAAATGGAAGCTCTGTATATCAAAGCATAAATGCTCGTTTTCTAAAGAAAAGTAAAGACAATGTAAAGACAATATTTATATATTTACACATTTAATTAAATTGAAAGGGCTCCCTTGGTTCTTGGATATAGCACACAATTCACAACAGAAAATTAATATTGCCAAAAAATGGCAAAATACTAAATGAATCCAGTCACTCCCCACTCCTCACCTACTTTCACCTGGCAGCGAATGTTTTACCTACTCAACAGAGAGAAAAAGAGCAAAATATCTAGGGGCAAAGGAAAGAAAGGGCTTATAAGTGCCTTCTGAAGAGAGTCTCATTTGACTAGCTTGGAGATTCTACTGTCACTACATAGTTGTCCCCCTACAATCCCCAGACCATGTGTCTTACTGCTTCCTGGATGAGATTCCTGACTTCTGGCACACTGTCATCTATGGACCATTGGCTAGACATTGGCTCCTAGGCATTTGGTCTAACTGAACTTTGACTAATGCTTTGATCTCTAAGCATTGTGCCCCTAATGGCTACCTTTGACCTTTGTTCTGTGGCCTGCAGTTCCAGGATCATGCTCCCAGGTCCGTTTTACACTATCAGCAGCTGCCCTGTTTGATTAAGAACATGTCAGAAATGTCAGCACATCATCTTTTACAACACTAAAAAAAGTATCCCTTCAGCCCCCTCCCTACAATCCATCACCCTACTTGTCTGAAGACCCCTGTGTAAACTCTCTGAATGAAAGACTGGAACAATATTCATTGCTGAACCTACAGGAACTGAAGCATAGCCTTTTTCTAGTGAACTAGGACCCAAATAAGTCTGCCCTTCCAAATCTCCAATATGAAGAGCCAACATGCAGGGATTCCAGGTCACAAGAGCAGATGGACAATGTAGTGTCCAATCCAGCATCTGCTAATATTTGAACTAAAACATCAGCAATCTAGGAAACAGGAGGTAGAAGCCTAAATGTCTAACAGGGACTGCTGTCCTCAGAACCAACACCCTCAAAACTTGGATCTGGAAGAGACTCTCGCTGAAACCTGGCCTAGAATAGCTACCATCCTATGTTTAAACTACAGGGCATTCAGAAAGACTGGGCTGAGAATTGGCCAGAAAGAGAGGTAACATTGCCTTCATGGGACTGCAAAATGTTTAGAGGGAACAGACACAAATAGACACTGGTTCTTGAGTAGTGAGGTAGTGGCCTTGAATATTGGTGGGGAGGGGGTTAGTCTGTCAAAGGGTGGCAGGCCACTTAAGGAAAGTTGGGTGTAGCCTCATCTGGCTGTGATCAGCTACATCCCTACTGAGACTGCCTCCATTGGCTGAATTTGGAGGAGTTGAGGAGGAATGCTGGAGCCAGGGTTGTCAGCTGTCTGTAAAAAAAGTCAGGCTATAAATGCCTGCCTCTCAAGTCTATAAATAAATATGAGCCATCTCTAAAAACACAAAGCTACCACAAGTCTGCTTGACTAAAGCTCCATCTTGGAAAGAAGCTGGACAGTGAGAGCTTGACTGAATGACTGACAGAGTAGAGCAGTGCCTCCTGGTATCTGAGTGGGAGCATAGTACCCTGCAGGAAGCCAGTTGTCAGGTTTGTAGGTAGGCTTCATTGTGGGCCTGTGCCAGCACAGGGAAAGCAGGACCACCAGGCATAAGATGTGTGGGAGGGGTGGGCTGGGGGAAGCAGCATTATGCAGGGTGTGTGGGTGGAGGTAGCATGGTATAAACCATTGGTTTAGTCAAGCAGTGTTGCCAACCCAAGATTTTTTTTTACTAGAAACTTTTCACTAACAACCAAACTTTTTTTTTTTTTTACTAAGGTTGGTGTTAAACCCTAAATCTGAACCCAGTTCTTCTAACTTAAGTTTTGTAAGCAAGGTAGGGCATAGTAGAAGAGTTACATTTACATTACACAAAATATGTCAGTGAAAACATGTGACAGTAAAAAAGTTTCGTTGTCAGTAAAAAGTTTGCAAATTGTCACTAAAAATGTTCTTGGGTTATCACTATTTACTGGGAGTAAGATGGCTTTTGTGGAAGGCCCTAGAGCAGGCAACTTCTCAGGTATGTGGTGGGCAATGTGGCCCACTTATGGCTGAATTGTTTTGTTGCTTAAATGAAAAATTAAGCCTGTAAAAAAATTGATCCAAGAAAGATGTGATGTCAGTCTCTTCAAGGCAACTGGTATAGAACAGCAGGTTAACATGACAGCAGGAGACAGGACTGGGTGAATATTTGTTAAGGCTGAGGACAGGCATAATGGCAATATAAATTTTGCTCCCCCTGCAATGTTTGTGAACACATGGGGAAGAATGGGCAAACAGAGAAAAAGATCAAGAATTGATGTCTCATGACCCCTACCTGACCCCTGGCACCCCCTCCCCCAATCCAAGCTTTCACCTCCATGTGACCCAACATTCAGAGGATATGGACATTTTTGAGCCACACAGCTATGCCCTCTGTGCTCAGGGTGAATAGCAGGAACTCCCAATTGGCAATAATTTCCTGGGGTGGACCTCAACTTTCTGAAAGATTTTGAGTGAGGCAGCCATTTCAGATGAACAGCTGTGCCAGCAACAATTATGGTTACAGTTTTTATCTGTACACAGAAAATGCTGTTCTTTGATGAAGAGATCAAGATGGTCCTATTGATAATGTCAGAGTGAAGTTCTCCGGGGGGCAGACTCCTGATATCAAAGGCCCTCTTTTTGGTCCTTCTATAGTTTCCCCACCAGTCTCTAATAAGGTCCCACCCATTCCGTGAGATCAGGGGCACTTGTAACTTTGCTGGCTTGATCTCCATATCAAGCTCTGTTGTTCTAATGAGCACTTGGGAGTTTTAAAAACTTCTTCTGTAGTAACATATTCCCAGAGAGGGGTAAGGTGTTCATTTTAGCAAAATCATTGTAACTCATTTTCTTCTGTGTTCTTCTTAGATTCTTGTAAGTGTAAGACTATTTCTGCATGGCAGAGGTGTCAAAGATATGGTCCACAGGTTGGATCTGAGGCACAGAGCTGTGTTACCTGGTTCGAAGGGCTCCCGAAACAGCTGAAAATTTAGCAGCAGGATTATCCGTGACAGTGTTAATTGCCACATCTCACCCCACCACCAAATATCTGGCCTCACAGAGAGACCCATGGGCTGCATCTAGAGTGCAGAGCTATGTTATCTGGCTTGCGGACCTGCCCACAGAGCAGAAAATTTCTTGGTGGGAGAAGCGACAGCTGCCACAGAGAGATTCTTGCTGAGCAACAGGAGAATTAAGCAGAGCTCCACAACCAGCTAATTATGAAAGAAGATTAAAGGAGCTAGGATAAATTCATGGCAGGGACACAGAAAAGAGAGTTCTGGCTATTCAGGTAGAGGGTGTGATATATGGAGTTATGCTTGCTCCCCCAGCCTACAAAGCAGAATGGAGGGAGTTTAGGATTTCCTGTGCTTCTACGCTTTGCTGCAAGTTGTATGGGATCCAGAAGGAATCTCCCCTCCCTTTCCTCCTCTTTTTGCTACAGGTATTAGATTTTTTTCTGTTTTCCTCCACAGCATTAGGTATTGGCTGCAGTTGAGGCTGGGGATTATGAGTGAGCTGAGCTAATGCTTCTGCTGGGACTAAAACCTGGAGGGTCCTGGTTAGAGAACCTTAACCTCTTGCTCACGATCATCCCAATTGGAGATCATTGAAGATCAGGAAGGAATTTGACCTTTTGTTCAGATTGGCATGGACTGACATGGATTGTGGATGGGTTTGCCTTCTTCTGTAGCAGGGGGAATGGCCCTAGCAGAATGTACTTTTATGTCATGCTGCAGGACAAGTCTTCAAACCTTCCTGGTCTCTCACAATTCCCCTGTCCATACAGCTCCTCTCTGGGCTTTCCTGAGCTCTCCTCTCAACAGGCCACAGGCACTCAGCCTCCTTCTCAGTGCACTGAATCCCACACTGAGTCCTCCATCCCCATAGCTCCCACCCTGAGATCCAGGTGTTTTGGGAGCAACAGTACTCCAGCCAGGAGATGTTCACCCTTCAGCTCCCCAGCTGGAACTGCTGGCCTACCTCCCCAGAGTCTGCTCTTATACTGAGGCTACTCAGCCCTGCTTCAAACAGGCAGCCTCCTGGCTGTCATGCAACCAACTGATTGGATCTGCTCCCACCTGCAGGCTGCCTCAACCTGCTCAAGCTCTTAAAAGTGGCAGGCACCCAAAGGTGCACTGCCACATTATTGAACAAAACCTGCCCCAGGACTGATCCCTGGGGCACTCCACTTGATATCACCTGCCAACTCGGCATTGAGAAATTGACCACTACCCTCTGAGCCTGACATTCCAGCAGGTTTTCTACCCACCTTACAAACCATTCATCCAACGTGTACTTCCTTAGCTGCTTGCGAGAATGTTGTGGGAGACCATATCAAAAGCCTTGCTAAAGTCAAGGTATATCATGTCCACTGCTCTTACCACATCCACAGTGCCAGTCATCTCATCGTAGAAGACAATCAGGTTGGTCAGGCATGACTTGCCCTTAGTGAATCCATGCTGACTGTTCCTAATCACCTTTTCCTCCAAGTACTTAGGATTGGATTGCTTGAGAACCTGCTCCATGATTTTTCCAGGGACTGAGGTGAGGCTGACCAGTCTGTAGTTCCCCGGATCCTCCTCCTTCCCTTTCTTAAAGATGGGCACTATATTTGCCCTTTTCCAAGTGTTGAGGACCTCTCTCAATCACCATGGATTTTCAAAGATGATAGCCAGTGGCTCTGCAATCACATCAGGCAACTCTGTCAGCATCCCAGGTGCATCCCATCTGGCCCCATGGACTTTTACACATCCAGCTTTTCTAAATAGTCCCTAACCTGTTCTTTTGCCACAGTTGGCTGCTCACCTTCTCCCAAACTGTGCTGCCAGGTGCAGTAGTTGGAGCTAACCTTGCCTGTGAAGACTGAGGTGAAAAAGGCATTGAGAACTTCAGCCCTTTCTGCATCATTTGTCACTAGGTTGCCTTCTCCATTCAGTAACAGACTTACACTTTCCCTGATCTTCCTGTCTGTTCCCCCATACACTGCCCTAAACCAGTCCAAAACATGCCCTGCTGAGAGTTGGCCACACAGTGCAGGCAAGGAACCAACAGGACAGTGGCTGGAGATGCAAGTGGCAACAGATGCTCAACCCTGCTACAAATCAGGCTCCAAAGGACTGCCATACAGTAATGTAAGCAGGCAGCAAAAACCCCCTCAGTGAGACAGGGAGCTCACCGTCCCCTTAGGTTTTGTGTTGACAAGGCCTGAATTTTTTCCTAAGATAAGCCAGGCCATGGCTACCTGTCTATACAAAGTGATAGAATTCCCTGTTCTTCTTCGCCAGGGCTATGGGTCCACTCTCCCTGGCCCCTCATGCATGCAGGGCCCAGCTCTCCATGATCCAGGCTGTCTGCTCTTCTGGCTCCTGGACACATTTATCCCTCTGTCTCTGTTTAGGGTGCTTTACAGCTGGGTTTATCTTGGTCTGATGCCTTTCCTTCCCAGACCCTGCAAATCTCTTCTGCCTTCCCAGAGCTCTGTGACAGCCAGAACCAGAGGGTTTAATAAGCAATAATGTGTGCTTCTTGGAGGCATTTGGTATTCTGCCTAAATAGATAATATTAGTTAATATTAG
>JAGPOW010000955.1:800354-827035 GCA_030014935.1 Caiman crocodilus
TAAAGTTCTCCTTTGTGACCGGTGTGGGAGACTTATTGAGGGGTGGGACTAAATTATGCCGAGGAGGCCCCTTAGGTCTGCAGACTAAGGGAAGCTTCCTTGATAAGCTCCTGACTTGGGGAAAGTGCCCCAAGTACCTGTATTGGATCTAGGACCCAGTGGACAATCAGGCCTGTGTTTTCCAAGGTGCACAGAGCCAGAAGTAAGTCCAGAGCCTTGGATGGTAGCAGCAGAAACCCCAGGCTAGCGGGTGTGCTCCAGGGAAGGGGTCGGCCGGACGCGAGGCACCCCAAGGGAGGCACGAGGAGCCTGGAAGGTGGTCGGGCGCAGGGAGGTGGGCGGCTCAACGCGGGAGCACCCCCTACTGGCCCGCTACAGTGAGGACAATAACCAAGACTGGAGTAGAGACAGTTCAGAGGTAAAAACTGGCCTATTGCAGGGCAGGACTGTTTTCTGGGGAGATGCTTCTTTCTAAAATAGGTTTTTCAAGGCAAAGCATTAGTATGAGCTGGTCATCAGCCACCTCTAGGGGAAGTTACACCCCCAACAGAAAAATTCCTTGGGTAGCAACAGGTTTGCTTGTCACACACACACTGGTCCAGCAGGGCAGATGGAGGGACAAACCCCTGGCTTGCTCCCCATCCCCGCACACTATAAGGCTGGTACCAGTGGTGGTAGTTGTTCTACCACCCCCACTCCCAGTTGTGTGGGTCCTGCTTTCCTCCCAACCCCCCACACCCATTAATAGCACCCATCTTAGAACCTACCCAAGCAACAGGAGGTGCAGCAGGTGGTACAGCAGGTGCCGCATATGGTAAGGTTGTCACTGAGATGGTGTGGCTAGGCCCATGCTACCATGTTACTTCGTGGTATAAATATAAATTTATATTATTATATACATGATATATAAATTATATAATAATAATATTATATATCAATATATTCTATATATATAATTGCCTTCCAGAAAATGCATGCACTGTGGATGCATAGTCCCAGACCCCTTCCCCGGACTGCCAGGCTGATAAATAGGTACTGAAATCTGCCACAGGGGATTTTGTAGGCTGTAGGGAGGAGGTCAAGTTTTGGAATCACGGAACCAAACCCAACTTATTTCTTCCCTTGAAGAACAATAAGACATCAAAGATGATGCAATGCCATCAGCCATTGTGCACTTGGTTTTATTATTTTTGATTCTGTAAATTTATATTTGTTGGTTCCTATATTTACTTATTTGTTTGTTTGTTTTCCTTCCAAAAATAATTTGTTTTATTTTTTGGCTTTGTAAATAAAGGTTTTAATTTATTCAGTTCCTTCTAGATGTGTTGGGGTTTTTTTTCATTACTGGTGACTGTGAGAGCTGGAATTGGAGGAGGGGATTGTTGTAGTGGCTGCAGGGTCTTCCTACAGTTACCAGAATGATGGATAAATGGCCAACGGTGTGAACTGTGGCAGGGCATGGTGGGAGGGAGCAGTTGCTATAGTAGGGGAAAGCGGTTAGGTAAACCATGGCCTCTGAAGGGTTAATGAAACCACTCTTTGGCACAGGCAGGAGGGGAGGTGGGGTGCAGGATTGTTATGAACCTAAAGGTGTCTGCTTCTTTTAATGCTATATCCAGCCAGCTTCCTATTCACCCTTTAATGCTATATCCAAGTAAAGTGCAAATAATGTTTTCTGAAATAAAGTAAAGGTGTCACACTTTATAAATAAAGTAAAAGGTTTATTACACTTTGTTTCTTAACGTGCTGTGATGCATCTACATGCCATGCCATCAGGTCTGATGACAGGTTGGTGGAGGGGGTGGTGGGGGCTATAGTCATCCCAAAATTGCAGAGCCACACCACCACTGCACACTCCTGGGCAGGTGTTCAGGACATAACAGCACAACTGCTGCTGGGGTCCCCATGGAAATCTCCCCCAAGTCCCACCCGCAGGGAATGCTGGGAAATGTAACCCATAAAAAGAAAAACGAAAATGGATGGACAAACCTACTCCCCAACCCCTATGCAAGGCTGCTTCTAGTACCTGGCCATGTGGCTGGTAGTATACACACCACTATTACCACCACCACTACTGCCTCAAATTGATTATGTGGCCCCTCTACCCCTAACACGCCAACTGGCACAGTGGAGGTGGGAAATGAGAAGCAGCACAGAAGTACCACCAAGAAAAAATAAGTTTGCAACTGAGGGGGTGTGGCACCTCTTCTTAGTACTTTAATACTTTGAAGTAACTTTCATATTTCTTACGGTTGCATTCCAGAAACGCAAGTGATACAGAGGGCAGACAGCCTGCCAGACCCGCCCCCTAGGATACAATGCATCCCACATTATATATAGATAGTGGCAAAAATATCCCACTGAATTTAGATCCTGTAGCAGAGTGTGGGGAGGTGAATAATGTGCTTTTTGGGACTTCCCAAGCAGAAGACTGAGAAGATCAGAATCTGAACAGGGCCAAGAAAAACAGAAGACATAAGAGTACGGTACAGTAGAGACAGAGAGAAAGAGAGAGAAAGCAATAGATGCAGATAGATAGATAGAAATAGTAATTGTAGATAGTATAAATAAATGTAGAAGTATAAATAAGTGTATTTTTATATTATATTATAGTATACATAAATATAGTATAAATAAGCATATATTTTATTTTTTATTATTGTAAATACAAATGTACTTCCATATTTTTACACTTGTTTTTATACTTTCATATATTAAAATTCATAATTATGCAAATTTGTATAAATAAGTATATTTTTATACTTTATACGTTTATATTTTAAAATTCATAATATTGGTACAATTCTTCAGTGATGTTGTGCCGTGGTTTTTATAAAATTTTGAAAATCTTTTTATATATTTATAATCTTTTTAAATACTTTATATTATACCTTATTAAATTTATTCAAACTTTAGTGCTTTAAAATACTTTGTTTATTCATTTAACTATTTAATTTATGTGGTACATTGTTTTCAGTAGCTGAGGGATAGATTTATGCCATTTAAAAGAATTAAAATAAAGGTTAAAAATAAAGAGTTGTTATGTTCTCTTTCATGGGCAGAATGGCATGGGAGGTCACACAGTGAAATCAGTGGGAGTGTGGGACTTGGGAGCACCAGAGGATGCAAGGGGCATCTGTTTGGGTGGTTGGGGGAAGCTGTGCAGAGTGGGCATTAGCCGTGGGCATAGGGCAAGGAATGTAGCAAGACACAGAGGGGCTGCATGATGCAGGGATGGGGGGTGAGGGGGTGCAGTAGGGGGGTGTGGATAGATGACTGGAGCTGGGGCTGAGGCAGTGGCTGTAGGCATGGGTGGGGGTAGAGCATGCTTGGAGGCTCCCCTGTCACAGCCCACTGCAAGATGCCAGGCCAGCTGCCATGCAGCTCCCTGCCATGACACATACTCCGAAAGCAGTGCTGGCACTAAGGGGGGGGGGGGGGGGGTAGTTGAGGTGGCACAATCGCGGCACAACTCAGTGCCTGACACCTGGTCACCTACCCTCCTGGGATAAATCATGTTCTGTGAAGGGATAATGAAACCACTCCTTGGCTCAGGCAGGGGCACGGGAGAAGGGCTGGTATAGACTTGCAGGAGAGTCTGTGACTTCTTGGTCGGGGGTTGGTATGAGGACAGTTATCAAGACTTGAATACAGACCATTCAAAAATAAAGTGATATTGAACTAGAAATAGGAATACGTAGAAATGGAATAGACATACAGTAGAATACAATCCATTAAAACAATATAGAACATAGAGTATTGAATATAGAATAGGAATAAGGTCAAAGTAATGAAAGCTTGTTTCTGTTGCTTCTGCAGGTTGTTTATTTTAAATTTATTCTAACATATGTACAAGTACTTGTCATGACCTAGTTACCTATTTAGTTATTTTCTAAATAAGTTATAAAAATTTAAATTTTAATTATCTGGCTTTTATAAGTGTTTTTTTTCCAAACTATATTATTCCTTGATTATACTTTTAATGCTATATCCAAGTTAAGTGTGAAGAATTTTTTCAGGAAGACAATAAAGGTGTCAATTTTATACGGTTATTTCTGGATGTATTGCAATACAGCTACACACCATGCCACTCCCTGTGATGCAGCTCTGCAACATACCACGTGTCCTGCCATCAGGACCAGCAGCAAGGTTGGGGGACGGTGGGAGCTATAGCCAGCTATAGCCATCCCAAAATTGCACAGGGCTGCAGATACAGCCATGCGCATCTGGACAGGTATTCATGACATGAGTGTGGTGGGGTGCTGGGAAATGTAGTTCTGAAATGGAAAAAATAAAATGGCGTCTTACAAGTGTCTTACTCCCTGCCGCCCATGCAGACCACTGTGTATTATCCCATGGTGCTGGTGGTGCACACACCACCACTACCGCCACGGAGGAGGAGGAGGAGGAGGAGGAGTGGGGCAGTACTAGCAAATGGTAAGTTTGTAGCTGAGGAGACATGGCATCTCTTCTTAGTACTTTACTACTTTCATATTTCTTATAATTTCATTCTGGAAGTACAAGCAGCACCAAGGGCAGATGCTGCATGCAACACCCACCCTCCAGGATACAATGCATCCCAAGCAATCTATAGGTAGCATCAGAAATATCCCATCAACTATGCATCCTGTAGGCAGCAAGGTGCATAACGTGCTTTTCGGGACTATGGGCCAAAACCAAGCTTCTTCTTTCTTCCTCTTGAGAAGACTGAGAAGATCAGACAGAAAAAGAAGCTAATGAAAAATAAGAAAAGATGACATAGAAGAGGAGAACAAATAAGTTAGTAAACAATGGGAAACTGGAATAAGAATAAAAATAGAGATAGATGTAGATATGTAAAAAGAAGAAAAAGAAATAGAGTAGATAGAAAAGTATAGAGTAGAAACAGAAGCGTATAAGTAGCTTGAAGAATTAAAAGTAGTATAAATAGTATAAATATTTTAAATAAGTATAACTAGTATAAGTATTTATATACGATAAATGCTTTATAATATTTTAAAATATTTTTACAGTAAAAGCTCCATTATCTGGCACACGTGGGGAATACCAAGTACTGGTTACGTAAAATGCCAGTTATCTAACGGTTGCCTGCAGCCACTGGATCCAGACTCACTGGCTTGGATGCTGCAGCTGCCTCAGACACTGCAGCCACATCTCCCCACCTCTTGCAGGTAAGTCAGTCTTTAGGACTCTCTCTTGAGTCCCCTTGGTTGATCTCTCACTGTTGTCTTCCTACGTTCCTTCAGGTTTCCTCTTGTGTAGCTCCCTCGCTTCAATCAACACAGACTGCCTGGTTGACTTCCTTTTAAATCCCCACGCCAATCAGCTGTGGGGCCGGCTGCAGCAGTTGCTTCACTGTCTGGCCAGCTCTCCCAGCTGATCATGCTAATTACCATCCAGGGCTCTCAGCACAGCTTTTCTCCCGGTCAGCTTACCGGTTTGGTAAGTACTCCTTCATTATTTGGATGTCGTGTGACAGGGTGGACTTCTTGCCCTGTCACAGTAACATTTTAAAACATTTTACAATATTCTTGGGTGTTCTTGTCACAGCAAGGGAAACCCTGTGCTGCACCAAGCAGGTATCTGTGGGGTGGGAGGCAACTGAAGTGAACCAAATGACACTCCCTCTCTTCCCCACCACCCCTACTAGAAGCCTTTGCCAGAGCAGGCATGGTCTTGTGCCCAATGTGCATGTATTGGGAGAAGTGGGGGAGGGACAAAACGGGGCACCAGGCTCAACTCAGAGAGAGCCAGGCTACAGGGCTGCTGTTACTGGAGCAAAGCTGATGCTGCTGTCTCAGTCACAGCAGCAACAATTCAGGGAGGTAAGTCCTCCCTTCTCCTCACTCACATCCCCTTTCCCCTCCCCCACAGTGGTCAGAATGCCCCTGCACCTCCCTCCACCCACCCAGGGCACTCAATGAGATGTTTACACCTCTGCCAGCAGTGAAAGAGTTAATAGCAGCCCCCTGCCCCCACTTCCTCCAGCCCTGGCATAACCAGCATAGTGTTCTCATGTGCGGCCCTGGACAGGCCACAGGTCTGCCTTGCCCAGCTTGGCCTACTGGTGTCACTGCTTCTGTCACTTGCCGGATGGTTCTTCACCCAGACCTGGAGGCAGGGAAAGCACCTGTTAGACCTGCCTTGGCCTCCCTTCAGGGTGACTGGACAGAGTAGGGCAGAACCTAGCCCAGCTCTCACCCATCAGTTGCAAACCACACCCAACCATAACCCCCCCACCCCCCAAGAGCCACAGACCAACCCCAGGCCCTGGCCCCCAGGCTCAGGGTCATTAGGCTTGTCACTCTCTATACTCCAGGGATGGACAGAGGTGGACGGAAAGTGTAAGGGAGCAGCCACAGAGCTACCATGTGTAGCCACAGTGAGGGCAAGGACAGAACTCCAAATCAGCCTTCTCTGGGAGCCCCTGTCCTGGCACAGGCAGGCCATGGCACCACCCCAGCCAGGAGAGGGGAAAGCTACATCCTGCCCCAGCCTCACCTCAGGCTCCCTGTGCAGACCTCATCCTCATGTGCCTCATTTTCCCCAGAGCGACTCCCTGCTTAGTTGGGGCTAGCCCCAGCCGTGCCAATCCAGCCATACTTTGCTCAGTATCCTCTAGGCACAGATTCTGTGGAGTGGTACAAGCTCCAACCCCAATCTGAGCAGCTGTGCCAGGTACCCAGGACTTAACCTCAGAACTCCATCTACCCTGTCCCCAATTTGCAGGCTTTTGTGCATGGCTCTGTCCTTTTGGGTCCCATGGGTGCTCTGGAAGCCTGGCAGGAGCCAGCTGTTCCCCATCCCACCTAGCACATCACCTGAGCCCCCTCCCTGAGGTCATTGAGAGTATCTAGGCAGAGCTGCCCTTAGGGAAAATGATGCCCTGGGCCATAGGCAACTGGTAGAGGGTACACAGGGGTGCACGTGCCCCCCTGATGGGGCTGGTGCTCCCCCTGATGGCCAAAACTGATGCTGTCAGTAGGGTTGGTGCCCCTACATGACAGGGTTGGTGTCTTCTGCAGGTGCTCCCCCAGATTCAGGAGGAACCAGTCACTCGTGCCCTGGGTGAACTGGTATTTTGGTGCTCCTTCTCTCCCCTGCCCTGCCCAAGTCAGTGGCACTGCTGCAGGCAGAGACAGGTGGGCAGGGGTGAGGGGCACAGTCTGGTGGGGAGGAAGAGCCAGGCAAGCAAGTGGGTAGGCACCACTGCTGCTGTGTGGGAGCAACATGGGTGGCCTGGAGCAGGTAGCACCCCATCTGCACCTGCCCAGCCTGGCTCCTTCTGAGCAGTGGCTAGAAGCAGAGGGCTGGCTGGGCTGGGCACTTGGTACCCCTCAACTATGGTGTGGTTGCTCGCATTGCCCACCCCTAAAACCAGCTCTGCATCTAGGAAGCAGCAGGGCCTGGCCCCACGCCTCAGGGAACCTGTTTCACCACCCAATGGCCCTGTCCTGTCCTCTTTGAATACCAGTGTTGGTGGTTGAGACCCAGTAGACCCTCATGCTCCCCACAGCATGGCCAGTTCCCCTTCAGGGGATTCTCTGCTATCTGGTCTGAGCTTATATAGGTCCCCTCCCAGAGGAGGGATGACTCCGCCTAATTGTGTAATTACCTTCAGCTAGGGCATGGGATGGATCAGCCCTAGCTGGGTCTTGGCTTCTAGAGACAGAACCAGAGTAGGAGCTAGAGCCATGGCAGGAACCCTGGCTGGAGTCAGTCATGGAGTGCTAGTCCATTTCCAGTTGCTGATGCAGCCCAGCTCTACTGGACCTTGAGCAAACTCAAGGTTTCAGCTTTTTCAGACTCTAGCAGGCAACAACCTTTAGGTAACCTGCTAGCAATTCTACCCACAAGTAATCCAAAAATTACAGTGTTTTAGAAATAAGTAAAGAGCAGCTCCTAACATGAACCCATTTCTGGAATGTGTATATCACAAGTATGTTTCCCTGTAAGACTTAATGGCAAAATACAATACCACCTGCAGGGACAGCCCCTGCTGGAAGCTTCTCCTGAGCCTCCCTTGTCACTCCTGAACTGAGTGTCCCTTGCCGTTGGACCTCTACACATGTCATGGTAAGTGCCGATCCTTCAGCAACTTTTGCCCAATTTTTGAAAAGGAAATTAAAACGAGTTCATAGGATCATAGAAAAGTGGAACTGGAAGGCACCTCACAAGGTTATCTGGTCCAGACCCTTGGTCAAAACATGATCATCCCTGACTAAACCATCCCAGCTAGATGTCTTTCTACCCTGCTTTTGAAAGTTTTCAAGCATGGAGATTCCACTATTTCTCTAGGTAGCCTATTCCAATACCTGATGACTTTCATTGTCAGAAAATTCCTCCTAATCTCCAGTTTAAATTTCCCCTGCTGCAGCTTGAGGCTGTTGCTCCTAGTACCGTCCCCTACAGCTACAGAAAAAGCTCATCTTCATCTGCTCTATAATCACCCTTCAGGAATTTGAAGATTTTTATCAAATACCCTCTTCTCCAGGCTAAATAGCCCTAGGTCTTTCAGTGTTTCCTCATAAGTCTTGCTTCTGAGGCTCCTAATAATTTTTGTTGCTCTGCGCTGGACTCTTCCCAAACTGTCCACATCTTTCTTGAAGTGTGGGGCCCAAAACTGGACACAGTATTCCACATGAGGCCTCACTAGTGCTATATAGAAAAGAAGAATAACTTTCCTTGATTTGCAAGTGACACTCCTGTTAATACAACCCAAGATAATATTGGCCCTTTTTACAACTAGAGCATACAGTTAGCTTAAATTCAGTTTATGGCCCACTGTAATCCCCAGATCTTTATCTGCAGTACAGCAATCAAGCCAGTCATTCCCCAGTTTGTATTTGTACATGTGGTTATTCCATCCCAAATGCAAGACTTTGCACTTGTCCTTGTTACATCTCATCTGGTTGACTGTGGACCACTTCTTCAATCTATCCAGATCATTCTGAATCCTAGCCATGGCCTCTGGAGTATCTGCAATTCCACCCAACTTGGTCATCCACAAATTTAAATGTACAATCAATCCCATCATTAAAATTACTAATGAAGATTTTGAACAATACTGGATCCAGGACAGACTCCTGAAGAACCCTGCTTGATACCTTCTTCCATCTAGACATTGAGTCATTGCAGACTACTGAGTATGATGATCCATTCAGTTACATATTCATCTTGCAGGATTTTAATCTAATCTGTATTTCCTTAGTTTGTTAATGAGGATTTCTTGGGAGGTAATGTCAATGGCTTTTCTAAAGTCAAGATATACCACCTCTACTGCTCTCCCCTAATCCATGGAGCCTGCCACTTTGTCAGGAAGGAAATCAGGTTGGCTAGTTATGACTTGCTCTTGGTGATTCCATGCTGACTGTTCCTGATCACCTTGTTCTTCTCTAAGTACTTCACAGTGGATACCTTGAGGACCTGCTACATGATATTTCCAAGTATTGAGGTCAGGCTGACTGGTCTGTAGTCCCCTGGATCCTCCTTCTTCCCCTTCTTAAAGATGAGTATGACATTTGACCTTTTCTAGTCATCCAGGACTTCATCCAACCTCCATGAGTTCTCAGAAAGGATAGCCATGGCTCCAAAACTGTACCTCTAACAATTTTTTCAGTACCCTCAGGCATAGTGCTGCTGACTTGAAAGCATTTATCTTTTCTAAGTAATCCCTAACCTGGTCTACTATTACTTTAGGTTTTGTATTTTTGGATTTTGTATTTTTGACCAAGCCTGAGAAGGGCTTGGGAAAAGGATGTCACTACACCCATCAGTAAAACAGAGGGCAAAGTTAATGTCCTGTGATACAGTGAGAAATAGAATGTACTGGCTGCCTTGTCTCTCTCTTTCCTTCCCTTTTCTCTTCCTAGTCTCTAAGAGCACTAGTGGTCAACCTCTGGCCCATGGAGCCATATCATCCTGCCCATGGGGCTCTCCATAGATATGGAAATTTGTCATTTAACACTGCCTTGCTCCTCAACTGCCACATTTATGGATCCATAAGGAACCCCCTGGGCCAGATGACACCACACTGTGTGTTGGATTGGTCCATGGCTGGATCTGGTGCATGGGATTGGGTTGGTGAAAAAGGGGTTTCCACAGCTGGATCTCACACACAAGGTCTGTGTGCAACTGGAGCCAGTGCACAGGATCTGTCCTTGGCCAGATCTAGTACAAGGGTTTGAGCCAGTGCACAGGGTCTATCTGCCACCAGATTTGGTGTGTAGGATTAGGCGGGCATGTGAGACCAGTCCACGGGCTGAATCTGGTGTGCAAAGCCAACCCCATGCACTGGATCATATCCATGGACTAACCCCATGTGTTGACCTCATGGTAGATCCCTATCACAGATGAATCCCATGTGCTAGATCCAGCCTGAGGATCAGCTCTGTGCTACTCATCTAGCCTGCAGGGTCAACTGGATTGAGCTCCATAGTCTTAGAGCTGTCTATATATTTTTGTTTTGCACTACTTCCCTTTCTCAATGCCCATTTCATCCATAAATTAAAGTGGGTGAATTATTCCTTTTTATGGACAAAAATAGAGAGAAACTTCAATCTTGTTTATTAAATTGGGTGCTTTAACTAATAGTAATGATCTGTTCATCTGAGGTTATTCTATTGGTCACCACCACTTTCCATTTTAAATGACTGTAGTGAAGTCCTTGGTAGACTTAATAGTTTCTGGTACTTTTCCATTTTTCGAGGCAAAATCTGTGGTTGGCTAGGGTTTCTAGTTTTATTATTAATTTATTTTCATTTTTTTAATTTGGGGAAGTTGGGGTGTTTAAGTAGAAAGGTGCCAAGGTGGAATACCCTGTTGAAGAAGATTTTGCAGTGTTTTCTAAGGACAGTCAGTCTCCATACTCATCTGATCTCCACCTGAAGTTTGTTCCAGGCTTGATCCCCTGTTGCAAATGGTTTGTACTACTCTTCTGGGCTTTGTGATCTGTACTGTTCCAAAAGGGTGCACAGCAGTGTCAGAAGACATTTTGTGCACTGATGCTACCTGGTTATAAGAAGTTAGTGAGGAGACAAAAAGAACCAAGACATTTTGCACCATTTTGATGAGAGCTGAGAACCATCAATAGAAGGTGGAGACAACATTATGACTAGTTTTTCAAAGCATTTCTCCTGTCTGACAGTATCTGATTCTTATAGTCTTTAGCACAGGAATTGTGCTGCCTTAATTTATTATTACTTTGCAGGTTTCATTCACTGAATGAAGTTGTACTTTCATACAAAATACCATTCCATTTGAGCCTAGGCCTGAGTTGAAGGCAGCTTAGGAGACTGTGACTCACTTGCTTTAGTCACTTTAGCGCACATTACACTTTAGTGACATCTTGATGCTGTTCTAAACTCAATGGTGGTGGCAATCCCTTGAGTCAAGGATGGTCTTTACCATGACTCATTGATAGGTCTTGAGAATTTGAGGAAACCAATCCTCGAGTCACAGATCCATCTGCAAAAGTTGTAGGTCTTTCCACAGGGACAAGTAGGCTGTAGGATGGGATTCCTTTCCTTTTTCTTCCTCTGCTCTCTCTTCTCTGCTTCGAGGGTGTGAAAGGCTCATGCCTGATGTAGCTCCTGGTGGGCTGCAGGCATGTCATGCCCCTTGAGTCATGTCAGATCCGGGCCTATTTTCCTGCCATAACTTTGGTGTTCTGCTGGGTAAACATTCACTTGCTTGGAGGTGATATCAGTGGTTCCCTGAGGCTCCAGATGCAACTGTGTTGGCATGATTTCTGTAGGGTTTCTCCTCCCCTACGCCCCATCCCTTACCATTTTGTGGTTGTAGTCAGCCCTGGTGATGTCCTGGTGTGACAGTGTGGCCCTGTCTTTTATCCTAGGTGTCCAGCAAGAATCAAGACTGCAAAAATCCTGCTGCTGCCCTTTAGCTTCAAAATCACAACTAAATAGGTAACTGTGACAGGGGACTTCCTCGGGGCCGCCCTCAATGCGGCCCTCGCACCTGTCTCTGGGCAACACCTTGTCTCGCCTGCCATGTCTTTGATGCTAATTAATTAAATTAGCGGGAGGCTGCCCTTCTACTGCCCCCTCCACTAGGGGCGCTGTCTGTGGCTCCTTCCTCCCCAATACCCAATACCGCAGCCCAAGCCTCGCGGATGTCACCTTGGTCTTGTCTATTGCGGCCCCTCTCTGGGCCATCTCATGTTTTGTCTCCTTCCTGGACTCTATGTGCCCACACTGGGGCTCCTCAATATGGCGCTTCCCTCTCTAGGCTTGCCTCACCCACACTGGACTTCTCAGTATGGCGCTCCCCTCTCTGGGCTCGCCTTACCCATACTGGGCTTCTCAATACGCTGCCCCCTGTTGAGGGCCTCGATATTGCCCCCTCTTTGGGGCTGACTGTGCCCAACTTGGGCTCCTTAATGAATGTGGCCCTCTATCAGGGGCTCCCAATGCCTGAACTTGGGCTCCTCAATGTTGCCCCCTCTTTGGGGCTGACTGTGCCGAACTTGGGCTCCTTAATAAATGCGGCCCTCTATCAGGGGCTCCCCATGTCCGCACTTGGGCTCCTCAATCCTGCCCCCTTCCTGGGACTTGCAGTGTTGCCCCTCTTGGGCTCCTCAAACGTTGCCCCCTTTCTGGGGCTCGCTGTGCCCAACTTGGGCTCTCCAAATGCCCCTCTCTGGGCTGGGGTCTATGCACCCTGCAAGTTGCACCCTTACTGGCACTGAATCGCGCCCTCCCAGGCACTAGGGCCCCACGCCTCTGTGGACCCCTATGAGGATATCGCACCCTCTCTGGCGCCTATGAGAATACTGTGCCCCCATGGGTGCTGGGATCCCCACGCTACTGTGGGTCTCCCCTGAGGCCTCCTCCAACCGCTTATAGCCTCACCCAAACCACCAGTGTTATAACAACACTACCAAAACAGAACATGAGCCTCCTGGCTATGACTAAACGTAAAACACCTGGCCATAACAATGTAAGCCTCCTGGCTACAACTCACTATCACTGCTCCAGCCTCTGGAACCACCATCCTTCCCTCAGAATCTGCTCGAGCGTTCCTGTAGTGCTCACATCACTGCTCCTAGGAGCTCCTGTCTCTCTGGCAGGGAACTGCCAGCCTGGCCCTGGCTCTGGGCTTTATAAGAGACAGGCCCTGCCTGCTTATCACCAGCTGACTGCTGTCAGGTGAAAGTCAATCTGTCCGGAGTTGCCCTGGCAACTCACAGCTGCTCTCATTATCTCTGCTAGGGCTTTTCCCCAGCGGCTTTTCCCTTCTCTAGGAGCAGGGCAGCGAGGTGCCCCGCGACACACCTCCCCCCTTAAAATCAGGCTCCTCTCTAGGAGCGGGGCAGCGAGGTGCCCCGCGACAGTAACATAACTTAAATGGCTTAGACTGCTCAGCCAGGCAAGGTAGCAATGCCTCACCACACTGAGCAATCCTTTTTTTTTGAGCATGGGTTGATCAGGTGCCTTGTGCACCCCTTTCTCACCCACTGTTGTGCCCCTATGCCTCCTGGTGGGTTGCCTTTCTTGTCTGAGCTTTTCCCACTCTGGCAGCAGGCCAGGTATGATACTGTCTCATGGAGGTCACCACTACATCTGAATGAGGCTCACTCTCCCACCAGCCTCCTGCCAGGGCACTCCAAGCCTGCAGCTGGTCCTGCAGTGCTGGGAAGCCTCCTTGCTGGGGTTCTTTGCCTGTTTTCTCCTTCTGGCCTCCCCGAGCTGCCTTCTCCCAGCCCCACCTAACCTAAATCCTTCTGCATGGGGTTCTGGGTGCGTGCCTGGGTTCTGCCATGTCCGTAGTTAAACAGTCACCAACTGTTGTTAAGAGGGAGTCCCCAATGCTTCATCAGTGGGGATAGTCTTAAGTGCTTCTCCGAGTGTTTTGGCTTCGGAGAAAGTCAGAATCCTTCCAGTGGTGAGAGGAGCATCCAGTTTCTCCCTGGGCACTTCAGCAGTGGGGCAAGTGTCTGACACTTCCCCAGGCATGCTGGCCCTGAGAAAAGCCACAAGGTCCCTTCTGCCAGCAAGGAGAGCATCCGGACCCTTCTCTGATGTCGATGTGTGCGCCCCACTGCCTCCATCTTCAGGCTCACTCTCAGCCTGTTGCCTCTGACCTCCAGGCTAATCAGCAGGGCTCAACCAGTTGGTATGGCATCAACTGGCTTGCCTGCAAGCCATCATCCAAGCTGTGGTGATGAGGCGAGTCAGGCCAGGGCCTGTTAGAGGGCAAGATGCTTTACCTTGAAACAGACTGCCACTTGGTTGAGGTTGTAGTACCATTAGGGTTTGTTGACAGCCAGCTCCTCCCAACCCTTGTTATTGGAATCCGATTTCTGGAGGTATGTCTTCAATGTGTCCTTGCATTTCCTCTGGCCACTGCAAGATCTCAGGTAGTTACTAAACTGGGGGTAGAGCTGTTGTTTTAGGAGTTGAGTCAGGCATCCACATACAATGTCCAATCCAACAAAGCTGGTGCTTGAGGTTCACTGATTCAGTACTTGTAACATCAGCTTCAGAAAGGATGCTGGTGTTTGTCTGGTGATCTTCCCATTTGATTTGGAGGATTTTCTGGAGGCATCATTGGTGATACCTCTCCAAGCACTTGAGAAGACAATCACAGCTATAGAGGAGAGTGGGGATCTGTAGAGTACACCTGGATCTTGGTGCCTTTCTGGAGACTGTAATGAATATAGAGAAGCAATTCCCCAAAGGAGGCACTTGCACACCAGATCCTATGCCAGATATCCTTATCAATGTTCATTCTCTGAGAGAGGTGGCTACTGAGGTAGGGGAAGTGCCCAGCTACCTCAGGATCTTTCTCTTGAAGGTACTTTGGGGTGGGGGAAGACACACTTGTGGCTTGGGGCAGGCTGATAGAGCACTTTTGCCTTGATGTTGAGAGAGAGGCTCAAAGTTTGGTAGGCATTTGCAAAGAGATCCAGCATGGTCTGGAGGTTTTCCGCAGTGTGCTCAAGGATGGCACAGTCATTGGCATATTGAAGGTCAAGGTTGGTGTAACAAGAAGTCAGGAGGCTCCTAATACTTTAAGAGGAAACTAGGGCTGACTAAGCTAGATCAGGGAGGGCTGGCAGCTTGGCAACAAGCTAGCTGCTAATTTGCCAGCAAACAGATGGAAATCGTAATCTAGCTAGAGGTCCACCCGTGGAAGTTAGCCCACAGGGAAGGGAGACAGAGAAAAACACTGCACTAAGGCAGACAGAGAGCTAGCTCAGGCGCAAAGGCATGGGCTGGGGTCACTGCCCAGCCAGTGCAGTGTGTGGGGACTGGGACTTAAGGCTGGGGTGGGAACGCTTGGCCATAGGGCCTGGGCAGGGAGCAGGACGGAGCTATGAGCAGCTCATCAAGGAGGCAGAGGGGGAGCAGTAGCTGCTGTGGCAGCAGTGGCAGTTGGGGGGCAGATTCAGGCTGCAGCTGCAGGCTCAGGGCTCCCCACTCTGCTGCCCTCCCCCCAGGGCCTCCACAACGCAGGAGGTGCGACCTGGCATGCAGGGCAGAGTGGGGTGGGGAGGCTCAGTGCCAGCACTGGGAGCCCTATGCTGCCATACTGAGGCACTCCCTGCCCACCTGGCAGCAGCAGGAAGCACAACTCCACGCTGCCACCCCTGCTCCTGCCAGGTGGGCAGGGGATGCCTTGCCATGGCAATATGGGGGTCCTGGCACTGAGTCTCCCTTCCCTGCTCTGCCCTGTTGCACCACTGGGCCATGGAGGGATGGCAGCAGGGTAGGGAGCCCTGAGCCCACAGCCGCCAGCCTGCAATCACAACGCCCCATTGGGCTCCACTCCGGCCATGCCACCTGTGGTGGCGTGGGAGCCAGGTCCACTCCACTGCAGCAGCTACCATCTTCCATAGGCAGCATTTGAGGCTTGGGTGCAGGAGGCTACAGACCAGACCTTGCCTGGATAGCCCTGGCAGCTGGGGGCCCCCTCTGGCAGGGCTGAGGAGGCAGGAGGCTGTGGGTTGGAAGTCGAAAGGCACCAGGCACTGGCGAAGTATAGGGGGTGCACATGGCTGCACATGCCCCTCAAGACTGGCAATACACCCCCTGAGATTGGCTGCTACTAACACTGCCAGCGATGCCTGCGGGCAGTCACCATTCACTAGCCCCCTCCCTGCCCTTGCTGCCAAGACCACCGGTGGTGTTGACAGGCGGTCACCAAAACCCACTGGCCATTGCTGATGTGAGTGATCATGGATTGTCAGTCAGTACTTGCTACCTCACCCCCACTTCCCTTCTGGCAATTTCACAGCTGCCTGTGGGAGCTCCCTGCTCGCCCCCACCACCAACACCAACACCACTCCTTTGGGTGGTTGCCATGCCCCCCAAGCCTCAGGAGGCATGCAATGTTCATGCCACCAGCAGGGCTAGGGGGCTGCAGTTGGGGGGTGAGGGGTGCCAGCAAGGCCAGAGGCTACAGGCGTGGAGTGAGGAGCACCAGCAGGGCTGGGGGGCTGCGGCTGGGGGAGGGAAATGGCATAGGCAGGACACTGGCATACCAGGACTGCTGAGTGCAACAAAGCAGTAGACTGGGGGCAGATAGCCATAGCTGGACCCATGTTCCAGTGGAAAAAGGGGTAGGGGGAACTCTTTATTTTCCAGGATAAAAAACCTAAAACCAAACACCAAAATGTAGAGGTATTTAGAATTTATTTTATTACTAGCCAATTATCTGCCAAGAACGATAGGGGGACAGGGCTGGGATGGAGTGCCACTACCTAATGCCCCATGCTGCCATTGTTCTGCTGCTTGCCACTCTGTCTGGTCCTTGGCGCAGCTTTGGAATCATGTCGGTATGCCCCCATGCTTGGAGAACCCTGATGGGCTGTTTCCATCAGCCAGAGTGTAAATAAAGTGCCACAGACAGACGTAAGCTTTTATAATATTAGAATAGTGACTGAGGCACTGGTATGCTTTCAAATTGTAAATAGATCAATAAAGCATTGTATTCAACTGATACCTTTCTCTCTCTCTATAGTGGCATTTCATTTTAATTGTGCAAAAACACTCCTGGATTCATTGTGCGGGACTCCCTGTGGCGCATGGCTCTAGCCCGGTTCTGGAAGCTGCACATGAATCATAGCAAGTTAGGGTTGGAAGGGACCTCAGGAGGCATTGGTGATGTGTAGGGGGGGAAGTGCCTGATTGGCAATCAGCTGCTGCCCCCCCCCCCAGTGATTGAGGGACCCTGCCACCCCATCAGCGATCTGGTGCCCCTCCCACCCCGTGTCACCCATGGCAGGAGGTCATCTAGTTTAACCCCCATGGTCTGAAGCCAGACCAGCCTGGTTCCATTCCCTATCCTGGAAATGGTTGGAGCTGTGCACCAGTATGGGACACGAGCACCTTGAGGGCCTGGCACTTGCTGCTTCCCCTGGCAGCAAGGGCTGTGCGCCATGAGAGGTGGGGAAGTCCAACATACACACCCACACCTGCCCCGACACCCACCCTCCTCCAAAAATCAGGACAAAAATATTTTTTAAATAAAATTAAAATACATTATAGTAGAGGTTTTATTTTTAAAGTGTTTTTTCCAGTTCCAGGATGGCAAGCCCCCATCTCTTCACAAAGGTATTCTACTTGTGGGGGCAAGAGAAGGAACATCGGGGGGCCGGGGTCGGCAAGGTAACGCGGTTGTGGGTGGGACTTCTGGTCCCAAGATGGCAACCAGGGGAGGGGCTACCCTTGCACCCTCTCCAGCTCACCAAAACTGGTTAAACTGCCTGGCAGCCAAAATAATTGTCTGCTCCATTGTAACCTATGTCCAGCTCAGCATGGTGGGGCTTCTCGGCTGGGAGGCCGAATGTCAGGGCCCAGCTGGCACCAGTCTGAAGCAGAGACCACCTGAAGCAGTGTGGCCACCCCGCGCCAGCGCCCAGCTGGGGCCAGAACAGGTTGTTGTAGGAGGCTTGTGGTATGCAGTGGCCCAGCAACCTGCCCATTACAGGAATTCCAGGCTGTTGGTCAGCAAAACTCGGCAGCCCCTGCCAGGCCTCCAGAAAGATTCAAGACTAGAGAAAAGGTCCGTGGTGGGAGCGTGAAGCCGCGCTTTAGGAAAGGCAGGAAATGGCACCAGTGGGGAGGGAAGAACCCTACAGCCTGGTACAGCCTTCCCTGCCCCCCTCGCAGCGCTCCCTACTAACCTGTGACCCCCCCCCTCCGTTTTCACTTTTGTTGTCTCAAGAAACTGGTTGCTGCCCCTGTAGCGCCCGGTTCCGGTGGTCCTGCCCTCTGCCCTGAACAAGGCACAAGAACAGGCCTGGTCTTGCGGGCGGCGCAGCCCATTTGCTGCTGCACGGACGTCCTGGTGCTCGTCGAGGGGCCCGCGGGGACGTCTCGTCTCGTCTCGTCTCCGCAGCAAGGCCCGAGCCCGTCACCCGACCGGCTCGCGCGGGAATCCAGCCCTCTCCAGTCTGCCGGGACTGACACTTCCGGCGGCCCGCACGAAGGCGGGGCTCGGGCTGCACAGGGACCGCGGGGCAAGGCAGCGACTCTTACACAGGCCGGGTCCCCGGGCTCGCTGCAAAGCAGCACAGCGCGGCTCCGGCCCCGAGCTCTGCCGGGCATTTTGGGGCTGGGCCAGGGCCGGCGGAAGTCCCGGCTGGGCGCGGGCGTCTCTGCAGCAGCCGTAAGTGGCGGGAAAGGCCGTTATCAAACGGCTGGAGCCCGTGGGCGGGGGCGCGGCAGGGCGCGCACGGGGGTCTCCTGTCGGGCGGGCGGCCCCGGCGCTGGAGGCCGAGCTCGCCCCGGGCGCCCGTAGAGGAGTTCCCCTGGCTCTGCCCTTCCTCAGGGTCGCAGCCGGCCTGGGGAAGGGACAGCCCAGGGAGGGACAGGCAGCAGGGCAGGTCGTGCGGGAAGCCGTAGGTAGAGCAATGGATCCAGCAAGGGGCACAGGGCAAGCAAAAAGCAGAGCAGCAGATTGGGTGGGGGGCGCCACTGGCACTTGGGGGGGGGTGCAGGGCTAATTGGTGACGCCTTCCAAGAAAGTTGCCCCCCTCCCCGCACTGCTCTAGCCTGTGCTGCTTACCTACTTCCAGGTTGCTAAGTGTTTCCTTCCCTGCCTTCCCGCTGCACAGGCACTGCGCTGGGAAAAGCAGCAGTGCTGAGGCTTGGGCTTCCATTCTTGTCTTCCCTTGTAACTAAACATTTACTCATGTGGGTTTTTTTTTCACTCAGATGCAGACAGGAGACCTGGAAGTGAGCAGCATGAAATTGCAGTCACTTCAGTTACTGCCAGAGGAGAACGGAGCAACGTTACATCAGCAGAAGTTAGAAAGTCAGGCATCCTATCAACACAAGCTGCAGAGCTCCCAGGAAGCTCAGCAGAGGCAGGCAGTGCTTGTGCGAAAGCTGCAAGCAAAGGTAGGACACGTGCACCTGTAGTAGCACCCTGACAGAGAGGCAGTGGGGTCAGAAGTGGAGGGTGTTGGCAGAGATGTAGGGAGAGCAAGATGGGGATAGAAACTGATAACGTGGATCAAGAGTGAAGAATGTTATCATGAGCATTTATTTACCTGTTAGTAGGGGTAAACTGACAGAGATTTTTGGGGCTAATATTGATGGCTGATTTTTAACGAGCCATATCGGCTGACACTAATCCAATCGCTAATATGCAAGTCTGGCTGGTAAGTCTGTTGTAGCGGAAGGGGGTAAGGGGCGTGGAGGAGGCAGTTCGAGGCCCCCGCAGTGAGGGAGGGAGTGGGGCTAGGGCAGGTACTGCACAGCCGGGGAAGGGCACAGGGGATGGAACTGCAAGTGGCTTGTCTGGGAGATGAGATGGAGCCGGGCAGCTCCCGCTGCTGCATGCACCCTGGGAAGGGGGTGGGGGAGGGGCATGTGTGCCTGGATCTGCACATGGGGTGAGGGCAGGCTGCCACTGGGCTGGGGGCAGCACTTGGCTCTTCCCAGTGAGTGGTTGGGCTGGGCTGCGCTCGGGGCGGGCAGCGGCACTAAGAGGGGACTACGATGAGTTTTCAGATGACTGCAGCCCCCCTGTAGCCCCCTTTCCAGAGCCACCACTTACCCTGAGCACAGCACGGCCCAGCCCTCTGCCGGGAAGAGCTTGGCACCACCCCTGGCCCCAGCCTGCCCTTGCCCCATGCACAGATCCAAGGACATACTCCCCATGCCCTCCCGGGGCACGTGCAGTGGTGGGAGCTGCCTCCGGGCAAGCTGGGGCTCCATCCTACATCCCTGTCCTGTCTGCAGTGCCTGCCACAGCCCCACTCCCTCCCTCACTGCGGAGGCCTCAATCTGCCCTTCCTTCCCCATTTCCTTCCCTCATGACACTTACCAGCTGGACATAGCTGTTCTCCATGCTGGCAGGCTGAGCTCCTTGCCAGCCCCAGGCTATACCACAGCTGGTGCTTGCACAAGGTATTTATTGGCCACATCAGACAAAAAAAAGCTGATGGCCAATGCTGTCAATTTTCCTTATACCACTGCCAATCTGATATGGGACCAATGTATCAGCGCACTTCACCTCTACATATTGTATTTATATGCCACCTTCCCCAGAAGAGGCTTGGGGTGTCTTACAATAAAAAACAAGATAAAGTATAAAAACAAATTAGATGTTAAAATAATGACGGCAGCTACAACAACAGTTTTCCTTTTGAGTTCTTTCATGTGTTCAAAAACTAAAAGAATACAGACAAAGCCAAAAGGAAGGGTAGAAGAGGGCAAATGTGCCCGAAAAAGAGCAAAGGAGGAAGACGTGAAGACCAGCTACAGTGAGAAGGAAAAGGATGCAGAAAATAACCTTGAGGGAATAGAACTAGGGAGAATGTGGCCTAGAAACCTTTGTACTGATAGCCATGACACCTATTTGAAAGCCTCTCTACAACCAAACCAGGAATTCTGAAGAGTTAGGGAATGGTTTCTACAACTCTGTCACAATAGAGGATGGGAGAATATCCATTCTGCCTTCTAACAGTGGAAGATCAGAACATCAGGGAAGCAAGCAAAGGATACAAGAGCTTGAGTAAAGAGGGATGGGAAGAAGGCTGTATATCTGGGAAGCAGTCAAGGGCAGGACACTGCCTGGAGGAGTACTGAAGCACTGATGCTGATGGAAGAGGACAATTGCACAGTAGACAATGTGGGGGTAGGTTGTGTATGTCAGTAGACAGGGCAAGAGAAGAAGCAGGCATTTGGGGCACAGTAGGCTCCAGGAGCATGTAGGTGGAGGAAAGGGGAGGATGAAGAGTCTAGACTCTTAGGAAGATACTTTTGGTAGAGGAAATGGAGATAGGGTCAGCTTTACAGTGTGGCTGGTGACGACAACAACATATTGAAAAGTAAATTGGAGATATTAGAGAGTGGAAAAAAATCAGTTGGGGTAACCTAGTCCTTTTCCTACAGCCTAAGACAGCAGTTCCCAGACTGGCAGTTTGCATACCACCAATTTAAAGCAATACAGCCTTAAATACCACCAGCAGATTTTTCATACACATAGGTACTAGACTACATAAAAGAGGGGCAGGGCTGAGGTGAATGGGGCCCTGGGGCGGGTCGTGGGATGGATGGCATGTGCCCCTGGACTTGTGTGTAGGGTGGAGGCGGGATGCCTTCTGCATGCTGGACTCTGCACTCCATTGCCGTTGCATTGGGTGCCACACGCAACACCGTATGCCTCTTGTGTGCTGGCTGCCCTGCATCCCCTGCCTGCCTGGCAGTGGGAGGCACATGGCATCACACACAGCTCCATAGGCAACAGCACCCTGAAATGGGACAGCTCCCAACCAGCTCCTGGCTGGGCAAGGAAGCAGAGAGCTCCTCAGCCCGACTGCTACTCAGCTTCTGGCTCTTGTGGGGAGCCAGGAGCTGAGCAGTGCTGGGACATGGCGGGTAGAGAGCTACTCTGTCTCAGCACTGCTCAGCTTCTGGCTTCTGGGAGGAACCAGAAGCTGAATATCACCAGGACTGGGGGTGTTCCCTACCCCTTGTTGCTCCTGGTCCGTGTTTACACATGCACTACTCTGCAGTTTACTACCTGTACTTACAGGTAGTAGCTAAATGCGTAGTAGACTACCATATTTTTGTGCATATACCCTGTCCATGGGTAGAAGCCACACCCACATATAACCTGCGGAAAATTGTATTTTTGTAAATAAGTCCGTGTATATTCTGCACCCGTGCATTCCCCGCACCCCGCAGGGGGCCGGGACCAGGGCGGGCTAGGCTGCGCCGTGCCACCTCCCTGCTGGTCCAGGATAGGCTGAGTTGCACTGCCGCTGCTGCAGGGGCAGGGGCTGGGGCCAGCGGGGAGGCGGTGCAGCCTGCCCTGGCCCCGGGCCCAGCAGGGAGGCGGTGCAGCCGGCCCCAGCCCTAACTCCCACGGCACAGCCCAGCCTGCCTAGGCCCGGCGGGGAGGCAGTGCAGTCCACTCTGACCGCCGCAGTGGCAGCAGCGCAGCCCGCCTCAGCAGTGGTGGCGGCAGCCCCCACGGCAGTGCAGCCTGGCCCTGGCCCCAGCCCCAGCCCCCTGCAGTGGCAGAGCCAGCCCCCTGTGGCGGTACAGCTGGCCCCTGCGGTGGCAGTGGTGCAGCCCAGCCTGCCCATGCCCAGTGGGATAGGTGGCGCAGCCGGCCTCAGCCCACCGTGGGGAAAAAAGTCCGTGGATAGCTTGCACCCCTGTATAGCCCAAACCCATCCTTTTTTTTTTTTTTTTTGGTAAAATCGTGTATACCTTGCAGGATATATGCGTGAAAATACGGTAATTTACTGCATAGTAAATGGTGTACACGTGTATCTGGTGACACTTTACTGTGCCGTAGATTAATCTACAGTGCAGTAAAGTGGCTTGCGTAGACATGTCCCATATGGCTAAAATGCTGGTTGTGATCTCACTGGGTTGGGGTTCATGATCAAGCTCTCTCTGATTTTGTGACCGTAGGCAAATGTAAACACCCGGGTTGGGAATCATTTCAGATCAGACCAGTGTCAGAGCCACTTACCAACTGTCCTGGGCAGTAAGCTATGATCTAGAGAGCTGTAGGACTTTTAAAAAACTGCCATGCTGCCAAATGAAGTAGGAAGTGTGAACCAGGTAGAGCTGAACCTTTTACATGCTGCAGTACCTATATGAACAAAAAGCAACGGTACAGGCATTGTCCATCCATGACTTTGCACAGGCCTCCATATTGTATCTGAACAGTGTCTGCTAGTGAAGGAGCTAATCGATATCCTATGGCACATACTGTGTAGATGACTGCTGAGGACAGCATAGGGATCAGACAGTTTGTTTAACCAAGTAATTGGTCTGCTTGTTGGAGAGAACAGTGAGGTGTACATCCATCTCTAGGTAAAGAGTGATGTTTGCCCTTTACAAACATTAGGGAACAGGAGCACTATGGGGTAGCAACTTACTGATGTAAAAAAACAAAGTGATTTTTAATAGTTTTGTTTATTGTTTGTGAACTACAAACCATACACATATCTTATGTCACTGTTGGCCTGTAAGAAAGGCAGTTAACTTGGAAGGAAACTCCTCTTCCTATCCTGCTCTTTCAAATGCAGTAGATACTTATTTGCAGTAATAACTTCAAGGGGAAAAAGGCTGCTTACTAGCAACATTTTACCTGGGATTATTTTTCTTACCATGTTTTATTCTCCTAGGAACAGCAACATAGCTGCTGCTCAGAACAACATTTATGAAGGTTGGATGTAATATTGTGATGTAATGTTATGTTCTCTCATTTCCTTACATTAGATCACATAACAGGTTGGGTACAGTAGCTGATTTAACCAGGATTCCTTTTTTGCATTATTGGCCATTTTTGAAGCACTCTGAAGCTATGCATATGTGTTAAGTGATGCCTGTAGAGCACTTTTAGGGGCCAAATTGCTCAAAAATTCGCTGCTGCCAATGAGACTCTTTGTAAGGTTCAAACAGAGGGAAATGGGAGCAAACTTTTTCGACTGACAGTCAAGGAAAATGCTCTTTGTTTTGCTACTTTAGTTGTATTGTGTAATTTTTAGGCAAGTAATGGTAGGTTTATAAGATGGAAGATATATCTGAAGGTCACTTACAAAAAAAATAAAATAGGGTGGAGAGAAACAATTGACAGTCAAGCCAGCAGTTGACCAATGGCAGAGGAAAAGCTTTCTTCATATTCTTGAAAAGTTTTCCCCAGTTGATGTCTAGAATACTGATGAACTAGACTTTTTCTGAATGGGTTCTGTGACAGAGGGCATATAGGAAAAAGAAAAAGCCGAACGGTGGGTAAGTGTCAAAGACCAGGGTAACTGCCTGTCTGTGCTGAGGTGAATAGAAGTGGCAAAGGCTTAGTTTTTATGGAAGTGTTTATGCTTAGGAAATCTGAGCATCCTGGGTGTTACTAAGTTTTCTCTTCATTATAACAGTTTGGTCAGGACCCTTAGGACTCAAACCTGGGTCTTCTGAGCTTGTGGGAGGAGACCTGGTCCAGAGTATCACCCAGCAGCTGTAGACCAGCTAACCCATGGGAACCAATGAAAGTCAGAAGCCCGTAAGGGGAAGACTATAAAATCCTCCTACTTCCCCTGGGATCTTGTCCCAGCAATAACATTTGTAAGCCTTGCTACTTGAGAACACTGTCTTGGACCCTTGTATGTAGTTTCTACCTTGGAACTTCTCCCTTGGATTGCCAGGTTTGATTGATAGCTTTGGCTTCTGGACTCCTGGTGTTGTTGACCCTCTGTTTTTGAACCCCAGCTTTCTCATATCTGGGTTATACCCATGACATTCACTAACATTCAGTTCTAATTCCTACATCCTAACTTCATATCTTTGATGCCACCTATGGCATCAAACTGTCATTAACCTTATATTTTAGTTATAGCTGAGGAGCTGTAGTTTGTGTTTTGTTGTTGTTATGAATGACCGGTGGTTTGTTTGTGTTTTGTTGTTGTTATGAATGACCGGTGGTTTGGGCGAGGCTGTAGGGGTTGGAGGAGGCCTCATAAAGGGACCCCAGCAGTGTGGGGGATCCCGGCGCCTGGGAGGGCGCAATTCAGTGCCAGCAAGGGCGCAACTTGTGGGGTGCCTAGACCCCAGCCCAGAGAAGGGTATTTTGGGAAGCCCAGGTGGGGCACAGCGAGCCCCAAGGAGGGGGCCGCATTGCAGAGCCCCAACAAGGGGCAACACGGAGAGGCCCGGGAGGGGGCAGCATTGAGGAGCCTGGGAGAGGCCACTCTGGGAGGCCTGAGAGGGCAACATTGGAGCTTTGGGAAGCCCAAGTTCGGGCACTGGGGGCCCCTGATAGGGGGCCGCATTGATTTGGAAGTTCAAGTTGGACACAGAGAGCCCCGGGAGGGGGTGCACTAGCATAGAAACTACAGTGATTCCATCCGCGAGGCTTGGGCTGCAGTACTGGGGAGGACGGAGCCGCAGATAGCACCCCTAGTGGAGGGGGCAGTAGAAGGGCAGCCTCCTACCAATTAACATCAAAGACGTGGCAGGCGAGACAAGGCGGGCGTTTGCCCAAAGACAGGTTCGGAGGCCATATTAAGTGTGGCCCGAGCGGTGACCTGTCACACCTGGTCATAAAAAGAGACTAGATTAGTCAGGCATGATCTACCTGCTACAAACCCGTGCTGGTTTCCCCTCAGCCTAATTTGTCCTGCCGGGCTCTCGCAAATGTGAGCCTTGATAATGTTTTCAAAGACTTTGCCTAGGATTGAGGTGAGACTGACTGGCCTATAGTTGCCTGGGTCCTCCTTCCTCCCCTTGTTGAAAATGGGGACCACATTGGCCCTTTTCCAGTCTTCCAGGACCTGGCCCATGTGCCACGACTGCTCAAATATTACCGCCAGTGGTTGCATGATGATGTCAGCCAGTGCCTTCGGTACCCTCGGATGGAGCTCATCCGGGCCTGCCGACTTAAAAGCATCCAGTTCCTCCAAGTGACCCTGCACCATCTCAGGGTCTACGCTTGGTAGTCTGGCATTCTGCTGCTGCCTCTCTACAATCCCAGTGAGAGCCTTGTGTTGCCCCTCTCTTAGGAACACAGAGGCAAAGAACTCATTGAGGAGTTCAGCCTTGTCCCCCCGTCCATCACCAATTGCTTCTGCCCGTTTGGTTAGGGGTCCTATTCTACCCTTGGCCTTCCTTTTGCTCTGTGTAGATCTGAAAAACAATTTTTTGTTATCCTCTACTTGGGATGACATCCTCAGCTCCATGGTAGCTTTGGCCTGTCTAACTGCCTCTCTACGTGTGCAAGCAGAGGAGGTATACTCCTCTTTGGTAATCTCTCCCCGTTTCCACTTTTTATATGCTCCCCTTTTAGTCCGCAGGCTGCCCTGGATTTCTCTGGTCTGCGAAGGAAGTCTCCTGGCCCCTTTCCCTCTTTTTCCTCGCCTCGGGATCGTCTCCCTCTGTGCCCAAAGGATCATTTCCTTAAGGTACAGCCACCCTTCCTGGGCTCCCATCTTTTCAAAACTCCTAATCTGCAGTGCGTCCTTCACTAATCGCCTGAGCTCATTGAAATCAGCTTTCCTAAAGTCTAGCACTTTCACCCTACTAGTTACCTTACCCACTCAACATTTTATGATGAATTCTGTTATTTGGTGATCACTGGCCCCCGGGTGACTACCAATCTGTAGGTCCCCTACCATATCATCCCCCGTTGCCAATACCAGGTCCAGTAAGGCATTCCCCCTAGTGGGACCGTGTACCTCCTGCGTCAGGTGGAGG
>JAGPOW010000955.1:828394-946624 GCA_030014935.1 Caiman crocodilus
CCCTCTCCCTGGGGTCATGGTCCCTTAGGGCCTCACTGACAAGCCTCCTGAGCTTGTCAAAGTTGGCTTTCCTGAAGTCAAGGACTTCCATGTTGCTGATTGACTTGCCAGCTTTTCGGTGGATAGTGAAGGTAATCAGCTCGTGGTCACTGTCACCCAGCTTTCCATCAATCATTAGGTCGCCAACTAGGTCATCCCCAGTAGCCAGTAACAGGTTGTGCAGCACTTTGCCTTTCATTGGCCCATAGACTTCTTGAGTCAGGTAGAGGTCATACACGCATGAGAGGAAGCTTTGCGACTGCTCGGATTTTGCTGAGCGATCCTCCCACGAGATGTCCGGGTAATTGAAGTCAGCCATGACAACAATGGTCCTGGAGCATGCAGCCTCAGCCAGTTCCTGGGCAAACTCCTGGTCAAGCTCAGGACTTTGTGTGGGAGGTCTGTAGTAGACTCCCACCATTGTGTCCCCTGTGCCGTGTTCCCCATGGATTTTAACCCAGAGGGTCTCCAGTCGTCCACCCTGGTCGCCAATATCGACTTGCAGGGATGTGTAGCTTTCCTTAATGTAGAGAGCTATACCCCTGCCTCTTTTATCTACATGATCCTCCTGTACAGGGTATAGCCATCTATACCCATGGTCCAGTCATGGGTGGAGTCCCACCAGGTCTCCGTTATCCCTATGACATCATAATTATTTGCACTGAGCAGGAGGATGAGCTCCTCCTGCTTATTCCCCAAGCTCCTAGCATTTGTGTACAGGCAGGCAAGTGTCCCCTGGGGGACTCCTTCCTTGCCCACAGATTTTACGAGGGCTGGGGCAGGGGTGGGCTCCCTCAAGTGCTTTCACCCACTGGTTTTGCAAGGATCGCTCAGCGGGCCAGCAGTGGCGGTAGTCCCCCCATCCCCCAGCAGGCTTAGTTTAAAGGCCTCTTGTCTGATTCTGTGCTGGTATGCTTTTTCTGTTAGACCCTGCTGGTCCAATATAGTAGCTTTAAGGGTCTTATGACCCCAGGATGAAGCAGCCCCAAGGCTCTGATGGGCCTACTGAGCTTCTACAGTTAAGAAGCTTCTATTTTAATGCCCTCCCTTCCCCCCCCAGAGTTCCTGCCAGCCACCCACTCAAAAGTCATTA
This sequence comes from Caiman crocodilus, assembly GCA_030014935.1. Lineage (NCBI taxonomy): Eukaryota > Metazoa > Chordata > Crocodylia > Alligatoridae > Caiman > Caiman crocodilus. Next base: position 829,527 of record JAGPOW010000955.1, read on the forward strand.
AGAAGGCCTCTGAGTCATCTGCTGGCCCCATCTTTCTGAGTACTCCACCCTTCCCCATCTGGGAATGGGGTTACCCAACCTGTGTGAGAGTCTTGCTATGCTCCAAGAAATGCTGCATAAACTATAGCTGCTTTTGCTGTTCCTCCTGCTTTAGCTGTAACTGCTGGTGCAAGCCTTCTGACCATTTTAACAGAGGTTCTGACTCCGTGGTTCTGTTCAATTTTAGGCTGCCCATATTCTCCACCACATGTAAATGGGTCGCTTGCCCAGCTTCCTTATTATGGCATGTCAGCTCCTTGGTCAGGTTTTCAGACAGTTGAAATCACTTATTACATTGAACCTTGTACCCACAGTAAAAGAAACAACAAAACAAGCAAGTGTGAAAACAGCAAACAAACAATACCCAAGCCTGCAGTCTTTCTTTGGACCCTAGGAGGAGTGACACAGGCTGTGTGCTTTTCCCTAATCACCACTCCTCTTCTCTTCTACCACTGATCCTCTTCTCCTGGAGCTCTTAATTCTCTCTAACTCCACCCTCATCAGTTGCAGCTGGTCCCCATCCTTCCAGCCAGGCAAACTTCTGAAGTCCCCCAAAGTCTGAGTACTTCCTTATACATAGATTGCATTTGCACAAATACCCATTGTCTCAATTGAATGTCTTTATAAATACATCAAATAAACTTGGGGGAAAAGAGAATATGGTGTGTACTCTAGCTGTTCATATATATGGAAGAACACTTCTGTTCATGAAATGATGTTTCCTATAACAAGAGCAACTTGTTTAGGAACAACATAGTAGCAGGACATTGATATGGTGCTACTAGCAAATGTTTACTGTAATATGGAAAGAACAACAAGCAGTTGCACTTACTAACAGTCCTGAGAGATCAAAAAGATCAAATATTGCTGCTGTACTTACATTGATGTTGGGGAAGGGAATTATGTGAAAAAATGTGTCTCCTTCTTCCCTTTTTATATTGTTTCAGATGATCTGGAACAGCAACTGGTTTGGCACTCATATTTCATGTTCACAGAATGGTTTATCATTATGATTATCATTATTTAGATCCTGCTCAATCCAAATATATCGATTGCTTGTAATTTTTATCTCACTTAAACTGGATCTGGTTTCACTGTAAAAGCTAATGTGGGTGGGTGTTCCTAGTGTCTGGGTAGATTTTTTGAATAGATCCTAAGGGAGAGTTTTGGGAAGATTTTTGGATCATTTTTCTTTCTGAGACTGAAGCCCAGTCCAACAATAGAAGTAATGAATAACACTTTCCACTAGCTTTGGAAAAATATTACCTAAATAAAACAAGTTTGTTGGAAATGAGTAAGTACTGACTGCACCACTGTTTCTTGGGAACATAGAGTGAAGAGCGAGGACATGTACCAATGCAGGAACTGCTGCTAAGCTAATCACAGTGTGTGTTCTGTTATGGGTTCCATTAATATAATACATGCAGGTGTGTGTTGTGTATCTTTGAGGGCCAGCATCATACACTTATACGGTCAGTGATGTTATTGGCTCTGGTTCTCATGTAACAATATTACCTGAATTCTTCCTATGCTAGCGGGCATTTTTCAGGACATAAGCATGTGGTCCCTATTAGCATGTAGTCTTCAGCCTCTCTTAGCTTGTGGTCAGTGACAACCACTGAAACAAATTATAAAGCAATCAATTTCTAAATACCAGGATGAGGAAGGGGTGACCAGCAACTAACATGGACAAAACTAATCCAATATCCTTTTTGACATGGTAACTATTTTAGTAGATGAGGGGAATGCAGTGAACTTTATGTAAATGGAGTGTAGTACAGCTCTTGGTACAGTTTTACTTGGCATTTTTGTAAATATATTAAAGGAAAGGGGTGGAATGTAAGCCATATGACATTGAACAGGGATATGATAATTTTCAGTTAAAAAGCTATCATGAAGAGAACAATTGTTTTCCTTTGGCATAGAGGGCAAGACACAAAGCAACAGATTTTGGGCAAGACACAAAGCAACAGATTTAAACTGCAGTAAAATAGGTTTAGATTAAATCTCGGAAGAAAACCTTCCTAGCTATCCTAACAATAGGACAGTGAAGAAAGTCACCCCAGGAAGTTGTAGAAACTGATTCAGGAAAAGCCTGGATAAGCATTTGTCTGGGCTAATTTAGGAATAGTGCATCCTGCTTTTTTCCAGGGGATTCAGCTAGATCACCCTTAAAGTTTAACCCTATGATTCTGTAATTCTAACACCATCATTGTCTTTGAGTAAATTTAAGGTACTCTAGTAATGTGCTCAATTTCTGTCTTGTGTTAAGGATGGGCAGAAAGAAGATTTTGCATACAATTAGTAAGTTGCCATCATGTTAATACTGTAAAATCTACTATACTTCAGTCAATGAGCCTTAGGTAGAGTAAACTAGGGTGCAAGGTATTGATATTGTTTATAGCAATGGCCGCGCCGTTTCTTTTGAGAACCATGGTGTCTTTCTTCTATCTGTCCAGGTGCTGCAATATCGGAACTGGTGTCGGGAGTTGAAACAGCAGTTGGAAATGGGAGGGGTGAGTTATGCAGCTGTCTGACTGGTATGAACCCCAAATAGCAAAGACTGAAGGGCATATATTTTTGCTGACACTAGAAATATTTAAAAACACTTAAAATATTCTGGATCTTTCCAGTTTATTCTCCCATTCCTACCACCAGAGAAGCTTGCACTCCTTGCAGTGCAAGCATTAAAAAAAGGTTCCTTTTAAAAACCTTTTTATTTTTATGGAGGAATGTTTGAATAATGTTTGTTGTGAGTCCCCTACTTTCTAGGCTCCTTAGCTGTCTCAGCCATCTCCAAAAAAGTCAGTCACAAAGTAACATCTTTGAGAGGTATGGTATTTGGATGTTCAACATACAGCATACTCTGGCTATGTTTCCTTCTGTTCAGTGGTTAATGGAATCGGGTGGCAAGGAACAGAAGAGTGCTTCATCTTGGGCCTCAAGCCTAAATGAGCCTTCCTTCCCAAAAGTACTCTGTCAGGTGTAGACTAATTAACTGTTTATCATACTAGGACTTCAAAACTGTAAAGAACAGTTAATCTAAAAATAGCCCGAGACAGATGGCATCCTTCTCTGTTTTTTCAGTTACTGAAACCATGGGTTACTAAATCATAGAAACCACCTGTTTTGCTAGGAGAGCACAGGGAAACAATTTGCAACTGGACAGAAGGGAAAAACTGGAATGCAAAAGCATTGGATTAAATACTCTGTCTTTCTCATTAAGGGGCCTCTTACACACAGGTGGGAGGCCAAGGAAGAGGACAGCCTGGAGAAGGCACTGGTCCAGTTGGAGGAGGAGCAGCAGAGGTAAGAGGAGAAACAAGTTTACTTTGTTCCCTGTGAGTTCTCAGGATATCTCAGAATGGTATGGTGGAATCCCAGCAATGCTAAACACATGCTATGAGTGAAACTTTTGAGTAGCTCGCCCTGAAAGGAGAAAGATTATTGTGAATCTCCTCTGTGGTGCTGTCTAAGAATAGCAGTCTGTAGGTGGACAACACCAAAGGAATAACAGAAGACAGCTCAGGCTGCAAATCAAGCTTGATATCTCGAATACTTTATGGAGTTGGCATGGCTTCTGTTCATTCAGGCTTTAATAATTTGTCCAATGCTTCATTTTCTGGGTGCTTCATAGTAGTGTGTTTGGCAGTGTGACCACCATTTGTCACACTGTTCTCTTTTTTTATCCTGTTTCTCTCCAAGATAAATTTCTCTTTCATTTTAAAATATATTCTATTTCTGTGCGTGCTGTGCTACGTATGTTATTAATTAGGGCATTTGAGGAAAGTTGCTTGGCACTTAGAGCCCAATAATCATCAGGGATCCTGGTTTTTTCTGATTTAAAAAAAAAATCCCTTATTTTCAGATTTAAAAAAGTAACCCCAAATCCACATTTTTCTGTGATTAAAATGAAAAGCAGTCTTCCATGTAAATGTTCTTTACCTTTGCAATGGGCCACTTATTTGGGTCAGAGGAGTTTAATTCTTGACTACAGTCTTCATCTTGCTATGGAGAATGATGATGGTATAAGATGAAGGCAGGGACGTAAGGTAGAATGATAGAGTTTAACAAAGGAAAAGAAGCTTGAACATCATGCAGAAGACAGGTTACACAGTTGAAAAGATGTCTAGTCAGAGCAGTGAAACAGAAAAATGACCTCAGTAGTTGGCATTTGTTACAACTAGAAAATGAAGATGGTGTTCAAGAAAGAAGATAAATGGAGATAAACATTTTGTTTAATTGTGTGGCAGCTAGGAAAAAAAGGAAGGGATAAATTGTTTAGACGGGGAAAGTGAAAGCAAAATTTGGCTAAGGTCTTGAGAACATAAGAACTGACCTCTACTGGGTCAGACTGGTCCATCCTGTCTCACTCAGTGATGGAGAGTGGTAGCTGAAAGGGAAAATGAACAGGGTATGACCAGGATTTATCCTATGTTCCTCTCTTGCAGTCCCCAACATTTACAATCTAGAAGGTTATGATTCGGAGACTATACCCTAATTCCCTGCTAATGCACCTTTCCTCCAAGAATTTGTCCAATCCCTTTTTGAATCTGGTTAAACTGTATTTTGTGGCAATGAGTTCCGTACTTTAATTACATGTGTGAAAGAGCCCTTTCTTTGGTTAGTTTTAAACTTGCTATCTATTCATTTCATTTTATGACCCCCTAGTTCTTGTATTATGAGAGAATAAATAATAAATTCCTATTTAATTTCTCTGCACCATTTAATATTTTATAAACTCTTATTATGTCCCCCCTCAAGCATCTCTTTTCTAAACTGAATAGGCATAGCCTCTTTAGTCTCTCCTCATATGGAAGCCCCTCCATACCACTAATTGTCTTTGTTGCCCTTCTCTGTACCTTCTCTACTTCTTCTATATCCTGTTTTTGTGGTGTGGGGACCTAAAGTGAGCACAGTATTCAAGGAGTGGATGTATCATGGATATATAAAGGGGCATTTTGATAGTTTCTGTCTTGTTTAAAAGTCACTTCTTAATAACTCCTTACATGTTGAGCAAAGAAAAAGGAGTCAGCAGTGACACTGATGTCTGAAGAAGTCCTGAAAGGCAGTCATACTACTTTAAGGAGAGGAAAATTGTCTTTGTGGGACTTGGAAAGTCCAGCCATTTGGTTGTGGCTAGGCGGGGGTCTCAATGGTGAGACCTGGCATTCCACTCTTTGGTTCCAGTGTGATTTCTGAGAGCAGCTGGTTATGCTCATCACTATTCTTCCCCCTCCCAAGATGTGAGAATCTGGCAGAAATGAACATTCTGCTGAGGGAACACTTGGACAAGGCAAATGAGGTGAATGCAGCCCTAAGAGAAGATATCAGAAAGCTGACAGCCGATTGGACGAGGGCCCAGGATGAGTTGGAGCTCAAGAAGAGTGAATGGCACACTGAACGTGAGGTAGGGCATACCGGGAAGTAGCAAACAAGATGCAAAGCAGAGAGGAGTGCAAAACTATGATAAATTCTCTCCTTCCTCTAGGATTCTTTGCAAAAGTCATTGCCCTGGTGGGTGTATAGCTGCATTGGCTGGCAGAATGGGGGATGGGGAGATCAGATTGTATTGGTGAATGATGCTTATGAGTTGATAATGTGCTTCTGCTGCAAACGCTGGAAGCCAAATGCTGATGAACAAATCATGTGTACTGGCACTTGAAAGGTAACTTCATGGTGTGATTATTTTGTTATTACTCTCTGCAGTGCATGTTTACAATGAAGTTTTCATGTGCTGTTAGTTGTACTCAGGTGACCAACCACAAGAAGGATACTCCACCTAGGTGTCCATTCAGTCCTTGGCCTCTGTGCTAAGGTTACTATCAAAGGAGATCTTTGCAGTTCGGGTGGTGACTGTATCCAGGGTGAAGGTAAATGGGAAATCAGTATGACAAGCCTGAATTGGCATTTGCTTTTGTCTCTGCTTATTTAGCTCTTTGAGGGCTATTTGCAGGGTGAACGCAACCGTCTCCTTAGCCTATGGCAGCAGGTAGTGACCTTCCGTCGTTACTTCCTGGAGATGAAGACTGCAACTGACAGGTGAGTGAGATGGGCCATGAAGCTATTGAGAAATAAAGGATCCCTTATCAGAGATGTGGGTATTCAGGAAAATTTTGAATTGAAAAAGTTTCTGGAAAAATGTCCAATGCCCTAAATAGAATGTGATCTGATTTAGTATGTTTATATGACTTATATTTAGTAAACAAAACTAAAAAAATACCCCCATGTTAATGTTATGTCCCAATAGCCACAAGTATTTGAACTGAAATATTTTAGTAGGAAAAATAATAAATACAGCATACTTAATGTGGTTTAAATGTTATATTCAAACAAATTCAAAGTTTTATATGGAAAGAAATTATGTTTATTGGAATACTTTTAAAAATGTAAAGACAATACACAATAGCATGTATTTCCCTGACATTGTTTGTTTAAATTTAAGAAAAAAACCCAAAGGTACTGAAAACTAGTGACACACTAGTTTTAGCACACCCAAAGAACTGTGCATGATATCTATTTCAGCAGAGTTTAACTCGTCCATTGAGGTCTGTGACAGGGGGCAGCTCTCAGGCTCAGGCCTCACACGAGACCACCCACCTGTCTCTATGGGGCAGTCTGCCCAGTGTTGCTTGCCACAACTTTACTGTTCCCATAAACTGGTGGAAAATGTGGAAGACTACCCATTAAAAGCCCCAGTGTCTGGAGGCGCTGTCTGCAGTTCTGAACCTCCCCTACACTGTAGCCCATGTCTTGCAGATGGCATCCATGCATTGTAATCATATCCTGGGCCCTAACTCTGGCTTCTCACACACAGTTGAGACTCTTAGCTTCTGGGCTCCTTTCCTCTTTACTAAGCTCCATGCCCCTCACACTCTAGGATCCTCGCTATGGGCTTCTTGCTTCTCACTAGGCTCCACACCCGTTGCTAGGCATCATGCCCCTTCCCAAACTCTGGTCTCCTTTCCCCTTGTTTGCTCTAGGCACCTTGCCCCAATCTGGACCCCCATTGGTCCTGCTAGCCTCCTTGCCAGGTTACCCACTAGGATGTCGGGGCTGGGGTTAAGGCACTCCTTCCCACCTTTCACTGGATGGTTACTGACCTGGCATTTCCTGGGGGCGTCCACACCACTAGGAGACCCACCAGGCCACCCTTCCCCAGCAGGACACAGTTTTAGGTCATGCCCAGGACCAGGAGCCTCCAAATCATTCCCACAAGCTCCTGCCCTTACCTCCGAGATGTTTCATACAGCCTTTGAACCAGGCGATGTTTCTGCTTGCTGCCAGTAGGAAACTGCTGTGTTTTATATAGACAGCTAGTGTTTTAAAATGGCTGTTGCAATCAAGCACCTGCTGGCTGCTTGACTCAACCCTTGAAGTGGCAGGGACTACAAGTGCACTGCCACAAGGTCATTGTGGCACCTCCAGTTTCACTGTCACTATCTGTAGAATCACTTGCACTATTTATTAGTTCCATTTCAGAATCAGATTGAGGCAAATCTGATTCAGAACTACTTGAACCACATTCTCTTTTGCTAAAAGATGGTTTTACCAATGAGTCTATGGGCAAGGGCAACTTATCATCACACTGCATCTTCTTCACTAATTGTGCTTCTGACTGATTCTCTAGGACAACAGTTTTGAGAAAGAAACAAGCTTAGCGGTGCATTCATTTGTTAGTCTATTCCTCTTTTTTGTCTTGATTGAGCTGAAAGCCTTCCAGTTCTGTTCACAAGAAGCTGCTGTTAGTGGAATGCTTAGGATCCTTAGAGCAATCCTGGACAACAGTCGGGTGTTACAGTATCCCTTCCACCATGCGAGAGGAGACATTCTCTGCTGCCTGCCAAATGATGTCTTTGCTCCAAAGTTTTTTTTTCTGCGCGGTACTTGGTAATGTCTGTCATCACGACTATTTCATTAGTGTTGGGGATGTTCTTAGCAACTTCCGTAATTGTATCGAGAGCAGTAGATAATTCATCTTCTGATAAATGTTGTCCTCTGTGTTGAGGATCCAAAAGGTTTGCTGCCAGATGAACTGGATGAGAGCAAAACTCAGAACTTTAGTAAACATTTGTTTTGCTGCTTCTTTTTTGGATAGAGGTGAAGAAAAGAAAAATTTAATTAGATTTTCATTCAGTTGTCTGAATATCTCTGGAATATTTGAAAGGTTTGGTGCATCTCCTTCAAGTTTCTTGATAGCCACTGAAACTGGTAGTAGCAAATTTAATGCTCCTTGAACTCAAATCCCAAACCCAGAACAATGGTTGTTGAGAATCTGCTTCCGAATGTTCATGGGAATAATCTGAGACACTGTGTCATCTATTGAAGCACACTGTTCTTTGTGCACAACAAACTATGTAAACACTTTGTAGCCGAGCCCCATCTAGTTTCTCCTGGCACTAAAAGTGCACTTTCTTTCCCCTGCTTCTCTTTCTGTCATTTCTTCAAAGTCTAATTAGCAACATGATGATTGTTGAATACCTTCACAATCTCTTTGCAGTTTGCCAATATTGTCTTCATTGTATTTGCCAGTTAGGTGAATTTGAAACACAGACATTTCAAAATATAACCTCTTCTATAACTTGTGTCTGCAGAGCTCCCAGCTTGTTGCTGTTTTCAGAATGGGAGTGGGGAAAGGGAGAGGAGGGAATTCAGTCTGGGGTTTTTTCAGCCCCCCCCGAAGGGTAAGGTGGGTGTGTTGGAGCCCCTCTGAGAGCTCCAATTTACCCATCTCACCCTTCAGCAGCAGCTGGGGAGCCCCAAGATCGAGCTCCTTCCATTCCCTTTCCCCCTTCCCATTCTGAAAACAACCAGCTCTGACACAGAGCCTGGTCATTCCTATGGGAACCTGGCTGCAGGCTCCCAGCCTGCAGGTAGACTCCCTTCCCCCTTGAAACCAACAGTAAACTTCTGTTTAGTCTGGGATACCATTGTAACTCAGAATGCTTTGCAGAAAATATTTTGAGTTATAGCTGGGTACTGCACTTCTGTCTGCACCCATAACACCCTTTCTCAGGTCCAGGAAAGCAGCAAATATTGCTTACATGCAATGCAAGGTAGAACAATTACTTTTCCTTAGCCCCGTTAAAGGAAAATTTTCACTTAAGACAGGAAGTGGGCAACAAATCTGTAGCACAAAGAGAAAGTTTTTGGCATAGCTATAAACCAAGAAAAAACAATTGAAATAGATGCATCTCATTTGTTAAAGTATAAGACATTTCCAAGGGAAGAAAGTCGCTGTTCCCTGGGCCATCTTGGCTATAACAGCGCTAACACCACTACTATTATTGATTCCCAACCGTGGATTATAATGATCATATTGTGGATTTGCAGATGAGTGTTCTCTTGAGCAACACATTAGTTCTACTATTTTGTCCTCCCTCAGAGATTTGTCAGAGCTGAAAGCAGATCAGGTGAAGCTTTCTGGATCTATACTTGTTAACTGCCTCCAACTAAATTCTGGTACACAACTCTGGGAGTCTAGCACTTCGGGAAGACCTGCCTTGAAAGACTACATACAACAGGATCATGCCAGGGCTCAGGAGGTAGAAAAGGAAATAAATTGGAAAGACCAAGAAGCAATATCCTTGAAAGTCAAAGGGGACATCGAAAAGGAGGAGCTTCAAGAGAGGTAAATTAGTTTTTTAAAAGCATGCCAGCTTTTGGGGGATTGTTTCTCACTGTGTATGGCACATTTCTTCACAGCAAAACTGCATTCACCTTCAAAGCACAGTATTTTGTACAGGCCTTGTTTTTCAAAATGCCTGGTACTATAAGAAAACAGAGGAAGAGAGGAGCCTGAATGTAAAGAAAGGAGAATTTTGGGAAGAAGTGATTGGGGTCTTATAGTGTAATAAAAAGGTATGCAGCCTTGTGGTGAGTACAGCGGGGATGGTAGTTGGAGAGAAATGTTGAGCAGTTCAGAGAAGGATTTCTTTGACAATATCTTTTATTGAACTAGTGGTGTAGTTGAGAGAGATGTTAGACAAGTTTTTGGGCACAAAGTGCTCTTCCTTAGGTCATGAAAGAGAGCATTTTGTTCCCAAAAGCTTATCTAACATCTATCCCAACTATTGTTGGTCTACTAATATATATTACCGAACAAATCATGCTGCTTCTAAACTCCCTGAACCATTATGTCTATAGCAACACTACTATAACAAAGCAGTTCAGAGACAGGTTCTGGTTACTATGTGGCCTGTGTATTGCTGTGGTAAACAAAACTGCCACAAAAAGTAGAGAGATATCCCAGAGTGTGGGCATTTCATGTAGCCTTCAGAAGTCCTGTGACAGCTCTTCATTATCCCCCATGTCAAGAACAGGTGCAAGGGACATTTTGGGAAGAGTTGAAGTCTCCCCCCACCTTACTTGTTACAGTGATTCTGGGTTGACACAGCCTGTAAACACCCCTTATGCCCTTCTTTAAGCTACCATATCAGCCTACAAAGGAGATCAGAATCCTGAGAGCCAAAAGGTGGCTGAAAACCTCCTTTGGACTGAGCCTTATCTCCTGTGCCTCATAAAGGTGCTGTACAGATTTGAACCTTAATTCCTGAGCAGCTGATGGCATGCTAAGATTTTGGAATTCTTCCAAAATTGTTTGGACTTTCTCTTCTTAGGGTGTTGGAGCTTTCAGCCCTGCTTGTACAGTCCCAAAAGCAGAATAAGGAGAAGGAAAAGACCATGAAGACACTTAGCAACACCGTGGAGATTCTGGTGCGTGAAAACTGCTGTCTGAGAAAGCAGCTCAGTGTTCATAGGTTAGGTTTGATCTGTTTGTTCTCCAGGTCTCGCCAAAAAATGTGCAGCTTCCTTTGTATAGATATTTTTCTACACCCGTATGGAAACAGTAGGTACCTTGCCAAAATATTCGTTGTGTGGTTAGCAACTCTGGTCCCAATTCATCTCGAATAGTGATAGGAGAGCTGTACAGATCACTGATGCCAGCATCATAGACTATGTAACACAATATATTTTGCCTTAGGTATTTATGATTAGGAACTTACCCGAATCGAGGAGGCAGGCGTCCAATTTCTTAGGCAGGTTGCAGGGCTGGTCACCATTTTTGTGGGTTTATTGTGGCAGGCCCCCCTCCCACACCTGATTAGCCAAGGGGCTCTGGCAGTTCCACCCCTTCCCACAGGTTGGCAGATCTCCCAAAAGCATAGCTTAATTACCCCAATTAAACCCACAGAAGCCATTAATGGAAACATTATTAAGCAATCTACTCATTAAACTCTAAACTGAAATGTCTTATGAAATTAAATCTATACACAACATGAACTGTAACTAATACCATGACTATATTAAATGGCATTGTAAAAAGGAGTTTACTCAGTGCTAACCTTGAGATAGGCAATTCATGCTATCTGTTAAATGCTGTCATGCAGCATCCACAGTCAATTGCTGCTGACATGCTCTGTCTCTGTAGGGTGAACACTTGTCTATACACTGAGATGGTATGCTTAGCATCCACTGAAATATAGAATCATAGAAAATTAGGGTTGGAAGGGACCTTGGAAGATCATCTAGTTTAATCCCCTGCTCAAAGCAGGACCATCCCCAACTAAATTATTCCAGCCAGGGCTTTGTTGAGCTGGGCCTTAAAAACTTCCAAAGATGGAGATTCCACCACCTCTCTGCATAATTTGTTTCAGTGTTTCAGCACCCTCCTAGTGAGAGTTTTTCCTAATATCCAACCTAAACCTCCTTTGCTGCAATTTAGGACCATTGCTCCTTGTTTTGGCACCTCTCACCACTGAGGACAGTCTAGCTCTTTCCCCTTTGGAGCCACCCATCAGGTGGTTAAAGGTTGCTATCAAATCCCATCTTCTCGTCTTCAAATTAAATAAGCCTAGTTCCATCAGCCTCTCCTCGTAAGTCATGTTACCCAGCCCCTGAACCATTTTCTTTTCTCTCCGCTGTACTCTCTCCAACTTGTCCACATCCTTTCTATAGTGGTGGGCTGAAATCTGGACACAGTACTCCAGACGTGGCCTCACCAGAGCAAAATAGAGCAGAATAATTACTTCCCTTGATCTGCTGGCAACACTCCTGCTAATGCAGTCCAGTATGCAGTTAGCCTTCTTGGCAGCAAGGGCACACTGCTAACTCATATCCAGCTTATTGTCAACTGTAACACCTAGGACTGAGTTTGTTGGAATACTGAGGCAGTGTTTTTGTCAGGGCGTACAGTTGTGGAAGCAGGTCACAGAGTCCCAAAACACAGGCACAGGCATCTGGCACTCTTTGACAAAGTTCACGTAAGCAATGTGTTCCTTGTCACACTGTTTCTGCCATCCAGGGATTAATTTCAGTAGCTGAGGGTCACAAGGATCTGGTTGGGGTCCAAAATATGAACTGCACTAAGGAAGGAGGCAGCCAGTTGTCTGAACCAAGGTGGCAATGACTGTTGGCACTGGACTCTCTAGCCCCACTGATACTCAGCCCCTCTCAGTCTGTCACCACTCATCAGGTCTCTCTCTCTCTTGGCTCTGCTCTAAGTCTCTGGACCCTGTGGGCTCCTTCTGGGCTTATGAGTCCCTGGCCTTCCATGCTTTCAGGACCCTATTTGGCCGCCACTCCCAGTTCCTCTATTTGGATTCTGTGGGTCCATCTTCTCAGGCCTTTCCATAGATCTTTCACCTTCAGCCTCTCTCCATCAGTTCTCTGAAGTCCCCATAAGCTCTTCTGGGCCTTAACATTCACCCTATAGGTCTCCCTTTAACTTCCAGCCTTTGTTATCCTTGACAGACCCTTTATAACTCTGATGGCACTGCCTTAACCGTATCCTTCCTGGGCTGCAGGCTTCTCAATCCATGTTCATCAATGGCCCTTTCTGACCTGTCTGTATATGAGCAACCAATCCAGCAAAGCTCTGACTCTTCTCAGACAGCAAAGCTACTGCCTCTGTGGCATGTTTTACATTCTCTATGGCAAACCCGGTTTTGGGGCTTTCCTTTTCATAACAACTAGATGTATCAACAAACCACAATCTTTCAGGACCACTGTCGGTCCTAAAAAGAACTTCAAAACCATGTATCTGTAAAAGCAGACAGTATTTTTGTATAAGACTCATTTTTTTCTCTGTTGTTGGGGACATCTCCTTCTGCTCAAAACAGCTTCCAAGGAAAAAAACCCCCACACCCTTTGTTTACATGGGTGCACTTTAAAATCTGTAAACACTTTACTACTTTAACAATCTGTTAACACTTTCCTTTCTAAGAAATACTTTGGGAGCAGGGAGTGGGGAAGGGGGAGCAAAGACGTCCCTTGCCCTTATTACTACTGTATATATCCTCTGACAACAGCGTTTACCAAACCTGAGAGTGTATACATTTACAATTCCAGCAGCCTCTTTGCCTTGCAATTCCAGTTCACAAGCACATATAGCACAGTGAACCAAAGCAACAAAAAGAATGTGCAGGTGTCCAGTAATATTACTCATTTCCTCCATGTCCCCTCCTGGTTCTCCTGAAACATTAGCCACTGTCACAGGTTGACAAGCCTGAGGGGCTGGAAACCTCTATGCCAGGGATGGAGGGGCAGCGAGAGAATGCGAGAGGGCCTGGTGAACAGCTCAGGGAGGGCCAAGACCAGAAGGAACTTACCTGCTGCAGGTGCAATGGCTGGAGGTGCAGAAAGGCAGCTGGCACTGCTCATGTGATTTTTAAGCATGCAGTCAGTGCAGTTAGGATGGCACAGGAGCATGACATCATCAGCTGGAGCTGGGAAACGGCTACAAGAGGGGGCACAGGATGGCAAAATGGGGCAGCAACGCAGCAGCTGCAGGCTCCCGACCAGCAAGTCTGGGTGTGTAACATCCCAGAGATGCTAAGGGGATTCGCGGGGGAGGCACTACCACTACCTGGAAGGATGCCATCGACCAGGGAGACAGGAGGAGCTGAGGATCTGAGGACTTAGCAACTCACAGGGTGTGAGTGGGAGGAAAAGCACAGCCTCCTGTTTTCTGCTTTATTTTTGTGGCCTCATTTTTGTTCACTATTTTGGGAGATGTTATTTTGCTACCATTTCCAGGGCCAGAAGGCTAGGAGCTCCTGGAGACCCTAGGGCAAAGGACCAAACTTGAACAGGTCAAATTGCCTGTCCGACCAAGGGAAGCAGTCCCGAAGAGCTGGACTGTGTTCTTGAGGCCAACTCAAAATAAGAGTGATGTTTGAGTTTCTATTTAAGTTTCACATACAGAGCAGGGGCAAGAAGTAACCGCGTGGCTGCGCAGCTAGCTAACAAGCCCCATCTAGGGAAGGCAGTCGACCTGGCCAAGATAAAAGGGCTGGACCTGATGGGGTAGGAGCCCAGGCCATTAACCATGTGGCCAGGCACCAACAGATTGGTGCATGGATCGGGTGTAGGGGAGTGTTGGGTAGTCACTGGATATGGGTGTGTGCCTTTGAGTCCGGTTGACATGCACCGGTCTTCTCTAGAGCGTCATGACCCTCTGGTCAGTCTGGTTTGTGCTCTCACTCTCTCTCTCTCTCTCTTCCGTCCTGCCATGACTTTTTGATGTTTCTAGGTTGTAAATGAAAGGGAGGAGTGATGACTTCCCTGCCCCAACCACGACTGACCCCTGGTTCACGCTCCCTGAGTTCCCTGTCGGTAAAGTAAAAAGAAACAAAGAGGACAACAGAAGGTCCACAAGAAAAGATTTATTTGAGCACATCGAGTCCCCTCTACAGTAGTCAAGGACAGGATAATCTCCCTGTGTCTTGCCTGCCATCTCTTTTGATGCTCCCCACCCTGTGCCTACCGGCAAGGAGAGAGAGGTTATTTTCATTTCATTGATAGCTGCCACGTCCGGCTTAACTGGCCACCTGCAGCAGCTAATTGATGCATACAAAAAAAAGTAGCTGGGGGAAAAAGGCTGTCTTTCTCTCTCTCTCCCTCTGCTTCACCTGTTTCTTCCCGGGCACTTGGCTCTTGGTGCCACCAACAAGCTGGATTCCTCTTTTATTTTTTCCTCGTTCTGTTTTTTTCTCTTGATCGCTGCCATGCCCAGCTTAATTGATGATCTGCTGCGGTTAATTAGTGCTCATCAACAAAACCACAGCAAGCTGATAGGGAAAGTCTGTTGCTGCTTCCTCGCTTTCTCTTCTTTTTTTTTCTTTAGCGAGTGCTCCTCTGAGCCTCAAAGACAGACCCAGTCAGTCTCCTGTCTCACTCCCAGGGACTTCAGTTTTGGGTTGGGTATCACTGGTGTCCTACCTGCCCACTGCCCTCCTCCTTCACCTCGTCTGCCCTGGATATTGCATCTGCCGCAGATCCTCGCCAATCCATCTCACCTGAGGTGGTAAAACAGATCTGGGCAGACCAGGAGCTCCCGCAGTAGCGTAGAAGTGGTATTCTTGCCAGACCTATGCCTGTGGCTAGGGGAACACCCCAGGTGAGTATTCCCCAGTCCCTCACAGGGAGGTAGAGCCCCAAGAGGTATCTGTATGGAGCACAGCTAAGTGAGTCTGTATCACATGGGAGCCTCTCACAGCTACTCCTAAGACCAAGATGTGACAGGCGAACAGCAGGAGTTTCTCTTAGAAGTAAGCATCTGGGAAACAGTAGAGCCAGAGATCACCAGGGCTCGAGTTTGGGTCACTACACCCCAAGTCACTTGGAGCAGTTGCTCAGGCTTAGATGGGCATAGCCATCTCCACAAATCAAATTTTAGTGGTGCTATCTGGATCTTTCCTTGCCTTCCTTTAACCATGGCCAAGCTCCCTGAAATGATGTTGCCTGGCTAACATCCCGACTTACCATAGTCTGCACCTGTAACTTTCAATTTATAGTCTCCAGACTATACACACACACCACTTCTCCTGACACTGCAGCCTTCTACTGCATCTGTGCTACTTCAATAGACAATTCTGTTCATGTCATTATTAATCCCTGTAAAACGGCTCTTTCCTTAAACTCTGCTCCTGTCACCAACACAGCCCACAACTGTTTCAACTTTTCACAAAGTACTCCAGAAGTACCAAGAAACAAGCAACCATGTCCTTGCTCTTTAAAAGGCACAGAGGTTAGTTTTATCCTGGCTTCCCATCATTACCACGATAGGAGGTCCCTTACTTTAACCCAGGTGGACTTCAACTTGTACTTTTGCTCAAACTACAAACCTCAGGTACTCTCTCAGGTCAGGTTGTGACCCTGTCTACCTCGAAGTTGCTGCTCCTGCCACCAAGACAGTGGTACTCCTGTACAATATTCTGCCTAACCTGGACAAACAACCATCCCCTTGGTCAGCAGTGCAACAAACTGACCTCCTACACAATACTCTGACATAGACATGGTTACCTAGCCATACAGTTTCATCTTATACACAGGTCTCCACCTGCAATCCTACAGCCTCAGCTTACTATGAGTCTTGACTGACCCCTCTAAAGATGCTCACTGTGCATCAACAAATTCTGTGATTGGTCATGTTACTCACCTTGAGTCCCAGTCCCAGCATCCTGGTAGACCTGATCCCAGTGGAGTTGCCTATTGTTGGTACCAGATTAATGATCTAGTTCTGATATCTTGTTCTGGGCACATCCAAACCCTCAGACCAACTACAACTTCTTCCATTCAATAATAGGCATACACAGTGATAGCAGATAAGAGTAATGCAGGCAAAGCAAACAAACTAACCCTCCCAATACTACTTATGTACCAGTCCCAGGAATTCATAGAGAGACAGTAAGCCTAGCCAACACGCAAGCACCATCCTGTGGTTTTTGCTTGAATGTCAGTTGTCAGCAGTCTTGGAGGTTGAGGGCTGATACCCACTCATATCAACAGGGTGGGAGAGAGCTCGGTGGTGCACCTTCTGCCCATGGTGGCCTCAGGATTCCTTCCCCCCCACAACTGCTCTGAAAGTCCCTCCTTTTGTATTCTTTTCCTCTTGATGACTCTTCATTTCCAGGTACCTTTAATTAGTCTCCCTGTGGTTGTCATATTGTCCATATTCAGTCCTATCAGATTATCCTTTTGTTTCTCAAACATATCACAGGCATATATCTTTATTTGGTCATTTACCAGGGTCTTAATTTGGGTATCCCTGGCTTTCTAATTTGGTCATTCCACCAAAACTGGAAATCCCAGGGGCTTTGCAATTAGTCACTGTGACCTAACGCTGATCTTTGTTATGGAACACTGTGCATGTTTTCAGTTTCCCAGAATGTTTGTTTGATAGTTTTGGACAGTGTCTACCTTGAAGGTCGAGAACATGAAACTGTGTCACAGACAGACGTTTAGAAAGCAATTAACCCTTGTTATTTCCCTGGACCATTGTTTTAATGCAATAGTTACTCTACCTAAAAGCCAGTTCCTAAAAGCAAATTTCTAAATATCATTTTTCTCATTAGTGACAGGTCATACCTATAATATTGGTGGTTCAGCCTCACAGTTATTGCTTGGAACTGTCCCTTTTCTCTCTGACAGCTTGACGGTTCTTGTGATGGCACGTCTTCAACCCAGCTTACCAAATGCATCAACTTGTTGTGTGCATGGTGAATCACAGCCAGCCAGCCAGCCTTCAAACCATGTTAGAAACGCCATTAAATGGGTGGCATTTTCTGCCTTAAACTTCACTTGATCTTGAACCCCCTGTTCTGAGAGACCACAAAGCTTGAGCATGCATTGTGTGCCAAGTGTGATTTCCAGCTCTTTGCTCACAAACTGCTGATAGTACTGTATACACTCAATGTGGTAGTGGACCACACTGAATTGTGAATTTCACCTTGTGAGCACAAGCTCTGGTGTCAGCAACACAGTTGCATGCAAGTCCACACTTTGACTGGTGAGGAACTCCCTGTAACAGAACTTACAGCCTGGACAGTGCTTGAAGGCTTTGTTGAAGGAGGACACCAATCTGTCCAGATCAGGGAACTGCATGCACCAGATGTCCCTTACTAAAGACTGAATGTATGCATTGCAGGAGATATGAACTGCATTGGGCAGCATTCCTTGGAGCACATCAGAGAAAGTCTTGCACATGTACATGGCATTGTCAGACAAAAATGCTGAGATCTCATTAAATTCTAAGCCATAGTTGACAATTGCCTTCACTACAGTCTGAGCCATGGTAGAAAAATTGATGGATGTGAGGTGGACCAGCTTGGCCTGAAAAGCAGGCAGGTCTGTCCAGTTCCCAGGTACAAATAAAATGTGCAGCACATGGTTATCTTGAGGGTGGCTTCATCAGTCATAATGGAGAAGTATTTATATACTGCCAATGCAGACTTTGTGGACTGTACATGTGAAGCAATCACTGCAGGAAGATAGTCTTGGCAAAACTTGTCCACAAATGGAAAACTGCCAGCATTTGGCATGTTTTAAGTTCAGGTAGTCCCCTAGGGTGATCAAGTTTCTCCAGCATGATGTTTGCCACTGCAAAAGCCTCCATGAGGAAAAATGCTGCACTTGCCTTCCCAAGCTGCTTTCAGTGGTTCTTTTTTTAAAGATTCAGGACATGGTCGCTTGTTTGTTGGTCTCACCTTCAGCCTTGGCAGCAGCCTTTTGCTTTAAGTGCACCTTGGTCATGTCGGATGAGTGTCTGACCCCATGTCCAGATGAGCCTCCAGACTCCAGGTAAGGCCTCAGCAGCCTTACCTGGGGTCCTGGGGGCCTCCCACAGCTGCAGAAGCAGCAATTCTGCTGCTCGGAGCCTGGCCAGCAGCTCCAGCACAGCTCTGGCAAGCTCAGCTCTGCTTTTGAGTGGCATGTGCTGCCTATAGATGCGCGACTCCGCTTTTTTTCCTGCAGGTTTTTTTTGACCCCTGGATATCCAGAGGTCAAAAAAAAGTGTGGGAAAAAAGTGTAGCAACGCATGTACAGGCAGCACACACCACTCAAAAATGGAACTGGGCTGGCTGGAGCTGTGCTGCAGCTGCCAGCCAGTCTCTGAGCAGCAGAATCGCTGCTTCTGCAGCCCTGGGCAGGTAAGTCCCAGTGCTGACTCCAGCCTTCCCCACCCAACCTGGGGTAATTTGCCATGCACCAAGGCGCACATGACACAGGCGTTCCCCAGGGAGAAGTAGAGATGATTGATGCAAGCTGCACTGCCGCTACTTGTCCCCAGGGAACCAAACATCCACACTTGTCTGGATGTGCCCTAAGTGTTGATCTATCCTGGTTTTGCTTGCTACATCCAGAGTTTCATTGCAGGCGGTACAGAGTAGTCTGCTTCCCTCTGCATGCAAGTTCCCTGCAGGATACTGCCTTATGTTGTCCAGAGCTGAAACATATTTGGCCTTTTTGCAGGATTTTTTCTCACTGTTCATCCCTGATCAGTCCTCCTCAAGCTGCAGCAGCATGCCTCTGGCTGCTTAAAGATGGTACCAAAACCATCTTACTTTGCCAGCCTTCCTCCTCCCCCAGTGTTTCATGACTGCAGGGCTTCCCACCCTTTTCTGTACTTGCTGGTAAGGTTTTTTTTTTCCTGTAGCAAGTCCACCAAAATTGCAGAGCCCACTTTTTTTGTGGAAAATGCCTGATTTTGCATTTTCCACAAAAAAATATGAAATAGCAATTTTGTTAAGTCTGTTGATGATCAAGTTAAATCCAGTTAGCTTTATTAGAGAAGGCAAAGATTGACTAGGCCATGGAATGTTAAGACATTTCTGTCAATGGTATATACAGATCTGAGGCACAGTGGCATGGTAGTGCTAGAAAAGATGGTCATGTAAGAAAAAATGGCTAGTTCATCCCTCTTTATCTCACTGTATTCTGTTCCCAGGAGACTAGTCAGTTGGAGATAGAGTATGAGGCTTCACAGATAAAAACAGCTAAAGAAGAGAACCTTTCCCTTCAACAGATGATAAAAGATTTAACTCAGGTAAGTAAAATGTTGAAATAGTAGTCTAATTCTTCTATTAATATCTATGTGGCAGTGCACCTTTGGCTGCCACTTTAAGGGCAGAGGTAGGCAGCTACCAGGTGCTGGATGAGGGCAGCCATTTTGCAATACTAGGCATATAAAGGCTGCAGTTAGCTGCTGCCAGCCCAGGCAGAAACGTTACCTGGCTGAGCAGCATGGAACATCTAGAGGTAAGAGCAGGAGGCTCTTGGTCCTGGGTATGACCTAAAACTGCATCCTGCCAGGAAAGGGTGGCCTGGTGGGGCTCCTAGTGGTATGGGAGCCCCCAGGAAATGCCAGGCCAGTTACCTCCCCAGTGAAAGATGGGTAGGAGCACCTGAACCCCAGCCTCCACCATTGTTGGGTAATTCTGAGAGCTGGGGGAGTAGTAGGGGCTAGGTATGCCCATGTGTAGGTGCCTGAGCTCAGCAGGGATGCAGATCCCGGAGATCCCAGAGTGGGTAGTGTGGAGGGCATTGGGAGGCCCTGCACAGAGTAGGGATGAAGTAGGAATAGGTTTGAAGGGCTGTGTGTGTGAGGGGACTGAGTAGGGCTGAAGTGGGAGTAGACCTGAAGGACAGTCCCAGGGACGCGCAAAGTAGGGCCAAATGGGAATAAGTCTGAAGGTCAGCATAAGGGCCAGCCCCATGAGAAGCTGGTTGCAAGCATGAGACAGACAGCCCATGGTGGAGCGTAGTGTAGACATGCCCAATGAGAGGCTTGGGGCAGAATTAGCCCAGGGTTTGGCACAAGGCCAGACCACGTAGAGTAGGGGAACTTGTGGGAACCGAAGGACTGTGTGGTGAGGCCAGTATGTGAGTAGTAAAGCCTGATGGCTCAAGAGAGGCCACCTGTGGAGGAGCAAGGGCAGCAGAGTGTGGCCCAGTAATGAGAGTGAGTGTGGGGTGAGTGGAAGAGGCCTCCTGTGACAGAGGACATGGTATGAATGAGCAAGTGTGTGGAGCCTGAATTTGGACTGGGTTCACTCTGGTCTCAGACCAGGAAGTAATATTAATCTGGATGCCATCTGTAAGGCATGGGTTGTGGTGTAGGGGAGGTTCGGAGCCACAGATAACACTCCCTGGCATCAGGGCAGGGAATGGGCAGCTTTCCACATAATACCACCAGTTTATAGGAAAAACAGTCATGGCAAGAGAGACTGGGTGGACTGCTGCAGAGAGACAAGTGGGCGGGCCAGCATGAGACTGGGCCCAAGAGTTGGTCGCTGTCACAATCTAATAATATTTTAGTAGTGTTGAAGTGTAGCTGTGATTGTCCATGAAATATGGGAGAGGCAAACTGTTGTGGGAAATATCTTTTATAAGACAACTGCATGGTTGAGAGACCTGTGTGAGGGAAAGAAGAACAGAGGGGGTGGGGAACGAGATTACCGCAACATCAGAGATCACAGACATGCTCAGACCAGCCTGCATGCTACCAGAAGGAGCACACAGTGACATCCCACTCCCTTTTGAGGAAGCATCTAACCTGCACATGGGCAGGCATGGAGGATAAAAGGAGGAGGGAATGGCAGCCCAAGGAAGGGAGAGAGCTGCTGAGACCCCAGCAGCTGTGGATAACACAGACAAATGGTATCAAGTTTCAGCAAGAGAAGAGACAAAAGCGTCCTGGTCCTGAGAGAGGAGAGAAGCAAGTAGAATGCTCCAGGAAGACTGGGAGTGAGGAACTCCAAGTGGAATTGATTCTGTGTTTACAGGCAGTCGGATGATTACAGTCTCAATAGAGATAAGGAGCCCAGGTGGTATTGACTTTGAGTTTAGTGTGCTGAGCTTCTAGCACACTTACTTTTCCTTTGCCCTAAGCACTCTACCTATTGCATGTTGGCACTTTATCTTCTAAAAGCACATTAGGGATGCTTGGATAAGCTGTTGTAGAAAAGCACTTTAAGGACAGGCAGACACTGCTATTATAACTGAGCACTTAGCGCATGGGTAGGATGGTATAGTGTGGCCAGCAGTACACTTTTAAAGGAAATAGGGACACGTACAATATTAGGCAGCTGAGACTAGGTGAGAACACTGAGAGGTGGTGAACTTAGTGAATGGTTCAATAACTCAAATTACGTCAGAAACCTCAAGGACCTGAGCTGAAGAGTATTTGGGAAACTGCAGTAGCTGGACAGAAGCAATTTTGAATGCACTGGGCAATTTAGATCCCTAGCTTATAGCATAAAAGTTACTCATTGAACTAGCAACAAGAACTGCACCCTTAGTGGGTTCATTTTTTTCTTTTTCATAGATTTCATAGACTTTAGGGCTGGAAGGGACCTTGGAAGATCATTGAGTCCAACCCCCTGCCCCAGAGGCAGGAAGTCAGCAGGGATCATAGGATCCCAGCAAGATAAACATCCAAATGTCTGTTGAAGGCGTTCAAAATAGGTGCTTGAACCACCTCCGGTGGCAGTCTATTCCATAACTTGGGGGCTCAGACAGTAAAGAAGTTCTTCCTTATGTCCAGTCTGAAACGGTCCTGGAGGAGTTTGTGACTATTGGACCTTGTCATCCCTTGGGGTGCTCTGGTGAACAGAAGTTCCCGCAGATCCTGGTGAACCACCCTGATAAACTTATAGGTGGCCACCAGATCACCCCTGAGCCTGTGCTTTTCTAGGCTGAAGAGTCCCATGGCTCTCAGGCTCTCATCATAAGGTCTGTTTTCCTGACCTTTGATCATGCATGTGGCTCTCCTTTGCACTCTCTCAAGGTTCTGCACATCGTTTTTGAATTGTGGAGCCCAAACTGGACTCAGTACTCCAGCTGCAGCCTCACCAAGGCATTGAGTACAATGGGACACTGATGACCTGAGATTTGCCTGAGAAGCATCTACAGATGCAAGCCAGCGTTTTGCTTGCTTTACTGGCCGCAGCATCACATTAAAGGCTTGTGTTCATCTCATCAATCATGACCCCCAAGTCCTTTTCATCCGTTGTGCTAGCCAACGTAGCACTGCTGAGCCTATAAGCATGCTGTGGATTTTTCTTCCCAAGGTGGAGAACCTTGCATTTTTCAGTGTTAAACACCATCAGGTTCTTGTCTGCCCATTTCCTGAGCCTGTCAAGGCCAGCCTGGATAACTCTCCTGTCCTCAGGTGTGGACGCTTTATCCCAGAGTTTGATGTCATTGGTGAACTTGGCCAGTCTGCTTCTGATACCAATGTCCACATCATTAAATGAAGATGTTAAATAGTGTAAGCCCAAGGACAGAGCCTTTACGGACCCCACTGGTCACAGTGCACCACGACGATTGACTTGCGTCAACCACCACCCTCTGGGTCGTACCACAGAGCCAATTCCCCAGCCCATGGATCGTGGTGAGGCTGAGGCCTCAGTTACCCAGTTTTGCTTAGAGGTGATCATGGGATACCAGATTGAAGGCTTTTTTAAAGTCAAGATATATGACATCAATCTCTTCTCCTTTGTCCAGGTGATAGGTCACCTGGTCGTAAAGGGAAATAAGATTGGTCAAGCAAGACCTACCTGCAACAAACCCATACTGACTATCCCTCAGGATGTTGCCATCGGCCAATCTGTTAAGAATGGCCTCTTTGATAACCTTTTCTAAGACCTTCCCCGGGAACAGAGGTCAGGCTGATGGGCCTGTAGTTTGCCAGATCCACTTTTCTCCCTTTCTTGAAGATAGGCACCACATTGGCCTTCTTCCAATCTTTGGGCACTTCACCAGAGCGCCAGGAGTTCTCAAAGATCTGTGCCAGGGGCTGAGCTATGATGCTTGTCAGCTTCTTGAGTACCTGGGGTGTAAACTTTCAGGGCTGGCTAACTTAAAGGTATCCAGCCTCTCAAGGTGTTCCTTTATGAGGTCAGTATTGATGGAGGGTAAGGAATCTCCCTCACATGGGCCTCCCTGTCCCGTAATGGGCAGGGGCATCCCATGGGACTGGTGAAAGACCAACGCAAAATACCCATTTAGCAAGTTGGCTTTTTCCTGGGCATCGGTTGTCAGTTGTCCCATCTGGTTTAGCAGGGGTCCAATGTTGCCCTTGCTTTTCCTCTGGCTCCCCACATATCTAAAAAAAAGGACTTTTTATTGTCCTTGATACTTGTAGCTAGTTGGAGTTCCATCGCAGCCTTGGCTTTCCTGGTTTACTCCCTGCAGGTCCGGACCAGTGCAGAATATTCCTCCTTGAAGGTGGATCCCATCCTCCATCCTTTGTAGGTCTGTGTTTTAAAATGCAGGAGGTCCACTAGTTCCCTGGAGAGCCAAAGGGGCTGCTGTGCCCTTTTTGCTGCCTTTCCTCTGAGATGGAGTAGACTTAGCTTGTGCATCCAGGATTGCTCCTTTGAGGAGCAACCACTTGTTCTGAACTCCCCTCCCCTGTGGGCTGTGGCCCTTTAGGGCTTCACTGTCAAGCCTCCTGAGCTTGTCAAAGTCAGCTTTCCTGAAGTCGAGGATTTCTGTATTGCTGACTGACTTGCCAGCTTTACAGTGGATGATGGTGAAGATGATCAGCTTATGGTCATTGTCACCCAGCTTCCCTTTGATCATTAGGTTGCTGATTAGGTCGTCCCCTGTTGCCAGTATCAGGCTGAGCAGCTCTTTACCTCTTGTTGGCCCATAGACTTCTTGCATCAGATAGAGCTCATCCATGCATGAGAAGAAGCTTTGCAACTGCTCAATTTGGCTGAGCACTCTTCCCACAAGATATCTGGGTAGATGAACTCACCCATGACATCCATGCACTGGGAGCGTGCAGCCTCAGCCAATTCCCTGGTGAAGTCCTGGTCAAGGTCTTGATCCTGGGTGGGAGGTCTGTAGTAGACTCCCACCATCGTTTTCCCTGTGCTGTGTTGCCCATGGATTTTAACCCAGAGGGTCTCCAGTCCAACCTGGGCGCCAGTGTCGGCTTGCAGGGATGTGTAGCTTGCCTTGACATAGAGATCTACACCCCCTCCCTTTTTGTCCACTTGATCTCTCCTGTACAGGGTATAGTCATCTATGCCTGTGGCCCAGCCCTTTTTGTTTATTGCGTAGAGAAAGATTGTGTGCTTTCATTAACATTGGACTGGACCTATTATTAACATCAAGGTGGAGTAAGGTTGGAGCACGAGGGGAGGTTGGAGCCCCAGACTTCTATAGTACAATTAAGAGTCTATCAGCTTCCAGATGAAGGACTTAGGGCTGTAATAAATGGGGCTGAGTACCTCCTGGTTGTAAGAACTAGAAAGCTTAGGAGACAAATTTAATCAGAAGACAAGCCTGAACTCTAAAGACAAGGAAACAGTGGCTCTTGTATGAGAAGATATGTTTTTGAGCAGTTAAGGAAGTTGATGATGAGGCCCAGAGTGTACAACCTAGATAAGCTTTCAGGTACTACAGTACCCTTCCTCAGTGGAAGGGTACTGTGGTCCATGAAAGCTTGTCTAAGTCTGTTCCAACCATGCTGTTGGCCCAATAAAAGATATCGCCCACAACAGTCCTTGCCTATTGCACAATGGTATTTTGTATGCATCAAAGTCTCAAACTATGGCTTTGATCCAGCCTAACTGATCTCACTTACATAGGAGTGAGCATAGTAGCTCCTGTCTCTTCAGTGAAGCAGCATTGAAAAAATTTAGAGTTAATCTAAAAATTGCCACATGGATTGAGCCAAACTGCTATGCCAAAAAGTGTTATATACAAGACTAAAACTCTTTCGTCGAGTCAATTTAACTGGGTGGTTCAAAGTGACAGGCACCACCACTGAAACTGAACAGCACCCAAATCCTGACAATTTTAATCCTATCCCTGACATCTTTCATAAATTGCTCGTAATCAGCTTGATGTTTGTGCAGGGGCTGCTTCAGGAAATCTTGCCTTCAGACAAAACTTTATGGTCTAATAGCTGATATTTAAGTTCCCTAAAATCCACCAACTTTCTTGAGTTTGCCTTCAGAAGCATTATCAAGAAAAATAGGAGGAAGATGAAAAATTTTAATAAGACTTCAGAGTAATATAATCATGACTCATATTCCTCAATGGGGTTTTTTGTTTGTTTTAAACAATAAAACTGGATGTGATCAGAGAAATCCAAGTTAGTGGGTCATTTGTTAAGGTCTGATATTTAGACTCTTGCATGAGATGCTCATAAAATACTCAGATTTTTATAACTTGTTTGGTGTAGGACTTGGGAAAATCCAAGGCTGTGACCTTTGTGAAATTTATAGCTTGCAGTATCCCACTTTCAGCTTTTACATGGTACAAAGGAACAGTTTAGAAATATTTCAAAATCTGTTGTCCTGTAAAAACTTAAGTACTCCTTAGTCAGTAAGACATCTATGTGAGCTACTGCTTTCAAAAAGCCCTCTTGTGAGTGACACACTGAGTAGTGAATTTGCACGATGGTCTTAATCAGTAGTGAATTTGCATGGTGATTAAGACCACAGTTGCTTTGCTTAGAATCTAAACATAGTGAATTCAAATGGTTTTCCTAATATGTACATTAGTATTGTCTCTTTCTCAGTACATGGAAAATAGTGCTGAGATTGAGAGTTGGAGCTGAACATAAGTATGCTCTGTACATGCTGCGGCGGGCCAGTAGGAGGTGCTCCTGTGTTGAGCCACCCACCTCACTGTGCCCAACAACCTTCCAGATGCCTCCCTGGGGGCATCTCAGGACCTGTGGGTTAGGAATGAGGGTCACTAGCAGGGATGAGTGGGACTGTGGCTTGGGAGTGAGGGCCAAAGGCAGGAGCAGGGCACCAGCATATCAGGGCGGCTCAGCACCACAAAGCTGGGGTGGGGGGAGCACATCCCGATAAGCGAAAGGGGCAAGGAGAGCTCAAATTTTCCATGATAAAAAAAAAAAAATCAAATGCTAAACTATAGATATTTAGAATTTATTTTATTATAATGATTGAGGCAGTAGTAGGCTTCCAAATTGCTTTAAAACGGTGAATATATCAACAAAACATTGTGTTCAACTCATATCTATATACATAGTGATGTTTCATTTTAATCACAGAAAAATGTGAATTTGGGGTTTTAATCAGAGAATTTGGGATTTTTAAACAGAGAAAACCAGGGTCCCTGGAGAATCCAGGTTTTCCATTTTCCACGGAAAAACGGAGAAAACCACGGCTTTCCTGGTTTTATCAGAGAAAATGTAGATTTTCTCTTTTAGCAGAGAAACCCACGGATTTCCCTCTTTTGCAAAGAGCTCTGCAGGCTGGCTGAGTTCCAGCCTGCAAGACCTGTTTGCAAAAAAGGCAGGAAAGCCCCAACCCTGCCCAGAGCAGGAGGGAGAGAGGGAAGAGCAGAGCCTGCAGCTTTTAGTTAGTCGTAAGGCCTAGGTCAGACTTACTTTTTTCCTGGAGCCTGTGAACTGGTAAGTGGGGCTTGCAGGGGGCTGCGGGGTTGCGGGGCAGGGCTGGGGTGGAAGCTGACTGGGGGCTGAGGGGTGAGAAGGTGTTGGGGAAATACACAGAGTGCCTGGCCAGCGTCTCCATGCATGCTTCCCTTAAGAGCTGCTAGAGCTGCTTAGGTATCACGTGTCCCCAGCCAGGCACTCCAGCTGTGAGTGGGGAAGGGAGCAGGGCTGCAATGAAGGAAGCAGCATGGGGCTTCACCACTCAGAGCACCGGCAGGCACAGAAGGCATGGCAGTGGGGCAAGCAGATCCCGGCATGGCCTTGCTGTTCCCAGCCATGCTGAGTCTTGCCTGTGGGGCCACGGCGGCCCTGCGGGAGGGAAGCAGGGAGGAAGCTCAAGCCCACAGCCTGCCCCCTGTACAGATCTGGGGGTGCAGGTCCCCCTTGCTCCCCGGGAGTATGCACAGCTACCAGGAGCCAGCCCCGCCCCTGCTGGAGCCGGCAGCAGCAATGGGGGAGCCAGCTCCGTGCTCCTGCAGCTGCCTTCTGTTGGAGGCAGGGAGCTGTGTACCTGGGTCCCTAGTCCCATAGCCCTGACAGCTGGGGGCCCCTTCTGGCAGGGCAAGGGGCATAAGCAAGGTTGGGGGGCTATTTGTGGGGGCAAAGAGCACCAGCAGGGCTGGGGAGGCTGTGGGGGGAAGTGAGGGCTACCAGGAGGAGCTGTGGGGAGCCTTTAATTCTAATCACAGATTTTGGGGTTTTTATCAGAGAATTTGCCATTTTTTATCACAGAAAACCAGAATCCCTGCTGATCAGGCCTCCTGTCTACCTAGCCCAGGTGCTCCCAATCCCCTCCTTCAGGCTGCCAGTTCTGTCCTCCTGGCTACAAAAGTCCTAGCGGTAAAGTCCTCACCTGACATCCTCTTCTCTGTAACAGAGCTTTGTTTCCCTATTACAGTAACATCATCTCTTTCTACTATGAATGCCCATATTTTTCTTTCAAACCTTAGCTGACAGTTTGTCTTGAGTTGCCTCCCTCTTGCTTCCTTCACCATAGGAATTTTAACTTCAGATCTTTGCCCAACCCACAATGAAACTAGTTCAACTAATTTTTTCTCTTTTCAGGCTAGAACAGGAGTGTCAGATGCATGTTTCAGCATGACTCGAGCCCAGGGAGTTAATAGGGCTGCTACTTGTTTCCTCTTTTTCCCTTGCCACCAATTTTAGTCTCCAACAGCAACTAAAACCCCCAAATTCAGTGGTGGGTAAGGGCAGGTGTTCTGGCAGCTGAGGCAACAAGTGTTATGAGTCTTGAGCGTTGTCATACAGGCCACAAGAAGCTCCATGAGCAGGATGACCTACCTCTGCAGGATGGATCCAGTCTGCAGGCTGTATGTTTGACTCCTTGACCAAAAGAGTTATGGTAGTTGTTGCTTTCTTACCATGTTCCCATGCATTCAGTTACTTTTTCCAGGGAAATGTTGACATCTTCATTTTATTGATGTTCCTCATAAGGAACCTAATTCTCAATTATGATAACTGATAACATAAATCAGCCTTATGGAAGTTAGAGATGGTGCCTAGAGGCCACAAGTATTGACCCCATGGCCTTGAATACAGAGAACAGAGATGGAACATCTGTCCCACATGTTTTTTGCAATGCTTTATTTAAAAATTCTTCTGTTTCTGAAATGCAATAGCATATAGTTACCAGAATAAACCTTTCTATTGTCCTAGATCAGTGGTGCTTAACCTTTTGGCCTTGCAGGCCAGATGAAAAGTGTGGAGCAGGTCTGCAAGCTGGATCAGACCCCTTGTGCCAGGATCGGGCCTTGGGGGCACTGCACCACTTCCACCTGCAGGGATCAGGCCCTGGAAGCCCTACATTGCCTTTGCCCAATACTGCTTGCCAGGATGGTGGCCTGGGAGCCCCGCACTGCCTCTTCCTGCCAGGATTTTGCCCTGGGGTTCCCATGGCACTTTTGCCCAGTCCCACTCATTGGAATCAGGTTCCAGGGGCCCTGCACCACCTCTGCCCAGGCATGGAACCCCAATGCCAGGATCAGGCATTGGGGTTCCATGCTGCCTCTGTCCAGCCTCAGCATGCTGGGATAAGGCCTGGCATTCCCCTTTGCTCCTACTGTAGCACATGGTGCCACAGCCCACAGGGCTCCCCATGAACCCATGGAGAGCCTTGCAGGTCAGATGACATAGCTCTAGGTGAAGATCTGGCCTGTACGCCAGGGGTTGAATACCCCATCCCATACTGATTAGTCAGCCAGTACCTTAATGAGTGAAGGGCAAAGTGCAGAGGAAAAAGGAACAGGTGAAAAGATTGAATAGCAGGAGTAAAGAGTAACAACTTGGTCTGGGGTTTCAGGTTGTGCTAGATGACACTGACAGTACAATCAGAATCTCCTGGGCTGACTGCTCCCAGCATCCTGAGTCCAGCATCTTCTCTGATCTGGTCTACAGTGACACAAAGAGTGCCTTTGCTTTGGTGCGTGAAGCACTGGCAAGGAAACACAAGACAGTACAGGTGAGAAGGTTCTGGAACATGACTCCCATGGCATTGGTAACAATTTCTTCCTCCACTTGACTTCTGCCAAACCAGTCCAGTTTCTCACTTGTTTGCACCTCATCCAACATGCCTTCTTTTTTTGTATGATCTCTGGCCATCTCATTTTCCCCATTGCATCTGCCTTTCCATTGCCTCCAACTTTCTCTCTGTGATTTTGTGTTTTCACCTTCCACTATGCAACAAAGCCTCTGCCTTCAGGCAGTCTGTTTTCCTACCTCTACCAGCTGACTCACTTTGAATTGTTATGCTGCATCTGAAAGTGCTGTTGCCTTCCAGTGCTCTTCTCCCTGTTGCATATTGGGACCATCTTTTCAACTACTTCCTATCACTTACTTTCTTTTCTGCTTCTTCCAGGCCTTATGGCAGCAATTTTCTGCTAGCCAGGATTCTGTCATTTCTCTGCAACATCAGAAGAAGCAGCAGGATGAGGAATGCAAGACGTTGCAACAGAGGCTTAAGCAACTAGAGGAGGAGTGGAAGACACTCACCAGTCAGAGGCAGCACCTCCAGTTGCAAGTAGAAACCCTCAGCAGGTCAGCTACCAGTCTGCTTTGCTTGTCCTTTAGGGCATCTATTACCTGCTATGGGGTACAGTAGCAGTTTATTTGGTGGAAATAACTTACCTCTCCTACACTATGCTTAGTTTTGCTCAGCAGATTAATCACTTATTGTCTTCACTGTCAGGTTCAAACCTCCGTTCACCACCACAATGTTACGACTGCCTCTGGAATTTAGCGTACTGCTGGAATACATGATGTATCTTAATTAAACTGCACCTGAACTCTGCTGCTGCTATAAGTCTTTCAGGTGCCTTGTACGTTCCAGATTTGAGGGTAGTCCTCTTCTGGCCATTACTTTCCACTCAGGAACAGCCTCCTTACCTCTTGCTTACCACCTCAGGTGGCCTGAGAGAAAATTTCACAACTCACACATACATCAACCCCAGCCTGCTCCTTTGCAACCTGATTGGTGCAAATGGGTGACTTAGTTCTCCTCATCCTGTTGACTAGATGCTTATTCTTTGCAGCAACTGTATCAATCTAGAGAAGTCCAAAAAAGAGTTGAAGCAACAACTGAAAGTGGCTGAGCAGGAGTCCTGGCACCTGCGTCAAAGCAACACTAAGCTGCAACTAAAGGAGGATGCAACCCAAGGGGAGAAGGAGGAGCAGCAGGAAGAAATGGAAAGGGTGCTTTGGGAGAAGGAACAACTGTAAGCTCTACTACATTTTCCAGTGGGTAAGGGAAGGGGCATTGAAGGATTATGTCAGGAGTGAAGGAGGGCCTCTTTGCACAAATAAGGAATTGGATTTTTTTTTCCACACCATTTACAGTATAAAGAGGAGTAGCTGTTTAAAGTAGGATGGAGGTACTAGTGGTGCCTGGTGGCTGCCATTATTATGCGCTGTGGAAGAGTGCTGAGAGGATAAAAATTACTGACACTTGGTGCTTAGATTCTGTGGTACTGGTGTGAACTGTGGTATGTAGCAAGTAACCTCATGAAGCAGACTAAAGCAGACTGCAGCATTCTATACTTGCTGAATTTTCAAGCTGCCTTCAGCTAGAGCCCTGAATAGGGAGGACCTCTGACGGAAATGCACCAGAGAAGCAGTCCAGGATCCTAAATGACTAATCATGTCATTTTCTATAACCAGCAGTATATAAGGGAATGATGTAACCAGCAGTATATATGGCTGCTTCTAATTGCTTAGTTTGAATGGCCAGCTGCTTTCTTACAGTATCATTAGCTGGGGGGTTCTGCTTCCCTCTCCTCACCTTGGGTAAAAAAGGGTGAACAAGTTGATATTGACCCCTGCCAGTATCTTCTTTCTCCAGCTCTCCAATGCTGTTTCCACCTTATTTTTCAAGTCTTGGTTTGAGCTAAATTCTTAGGAAGTTAGACAACTGCACATCCTGGTGAAGATAAAAGACTGAGCACTGTGCAGTCTGCATACTGAAGATATTGCATCCCTGTCACTCTTACCTTTCTTATGCAGGCTTTATGGGCACATAGAAGATAGGTGCCAATACAGAATTCCAATACAGAATGACTGCAGGCTCAGTTCAAATGACAAGGCTTGTCTAGATTTATTGCCTACAAAGCATTTAAATCCTAACATTTACAATCAGCCATTACAGGGTGTAGGTCAAGATGTAGGGTACAGGCATAATTAACAAGTTCTTCAAGCCTAATATATCATCAAAGAAAAGCGATTCTAGCCAGTGATATTCAGGAATCCTCAGGTACCAAGTAGAAGGATGATAGAAATGACTCAAGCAGTCATTGCACAGATGGGAGACACTTGATTATATCCTACTAGTGTTTTGGATTTTGAAATGATGATGTCTTTTAAATTTAAATCTCTTATTTCCCTGTCCTCCCCTCTCAGTCAGAAAGACTTAGGTACGTTTGAAGCAAAACATTCGCTGTTGTGGAGCAAGTTGGTAGCTACAAGGGAGGCTCTGGAGAAATCTCAGCTTGATGGGGAGCTGATGAAGCAAGAGAAACATGAGCTTATCCTGGCACTGGAAAAGGTATGGGCATAGCTGTTCTGTCCAGCAAACACCATGCTTACATTGTGTTTTTAAGAGAAGGTTCAAATAACACTTTCAGCACTGACACCATTTCCTGTGGTATTCAAGACCTAAACATTGTTATTCCTAACACTACATATCATAATTAGGCCATAAAAGTTGTTCATGGAATTTAAGGTGTGTGTGCATAGGAGAACCACTGAGATTGTGGGACTGAGTACCAGGAAAGAGGACTTACTAAGGGAATTATATCTGGGAATAGTGATATGTACAGAGAGCAACTTGAAGTATGAGGGAAGAGGAGTCTAAGATACAGCTGGCATTGAGTTTTTTAGGTAAATCTTAGGTGGAAGCAAGAGAGAGATTTCAGAGTTTTGTTTGCATCTCCTTCCTTTCTTTTTTTCACCTATCTAGGCTGAGCAGTCAGTAGCCAAATTGACAGGGGCACAGAATGAGTTGAAAGCAGAAGTAGCTGATCTACAGGATGTGGCAGTAAAGATGAGCAGCATTAATGAGGTCCTAGCATTGGATAAAGTCCAGTTAAACCAGTTTGTTTTGCAGGTAAGCAGGGGTCTCTTCAGAGGTACCAGGGGTTGGTACTTTGTTTCAGGCATCCTTAAAACTTCTCTAGGAATGGTAGGACAGTGTGGATATGTCATTATTTTCTTTGCCTAGAGTCAAAGCGAGTGCCATGGTTTTCGTTTTCTTTTTTCTGATTTATTCTGTGCTTCTGTTGGCTACAGCTAGAGCAAGAGAACCAGGCTTTATCAAGCAAAATAGAGAAGATGGAAAGCGAAAAGACGTCTGTGCAGGAGGAGCTGAACCAGTCTAAAAGAGTGTCTGAGGAACTCTGTACAGAAAAAAAACAGCTGGAGCAGTTACTGCAGAAGACTGAAATGCTGCAGGAAGAGCTGCAGGTAGAATTGAAGGCACTGAGAGAGGAGAGAAAAGAGATCCAAGAGAAGCTGAATCAGGTGAGAACAGCCCCCAGCTATCCTGCATGCAAGCTTTTTGGAACACTAAGCCCTGGCTCTGTTTGGTTCTTGAACATCCTTGGCACTAAGACACCCAGGACTGCTGGAGACTCAGTACAGAGATGATCACATGGATTTTATGTGTTTCTTTCTGGGCACATCTTAGACTGACAGCTTTGCCAAGACCCTCCAAGTTTATTTGGGGTTTGAATTGTGTGATAAAAGGTATGAGGCACTAGGTAAAGAAGGTCATTTTCATTGTGGGCGGAGGTATTAGGATATTATGCTGCTATAGTTCTTCCACTCAGAATCACAAGGCAAGCTCACAGGGAAACACTGCTGTTACAAGAGTGTCACATTTCATCCTTGTATTAGGGCAAAGCTTGGCACAGGGCTTCAAGAGGATGGGAGCCAGAGGTGGGCTACCCAAGGGCTACTGTAGCTGCCGATGTGGGCTAGAATCCAAATGTCCTATGGTATCCACCCTAATTTCCTATGGTCCCAAATTGCAACAGCAGTAGCTAGACAAATAACATTCTATTCATGGCACAGCATCCCAGGAGCATCTCTTTTCTGAGAGTTCTGTAGGGGTGGCAGAGTTGACTGTATACTAGCTGGTCAGGCTCCCTTCCTCTCCCCCACCATGTCAGGGCACTCTCTGTGGAGTTGCCCAGTTTTACAGTCTTCATACCAGTGCAACTGGATGCAATGTGAGTTCAGCAGCCATCACTACACATTGCAATAGAAGTCTTAGAGTAAGAATTGGAAAATACAGAAAATAATATTGTATTGATCAATGATGTGCTACCCCTGGATACTATATGCAGTATAGATCATATCTTTCCAGGAGGATACTGCATAATTAAGGAGGACAATCAGAGAAGGATGGTAAAATCAGCAAGGAGCCTAAAAGATTCAAAAGAAGAAATTTACAAGATTGGAATGATTACCTCTTACTCTTTTTCAGTTTAGTCGTAGGAGTATATAAAATACTGAATGGTCTGGTTAAGGAATGTATGACATCACAAGAATAATGAACTATTTAATGACACTGGAAAATTGCAAAGTCACAAATGACAATAGAAATCGCTTTTTCATACAGAATGTAATTGTACTGGAACTGTACATGTAGGCAAAGTTGTTCATAGTGCGTTTGGAAGAGAATAGGAAGCTACTACTCTGGACACTTGTGCTGTAACTGTTACACTTGTGATACAAGTACTAAATAGCACAATCACTCCAACTGTAACCCTGCCTCAAAGTAGCTCACTTGTATAAGTTTAGGTTCATGTACATGCAGTCATTGCAACGTAACAGCTGTTGCATGTATGTAGATTAGTTTATTACATATCTCCCCCTTTAAAGCCAAATTTTGCATTTAAAAAAAAAATAAATTGCACAATTAGAGGTCTAGTCTCTGTAGAGCAAGTATCACTTTCTAGTTTGGCTCCCATTCATTACCAGTAGCATTCAAGGAATGTTGATGATATCAGTGGTTAAGGTGGTTGTGCAATGCTGGATAAGATCTTCGAGCTCATATGAAAGATCTGGCCATCACCCTGATTGGCAAGGATGATCCTAGCACCTAGTGACATTTGATGTCATGCAGCTTGAGGAGAATTTCAACCTATATGTTTAGTAGTTTGATGAGATGACAACACTTCTGCTTGTAGTATAATTTCACATCAGTCTTCTTGGTACAATGTGTTCTCAGGGCACATCTAGTGTTTGGATGGCCAACCCTCCTGGCAGTACCTTGACAAGCTGGTTACATGTTTGGTCAGCTTGCTGTTCAGATCAGATTTCTGCCAACTCATGTTTTGTTGTATATGTTTAGCTATTTCTTCAACCAGCTATTGGTCAGGCACTGGGCTTCTTAAGAGTGCAACTACTGCAACAAGATGCTTACTAGAAATATGGTGAATCATAAAGGCGTACTTCATCAGATGAACCTTGAGTGCAGAAAGAGTGCATTAGGTTGTTTTGTTGAAGATATGGGTACTAGTGGCTTGTAAGTGATTGGTTTTTATCTGAGCTACTGAAGCCAGTGATGAAATTGCGAAAGTATTAACAAGTCCAGGTAATTGCCAGAGCTTAACTGTGTTGGGCAGAGTTCATATGAGGTGTATGCTATAAGAAGGGGTCCCGGTTTTCCCTGATAAAAAAACCCTCAAATTCTGTGACTAAAATGAAAGGCCCCCCACAGTTCCCCTGGCTGTGTTGGTGCCCCTCACTACCCCCTGCAAAAGCCTCTCCAGCCCTGCTGATGCTACTCACTCCCCCCACACAGCCTCCATGCCCTCCTCCTGCCCATCACTTCCCCCACAACCCCTCCAGTCCTGTTGGTGCCCCTCAACCCCTACCCATAGCTCCTGCTCCCCAGCCCTGCCAGAGGGGGCTCCCAGCTGCCAGGGCTGCGGGGCCAGGGACCAGGATCCACAGCCTCTGCCCCTGGCAGGAGGTGTGGCAGCTGCTGCAGTGAAGGGGAGCATGGAGCCCAGTTCCCCTCCTTCCCCCCGCTGCCTTCCCTCAGGGCCTCCACAGCCTGGCTTGTGCAATATGGTGCTGCAAAAAATGGTGGGGCCTCATAGGAAAGCTGCTTGCTGCTGCAAGCTCCGTGCTGCCCTGGTGACATGTGCCCTGCACATGGGGCTACAGCAGAGGTGGCGGTATGGAGTTACCTGCAGGGGACGTAATGAGATCGGGGTCGCCAGGGCAGCACAGGGCTCGCAGCAGCAAGAAGCTTTCTTGTGCAGCCCCGCTGTTCTTTGCAGTGCTGCATTGTGCTCTGCTGGGTTGCAGAGGCCCTGGAGGAAGGCAGCAGAACTGGAGCCCAAGGCTAAAGTGGACAGCATGCTGCCCATGCCCCGTGCACAGATCTGGGTGGTGCAGGCTCCCCCTGCCCGCAGGAGTGCATGCAGCAATGGGGAGCCACCACACCATGAGCTGCTTGCGGCCCTGTTCCACTCCCTGCTGGGGCCCTGTGGCTGTGCATTGTGGCCCCGGGCCCCAGCTGAACAGCAGCCGCAGCCCGTGCCCAACTCCCTTACTGTGGGGGGCCTCAATTCCCCCCCTCCCACCCCTACTACGCACATGCACTTACCTGTTGGATGCTCTCCAGGCTGCCTGGTGAAACACTGGCTCCAGGTGGCCATGTGGCTGCCTGGTGGCACATACATGCACATGGCACCCCCTGCCTAACCACCCTCCTCCTGCTCCCTTCTTGCCCCCTCAGGCTGAAACTCTGCCAGCCTGCAGAGAGCTCATTGCAAAATCTAAGTTTCTACAGTAAAATGAAAAATCCACGTTTGCCTCTGGTAAAAGATAAAATCTGTGGTTTTCTGTTTTTTTCTGTGGCTATAAGTTTCACCTAGATATAAGTTTCACCTCACCCTCATTCTGTTCCACTCCTAGCCTCTAAGAAGATTCATCAGCTAAGTTGATAGTTGGTTTGCATGGCCAAACCAGGGAGAGGTACAAATGGCCAAACCAGGAGAGGTACAAATGATTGTCTTGATCTCTCCATAATTTGTCTCTTATGCAGGTCTCCATATCCTCTCTGTAATCAAAATGTAATTAATCACAATGAAGGTGGGAAGTGACCATATCCTGATAACATCTTAGCTCATTAACATTTATAAGCCCAATGGTTCTGTCTTGCTCTAATTGGGCTGATTGTGTAGCCTGGTAAGCAGACACTGTCTTGTTCAAATTCACATTTGTGCAACCTTAATGTAAGTCTAGCTAGATATTGCAAATGGTAAGCTTTTGAATCTGTATCTTCCAAATGGAATAAAAAAAGTAATGAGAACAGATGACCTGAGAGTGGTATCTGTAAGAATGGTGAGTTGGCCTTGTTTTTGCTGAAGATTTTAGCAACTTGCAACTGATCAAATATGTCCTCAGCTACTGATATGGAGTAATATTCATATTTCACGCTTGTGTTGAACTTTGAGCCACCAGTATGAATGTGCACATCTTCAAAAGGCTTTACCATGTTGACCATAAGTACATACATCAGCTGACTCAATAACTCCTTTGTAGATCATGTGTAGCAGGACCAAGCCCCAGGGGTGGCCATGACACCCCCTAGTGGCCACATGACTGTTGTCCCACTCTGGCTTCTTGGGTTACCCTCCCTTTTTCCTTTCCTGCCATACCTTAATATAATTTACAAGATTTCAGGAGGCTGCCCCCAGAATCTCAAAAGTGAGCTTCATCTCCTCAGTCAGCTGGTCCTTCCTGTACCCATCCCCAGTCTTGCCCCATAGGCATTAAATTGAGGCTCTCTTACCCTCAGGGTACCAGTCACCTTATAGGAAGTTGTAGAGCAAGGCTCCCGCGGTGAGGGAGAGAGTGGGGCTGAGGCAGGGGCAGAGGCAGGAGTTGCACACCCAGGGTGGGGCACGGGACAGAGCCATGGCTCATCCAGGGGGGCATAGAGAAGGTGGGGGGTGGCTTCTGCCGCTACACGCACTGCTGGGGAAGGCATGCGGGGCATGTGCCCTCCCAGATTTGTGCACAGGGTAAGAGTGGGCAGCCACTGCATGTTCAGGGCCAGAGGCTACACTGGGCTCTTCCTGGTGGTGAGTTAACAGCTGAGATGTTAGAGCAGACCTCTACAGCTTCTAAGACAGTGATACCCAAAGGGTGTGCTGTGGTGCACCAGTGTGGGCCACTGCTATGCACAGCAGGATGGGGTCCATGGACGCCTGACCAACCTCATTGCCTTCTATGACAAGATGACTGGCTCTATGGATGTGGGGAGGGCAGTAAATGTGATATACTTTCACTTTAGCAAGGCTTTGGATAAATCTCCCACAGCATTCTCACAAGTAAACTAAGCTGGTACAGGTTGGATGAATGGTCTGAAAAGTAAATAGAAGACTGTCTGGAACATTAGGCTCAGAGAGTAGTAGTCAATTTATCAATGTCTAGTTGGCAGGCAGTATCAAGTGGAGTGCCCCAGGAGTCAGTCCCGGGGCAGGTTTTGTTCAATATCTTCATCAACGACTTGAAAGATGGGATGGAGTACACCCTCAGCAAGTTTGTAGATGACACAAAGCTGGGGAAGTAGTAGATATGCAGGAGGGTAGGGCTAGGATTCAGAGAAACCTCAACAAATTGGAGGAATGGTCCAAAAGAAATCTCATTAAGTTGCATAAGGACAAGTGCAAAGTCCTGCACTTGGGACAGAACAACCCCATGCACCGGGGAGACTGGGAACTGACTGGCTAAGCAGCAGTTCTGAAGAGAAAGCTCTGGGGGTTACAGTGGACAATAAGCTGAATATGAGCCAAGAGTGTTCCCTTGTTGCAAAGAAGGCTAACAGCACACTGGGCTGCATTAGTAGGATTGTTGTCAGTAGATTGAGGAAAGTAATTATTCCCCTCTATTTGGCCCTGATGAGGCTGCATCTGGAGTACCACATCCAATTTTAAGGGTCCCACTACAGCATGGATGTGGACAAATTGGAGAGAGTCCAGGAGAGGGCAATGAAAATGGTTCAGGGGCTGAGGCACATGACTTCTGACAAGAGGCTGAGGGAACTGGGCTTATTTAGTCTGGAGAAGAGAAAACTGAGGGGGGATTTAATAACAGCTTTCAACTACCTGAAGGAGGATAGAGTTAGACTGTTCTCAGTGGTGGCAGATGACAAAACAAGGGGCAATGTTTTCAAGTTGCAGCAAGGAAAGTTTAGGTTAGGTATTAGGAAAAACTTTCTTGCTAGAAGAGTAGTAAGGCACTGGAACAGGCTTTCCAGAGAGGTTGTAAAATCTCCATCCTTCAAGGTTTAAGACCCAGGTAAGACAAACCATCTCCTGGGATGATATAGTTCAGGTTAGTCCTACTTTGAGCAGAGGATTGGACTAGATGACCTCCTGAGGTCCCTTCCAACCCTAATTTTCTGTGATTCTATGATTAGACTCGCAGACTGTTAAGTGAAGTGATTGTCAAAATATTGTCAGTATGGCCTGGGGCATCTCTAGTCTCCAATGGGATGGAGGCTGCCCCAGAGATGGCACCAACAATCAGCTAGCCCTATGAAAAAAAGAGAAATGTATAATGAGACTAATTAAGTGGTTCTGAACTAATTTCATTTCAGTATCTAAGCAGCAGCTTATGAGGAGCAGAATTAGCGCGTGCTATGTGT
Organism: Caiman crocodilus; assembly: GCA_030014935.1. NCBI lineage: Eukaryota > Metazoa > Chordata > Crocodylia > Alligatoridae > Caiman > Caiman crocodilus. Next base: position 868,976 of record JAGPOW010000955.1, read on the forward strand.
CGTTGGAATGGAAGGGGGATTAGTTTTCACTTGTATTATTTTACTTGATAATGTACAGTAACAATTCTAGCTGTTACATTTCAGTGTAGTTGTATTGCCTTAGCATTTTATTTCTTATGTCTTGTTCTTTATTTGACAGTCTAAATTTTAAGTATGTTGGTTGGCAAACATACGGCTGAAGTGTTAACACCAAAGAAACAAGCTTGAATGTCTGTTAGAAATGTATTAATTTGCATAAGACATGGACAGAATTACATTATAAAACTGTTCTTGGTGCAGAGTGGTATTTGTATTATAGTCGACTGTCTTCCATCCCCTACAACTTGGCAAAATCAGACTGATTTTTCACACATTCCTGAAAGATGCTTCTTATTTTCAAGGACATTTTTCTGCCAAATACCAGGTATTACTCAGTCATTTGAAAAATGAATGAGATCAAAGTGTCACTTTTAAAAAAAAAAAAAAAAAAAAAAAAGGAAAACTTATTTTTTTATTCTCCTCATACTCCCAAACAGATAAACTTCTTTTGCTCTAAATATCCAAAACTTCACTTATAAGCAGTGACAGGAACCTCAGAACATTTTAGCTTGAAAGATTAAAATTTTTAATACAGGCTTTTTATATAGAAACAGCCTCAACTATATGTGTTGGTAGTAGAATCATTTCCAGACTGTTCTCAGTAATTTCATGGCAGCTTTGTGTATCACTGTTCAAGGAGATTATTGCAATCTTTCTACCCAGAATGTGGAAACTTGCTGCTCTTGAGAATGATGTTGACAAACTTTGGATAGAACTTTGACCAGTAGAGGCTTATTTCTTTCTCCCACCCCCTTTTCAGGTTTGCCATCAGCAGGAATTATCCAGCACTGATTTGGAGCAAACACGGCTGGAATCAAGTCACCATAGGGATGCACTGACCAAGGTATCTAGAGAAAAGGAAGCCCTGTTGCGTGAGAAGGTTGCACTGGAGGTTCGACTAGGAGTTGTGGAACGGGACAGACAGGGCATTTCAGAACAACTGGCAGAAATCAGGTAAAAAGGGGGAAATGGCCTTGGACAGGGCAATATAGGATATAGTAATGACACTACATATGAAGAAAAATGCTTTCCACCTGAAGATCACTAAATGTTTGTAATGGCCTCTCCAACCCCTAGGAGGTAGAGCTGTATTAACATTTGTGTGCCAAGGCCAGGCATAATTTTGCTGAGTAAAAACTTAATAAAAGTTTCAGTTTAAGTAGAGGAAACTTATACTGTGACTTCAGGTTTCTTTTTGGTGCCAGCTAAATAAACAAAAGTGGAAGTCTGCCTATTTGTCCTCTTTAATACATTCTGTACTTCAGGTGTGTCAGACTCCCTTGTGCCCCAGGCTAGATCCAGACTGTGGAGCTCCTGGTGGGCCAGATCTGGCCCAGGTCATGAGGTGGCAGTAGCAGATACCATGCTGGTTGGCATCACAGAGGCACTGGCAGTGGCTTCCATGATGGTGGTGGCCATGGCCATGGGCACTATGGCAGTAGCCATTACAGCACAGGAGCAGTGGGGCAAACAACCATAGGCTAGACAGGCACTTGCCATGACAGAGGTGCACAAGGGGTAACAGGCCAGGGTACTGCCTTGCAACTAAGCGCTGTGTATCACAGCCCTTGCTCAGGCATCTGCCACTGATGTCTGATGGCTAGAAAATTATATCTAGAGGTTTGTCTTGAAGAATTAGCTTGTAGGTAAAGTAGATATGCATTAAAATAATGGTCATGGGGAATGGCAAGGGTTAATTGTTTCTAAAAGCCTATTTCTGACAAAGTTTCCTTCAAGACCCACTTTGTCTGAAGCCAGCAGACACACAGACTGGTAAATTGAAGACATGTACCACACTATTCCCCAATATGAGATAAGGTGACATTAGGTCACAGTGCTCAACTGCAGAGTCCTTGGGATTTCTGGCTTTTTTAGATGGACCAAATTAGGAGACCAGTAAATAACCAAATTAAGATGTGTACATGTGATAGGTTTGGGAAACAAAAGAATATGCTGAAAGAACAGAACATGGACAGTATGATGACCACAGGGAAACTAGTCAATTATGTCCAGAGAAGAAGTCGTAAGAGAGGACAAAGAATACAAAAGGAGGGATTTCAGAGTAGCAAAGTGTCCCCAGTTTGATTCGGGCAAATCCAAATGTGAAGATTAAATGCTGATTCAGAGAATCAGCAATTCGGCCATAGACACAGCTTTTAATGTTCTTTCTACATACCTCAAGGTACCAGGCACAGCTTGCAAACCCTGTAATGGTGGGGTGGATGGAGTGTCCCACTGTAGTGTTGTGGGGGGGGGCACATGCTTGGTGGCTAACTCAGAAGTGGATTGGAAGTACTTCCAGTCCACTTCCGGGTCTACCAGGGACTGGGCTGAGCCCTACCCCCACAATTCCTTGGCTCAGTGATCAGCCATGGCGGGACCCCGGTTGCCTCCCCAGACCCAGGAGGCACCAGTCACCAAGTTGGGGTGGAGGATGGGGGGCTCCCCCTGCACGCTCCCCAACAGACCCAGAAGTGGACCGGAAGTGTTTCTGGTCTACTTCTAGGTCTGCTGCCAAGCCCACTGGGGACCCCCTGTGCTCCTGTCAGACGCTCCATCCACCCCAGCATCACAGCATTTACGAGCCGCCTGGTACCTTGAGATATGTAGAAAAAACATTTAAAGCTGTGTCTATATCTGAATCGCCAAATCTTTCTGGATCTCTCCAGACTGATTCAGAGAGTTCCGATTCAATTCAGAGAGATTAAAGGGTCCACTGATTCGATTCAGAGATTTGGCCACTGAATTGGGCTGAATCTCCCCCGAATTGAATCGGCTACTGAAGCTTCACACAGCCCTAGAAGCTGGTAACCTTGCCTGCCTGTATCCTTAGACCAACACAGCTACAACCAACACCCCCAAAACTATGAGCTGTTTAGGCACGTAAAAGTAAATAACATCCTCGCTGGTAAAACCAAACTGTGAGTTGGCCTTTCTGTTGTAGATACCACATGGCTCCATGCCTGAGCTGCTCACAGAAGTTCTAGCATACAGACTGTAGACCTGTAGCAAATAAATGGTAAAAATATCACCTATTTGTGATTTTCTGTAAAATGTTTACTTTCCACCCCCAAGTTGGGGATCTTGAGCCACTCAGTGAAATAACAATGCTATTAGTTCCAAGAGCAAGATTATTGTTTGCTACTTGTACCCTGTAGATCGGCAAAGGATGTTCTGGAATCTAGCCTTTTTGAGGCCCAGCAGCTTCTCTCTCAGCTGGGGGTCACCAAGGGTCAGTTGGAAATGCAACTTCAGACAGTCACCCAGGCCAAGGAGGTGTTACAAGGTAAAAGGCTTGTGGCCTGTGTGGGGAAGAGTCATGGAGCCTCTGGGGTTTTGAAAGAGTCCTTGCTTGCTTGGGAGATGAGAGGCTTAAGTTCTTGCACTCTTTCTCTAGGAGAGGTGAAATGTCTTCAATGTGAGCTGGAAGCAGAAAAGTCAGCAATGGAACAAGACCAAATGGATATGGAGCAGCAGCTCTCACAAAAAGAGCAGCAATATCAAGATACATTAAACCTTCAGCAAACTGTATATGAGAAGGAAAGGAACAAACTCATACAAGAGCTGGTACGTGATATGATGGCCACAATCAAATGGGATAGCCAATGGCTCTGAGTGCAACAGACAAGTCCCATCCTTGGTTGTTTAGTAATATTTTAACGCATGCTTATTTATCATGCTTTTTCTCTACACACAGCATGGCTGCTAAGTCTAATATTTGGATGATTTGTGCTGCTCTGCTTCATATATTTGTCTCTCCATACATGCTAATATGCTGGTTTCCACTCCAGTACAAGATAGCTAGGAAGTTTCAGAACTCTTAAGTAGTTTTGCCTTTTGAGGTTTCTGCATTATACAGGTTTCTGTATTAAACCTGCTGTTAGTACAGTTACATGTTTTATGGTCATGACTGTGTAAGAAGACAAAAGGTGACTAACACAGCAGGGGTGGTATTGTCAAAACATTCATTTCTAATTGCAAGTGGGCATCAAACCCCATTCTAAAGTCTTTCTTATGTCTATGTAGGTTGGAACCTTGCTTGTTAACAGATCCATAGGAATGTGTTTATGCCAACATTACATGGGGTAAAAGTGACAACAGAAATTTATGTCAGTCCAATCCCAGCTAATAATATTACAACAGCCTAATTTTTATAGTATAATGTCTCACATTTGGTCCATGTAGCCTAGATAACAAAGACTTGGAATGTATTAACATTTCCTAACCTTTCCTGCATACAGGGGCTCCCATGGAAATCAAAATCTTTTTCTTTCATGCAGTCAAGGACCAGAAATAAGACTGTGCAATTAAAATGACTATTAAAAATTATTCAGTACAGAAGGTATTTGCCGTTAATAACCCATAAGCTATTGTGTAGATGTTCAAAACATTCATGAAATTATGAACAAATCTGGAAACAGAGCTGGTTTGCAAATACTCCTGCAGCGAAAAAAAGGGAGATGCCTTGTGACTTGCTGCTGCATTATGTGGCCTGCCTTTTACACAACACTTGAGGGCACAGGGGCTTCTCCTCATTTTGTATTAATTTTACACTTGTTGAACACTGAACAAAATTTGAAGTGTTCTCTGGGAAACTTAGGAAAGAAGTGTAAAAATAACTATTTAGGGTGGAAATGCACAAAACTCCACAAGAACAGAAAGAGTCCTCACATTAGCAAAGATTAAGCAGGTGGATAGGAGAAGGAAGATATTACCTCCTCTGACCTAAAGTCACTAGAAGACAGGTCATAACAGGGAAAAGTTACTTCCCTACAGGATACACCACTATCAATAACATATACTGGTAATGCTTCTTGTTGGTGGAGGAGACAAAACCCTGGGACTTTGGTGTCACTCAGCACTCTTTGGAGAGGTGGGAAACCCTGCATCTTAATGGCTCCTCTTCCATTTACTAGGAGAAGGAGTGGGAACAGCACAATTTGGAACTGAAAGAGGTCCTGAAGCACTCAGCACAAGAGAAAACAGAGCTAACAAATGCTTATGAGATGAAACTTTTGGATCTGAGGGAGGAGGTTGCTACTATCCAAACTCAGAAAGAAGAGGAGAGAGCCAGGGCTGAAAACAACAGACGAGAGGTAATAGCAGTGGTTTTCAACCTTTGTAGACTCAAGGCATCGCTTGGAAAATGCTAAATAGCTGTAGGTACCATAGTTATTTTGGTGTCTTTGTTATTAAGTTGCCCTTGTTGTCTAGGATTGGTCAGTTTGTGTTTGTTTTAATTTCTGACAACAATTTACATGATATTATAAAATGGCTTCATTTTTTTGCACCACAGTATTCTGTGCATCTGCTTCCTTTTTATATATAAGAAATTGTTTGCCTTTCCTGAAACTCTTTTAAACTTCCTTATTCTTTCCATCCCTCTTGCAGTTAGTGATTGTGTCTTTGCTCTTGCTTGATTCAATTTTGGTGCAATTTTTCATCTTCTGTGTTCTTCCATGTGTGCTTGTGGTTTTCCTTTCTCAGTTTTTTTTAAATATTGCACAATGTTAACTTTCGTCCAGTTCTCTAGAACTACTTCTGCTACTGAATTTGTCCTGCGATAAACTATTTTGTCCTGGGACAAAGTTAAATTGTTAAGACATCTAAGTCTGTTTTCCCAGGATAAATCCTAAAAAGGTTAACGGGATAAGATGGACTAAAGATGTATATACACACCAATTCTGGGATATTTCTGTCCAGGACAAACACAGACACAACTTGTCCAGGAACAAATGCAATGTCTGTTCCTTTATAAGTGCTCCTTTTTGTGCTTGAAAAGCAGTCCTTTGATTAGGATGTTTCTAAGATCCAGGTGGGCTGGATCTTCAGTTTTCCTTTGGAGATTCCTCACTGCTTGAATAGCAATTCCAGCCATCCCAGTGCTCTACATAATTTATTGAGGATGGGCCATGTATATATTAATGAACTCAGGTCCAGTTGCCAGAGGCTAGGGACCCAGTGAACAGGGGCTGCAAACAGGGTAAGCAGTTTGCAGGCAGTTTCTGGGGGCAAGAGGAGGAAGGGGGAGAGGAGCCAGACACCAGATCCTTCCCAGGGAAGTTAACTGATCCAGCTTCCTGAGCCTTTGGTTTGCTGACTGTTTGCCTGGTGGGCTGTGTGTGTTTGGGGTGTGTGCTCTGATAAGCTGGGAGTGATTGCTGACTACTGAATGATTGCTGCCTGGGCCTGACAGAAGCCCTAGCAAGGGGGCAGAGCCAGTTCGGTATAAAAGTCACTTCCCAGGTGACCAGGGAGCCAGTAAATATAGGCTGCAAACAGGGTAAGCAGTTTGCAGTTTTTGAGGGGCAAGTCTTTCTGCTTGGCATGAGAAAACGGAAAAAAAGGAACCCTTTGGAGCAACGAGAAATAAACAGGCCAGTTCCAGGTGGGTTTGCTAGGGAAGGTCTGGCTGGAAGAGCAGTAAGAGAGAGAAGACGGATAGAGACCCAGGGACACAGCTGGAAGACATTGCCGTGCCAGAGCCACTGCCACTGCCTCTGCTTATACCTGTTAGGTTTCTATCCAGGCAGAACCACTCACCATTGACACTTCAACATAGACCCAGGTTTGGCGCTGTGGGTACTGAGGCTTGCACATTCCGTCCACTGACAACCAGGTTGGGGGGTACCTGTAATGTGAGCAGTGCCTCCTAGTGGTGTCTCTCAGGGAACAGGCAAGAGAACTACAGGAAGAAGTGGTGAGGCTCCAAAGCAGCCTCTGCCATGAGGCATTCAGTGATTTGATGCTGGAGTATGGAGGAAGAAATGCCCCACAGCAGACCTGGCCTCCAGGACTGTGGAGGAAGAAATGCCAAACACAGCGCTAGAGGAGAGAGAAGACATAGACCCCACAAGAGAGTGTAAACTGGAGGTTTGTGACTTCTGGTAGCAAGTTGAGATCTTCACCTCCACCTGCAGTGGTTCACCTGGAGAACAGATATCCAGCCCTAGAAGCAGAGAGGGAGGAGCATATTCCACCGGTGGAGGAAGACAGGCCAGGCCTCATCAATGTGGGAAGGATCGAGATGACCGCCACCAAGAAAGGACAGGTGGTGGTGGTTGGAGACTTGCTTCTGCAGGAAGTAGAGCTGATCTGACTTGTTGTCTGGGGAGGTCTGCTGCTTCTTCCTTATCCAGCTCAGTGTCCTCAGTGAATGTAGCAATTCACACTCTAGGGTTAGGGACAGACATTCAGAAACCTGAGCCTGAATTGATTCAATCTTTGCAGGTTAGTCTAACCTGCCTAGGCTAAACCACTTTGTAACCACACAGACATCCCCTCTGGACTGAGGAAATTAAAGCATTTGCCTGCAGTGGCTTACGCTAGAAGCCAGGGGACACTAGAGCAGCCCTCCCTTCCCTTCAACAATGCTGAGTTGAGGTGGGTGTGGCCAGGCCCCGGTAAGACACTCTGATTAGGAAAGGGTTCCCCCCCTTTCTGATCAGCCCATCAGGGAATTGATAACATAGTATTTATCACCCCTAACTTAGTGTTTATCTTCCCATTAAGAAAATAACAGATGGACATTACCAGCTACCTGTTGATTCTGCTTTTGTCCCATCTGCCACAGCACAGACCATAGCCAGCATATGGTCTGTTAGCTAATGCTGAGGCATGTCTGTGTAAGGCAGAGGAGACTGGGGAATCCCTGCTTAGCAGGGAGTGGGGTGGGAAGCAGGGAAAAGCCAGGCAGATGCCTGCAATGTTTGCTGGAGCTCCAGCCAGGGAGCAGATGGGAGGGGCCAGCTCTGCTGTGGAGCAGAGAGCCACACCCAGCCCAGAGAGCATGCTGGGATGCTGGGGGAGTCTAACTTAAACCAGCAAGGGGTCTGGGACCAACTGCATAAACCGATTTGAGCCAAATCAGTTAAGTCTGATACTACCTTCAATCAGGTTCTCAGACCAGTTTCAGCCATTTTCAAACTGGTTTATGTGCACTGAACATTTGTTCTATTACAGGTTTAAACTAGTTTCTGACATCTTAAACTGGCTTATGTGTAACGTCTGTTCCTAGCTTGGTAGATGCAATTAATCAAGTCTGCCCAAAGGCTCTTGAAGCAACCAAGGTGCAATATCCAGAGCAGCTAGGCCAGATATGGATGAGGTGACAAAGGGCCTATGATAAGCCTTTTATTCATAGATTTCATAGATTTTTAGGGTCAGAAGAGTTCTCAGTAGATCATCAAGTCCGACACTGCCCTGGGCAGGAAAGAGCTCTGGGGTCAGATGACCCCAGCCAGGTGTTAGTCCAGTCTCCTCTTAAAGACCTCCAGGGTAGAGAATAGCACCACTTCCCTTGGAAGCCCATTCCAATGTTCAGTAATGTCCTTACTGTGAAGAAGTTCTTCCTGATGTCCAATTTAAATCTGCTCTCTGTCAGTTTGGCCATTGTTTCCAATAACCCCAAGAGGCACCCTGGTAAACAGAGTGTCTCCTATTCCTTGCTGGCCCCCTGATGAATTTGTAGATGGCCACAAGATCACCTCTCAGCCTTCTCTTGCAGAGGCTGAAGAGATCCAGGTCCCTCAGTCTGTCTTTGTAGGGCTTCACATGCAGGCCCCTGACCATACAAGTAGCCTTCCTCTGGATCCTCTCAAGGTTATCCACATCCTTCTTGAAGTGCAGCACCCAAAACTGAATGCAGTACTCCAGCTTCGGTCTTACCAATGCCTCATAAAGAGGAAATATCACCTCCTTAGACCTGTTTGTGATGCACCTGTATGATAGAATGTGGTTAGCTTTACTTATCATTTTGTCACATTGACAACTCATGTTCATCTTGGAGTCTACTATGACTCCCTAGATCCCTTTCTGTCACTGTGTTACTTAAAGGGTCATCCCCCAGTCTGTATGTGTGTTAGTGATCATTTCTCTCTAGGTGCAGCACTTTGTACTTACCTTTGTTAAACTGCATCCTATTCTGTTCTGTCCGCTTTTTCAACCTGTCCAAATCTGCCTGAATCTGTTCCCTGCCACCTGTGCGTTTACTTTGCCCCATAGTTTGGTGTCATCTGCAAATTTGTACACCATGCTCTCCGCACCCTCATCCAAGTCACTGATGAAGATATTGAACAGCACCCGGTCCAAGGACCGAACCGTGGAAGACCCCACTGCCCACATGTTTCCAGGTTTCCATGTTTCCAACTTATCCACCACCACTTTCTAGGTGCATCCCATAAGCCAATTCACCACCCACCTGACTGTATAATCATCTACATCACAGCTGCTTAGTTTATTTATAAGAATGGGATGAGACACTGTATTGAAGGCCTTTTAAAATCCAAGTAGATGACATTTCCCTCAACTCCTTCATCTAAGCATTGTGTGACCCGGTCACAAAAAGAAGCAAAGTTGGTGAGGCAGGATCTACCTGCTGTGGATCCATACTGGTTCCCCTTCAGCATTATTTTTCCTGCTGGACTCCCACAAATGTGTTGCTTAATTTCTTCAAAGGTTTTTCCAAGGATAAAGGTGATACTAACTGGTCTATAGTTATCTGGATCCTCCTTCCTCCCTTTCTTGAAAATAGGGACCACATTGGCCCTTTTCCAGTCATCTGGGACCTGTCCAGAGTGCCACAAGTGCTCAAATAGTCTTGCCAGTGATTCTGTGACATTAGCTAATTCCCTCAGCACCCTGCAATGAAGACTGTCTGGGCCTGCTGACTTAAACACGTCCAGCTCCTCCAAGTGTCCCTTTGCTAGGTCAATGCTAACTGTCAGTGGCCTGGTGTCCCTCTCGTGCCTGTCTATAATCCAACTGGGAGATATATCTTTATCCATGTTCAGGAACACAGATGTGAAAAACTCACAAAGAACTCAGCTTTGTCAGTCCTATCTGTCACCAATTGCCCTAGTCCGTCCTGTAGGGATCCTATGTTGCCATGCGCCTTCTTTTTGCTCCCTATATACCTGAAGAAGGACTTTTTGCTGTCTTCAATTTTTGTCACCAGCCTGAGTTCCATTGCTGCTTTGGCCTTCCTGACTGACTCCCTGCAAGTGCAAGCCAAGTAGGTATACCCCTTCTTGGTGGCTACCTACTTCTTCTACATTCTGTATGCCTTTTTTTCATCCCTAGGCTTTCCTGGATTTCCCTGTTCAGCTAAGACGATTTATTGACCCCTCTTGTCCCCCCTCCTGCCATGTGCAATGGGATTGTTCCCTTCTGTGCCTGAAGGATTGTTCCCTTGGGGAATGACCAACCTTCCTGGACTCCCATCTCACCAGTGCTGTTGTTCTTCAGTGCCTCTCTTACTAATCTCCTGAGCTCACTGAAGTTAGCCTTTCTGAAGTTTGGCACTTCTGCCCTACTGGTTATCTTTCCCACCTTTTGTCAGATAGTGAATTCCAACAATTGGTGGTCACTATCCACTACGCTACACTATATCTACAGATCTCCCACCAGATCATCCCCTGTAGCAAACACCAAATCCAGTAAGGCATTTCCCCTAGTAGGACCGTATACTTCCTGTGTTAACTGAAGGTCCTGTATGCAGGTTAATAACCTACGTGAATGATCAGATCTAGCTGATTGCTTCTCCCAGCAGATATCAGGGTAGTTTAGGTCACCCATGACAACCATACCTCTTGACTGGATAGCCTCTGTGAACTGTCTGGAGAATTCTAGGTCTAGCTCATCCTCCTGATGTGGCGGTCTGTAATAGACCCCCACTACTAAGCCCCTTTCCCCCTGACCCCCTTGTATTCTGATGCACAGTACCTCAATTTAGCCTTCTTCTGATCCCATCTTCATTATGGTAGACATGTATTGCTCCTTAACATAGAGGGCCACCCCCTGCAGTTAATCCAACCAGGTTGAAATCTTTGTAAGCAGAAGTGTGAGTTCCTCCTGCTTATTTACCATGCTCCTAGCATTAGTACAGAGACACTTAAGCCCCCCCACTGATTTGATGCCCTTGGTACACCCTCACCACCCACCCCCCATCCTGATGCCTGTCAGGCCCCTTAGTATTTACGTGGACTGTTCTAGTGCATGGCTGGTGGTTCATTGTTCCTAGTTTCTCTGTCTGCTGCATCTCTATCCCTCAACGAACCTAATTTAAAGTCCTGCGTAGGAGATCAGACAACCTATAAGAAAACAGACTCTTACCTTTCAAAGAGAGATGAAGACCATCACATCCCAGCATACCCCTTCCATGGAAGTACAGATTGTGATTATGGAACCCAAAACCCACACAATGGCCACAAGTTAACTGCTGTAATGCAGCTGTCATGCCATGACCACTGAGTGGGAGGATCGATAAGAAGACCACCTGTGCCCCCCAGTCTCCTAAGCCTGGCCCCCAGAGCCTTGTAGTCACTCATGATTCAGCCCGGACTACTCCTGGCCACATCATTTGTACCCACATGGATGATGACCATTGGACAGTAGTCGGAGGGCCAGATGAGGTCAGGAATCCTTGTAGTGACCTCCCCAATCTGGACTCCAGGCAGGCATCATGCCTCCTGTACCATGGGTTCCAGGCGGCAGAAGACTCTCTCCATTCCCCTCAGAAAGGAGTTGCCCATCATGATGACTCGGCGTTTCTTCCTCCAGCTGTTTGGTTGTCCTTCTATCTGCATGGTGGTTGTTGTGGACGTGGCTTCCTCTGCTGCACTCTCCTCCAGTGAAGCCAGGGCCTCATAACTGTTCCCCAGCTATACTGGGGAATTTGTCCCATTATGGACAATTGTTGTCCCATTATGGACAATTTCCATAAATTCCATCCCTCCAGCAATGCAATGTCTGGCTGTAGAGGTGACCGTCTTCCATACATCCGCACTGAGTCCCCCTATGTTGTCTTCCCGCTATGTGCGCGATCCTGCAGAGAGTGAAAGTACCCATCAATCTCATCCTCAGCAGCCCTGATCCCCTGCAGCCTGCTCACCTCTGCCTGTGATTCTCTCACCTGCCTCTCCAGGGCCTCAAGCTGGGCACACATGGAACAGGTGAGGGGACTTCTGTTCCCCACCCCACTCCCAGGCTTCAGGGGCCCCTCCAGGCAACCCCCACAGACAGGGGGCCCTGCTGACCCTCTCAAGGGCTCCATCTGGAGCATAAATCAGTAAATAGATTTATACTATACTGTGTTGCACCATGCACTGTGTGGTCTCAATCAGCTGGTAAATATGTTGAAAAGAATCATGATATGGAATGTTTTAAAGTGTTTGAAAAGAACAACAGAACAGCTGATTGCCAAATATGTGCTTCAAATATTTTGCTTAGAGGTGACACCACTAAATATTTCAACACATCAGACTTAATACACCACCTCGGGACGTGTTACTGAATACAGTGATTTCCAAAAGATGACTACAGAGAAGAAAGAATCAGGGCAGGAAAAATCTGCACCAAAGCAGCTATCATTATTTGAAGCACTAAAACGCACACAGAAATTTGGAAGTGGAGAAGCCAGAACTAAAGCAATTACTAGCCGTTTAGTGGAATTTATAACTCTAGATAATCAGCCATTTTCCATTGTAGAAGATACTGGATTCCACCATCTCATTGAATGCCTGGAGCCTCGTTACACACTGCCCAGCAGAAAGTTTATAGCTGAGACTGCACTGCCAGAACTACGTGTTATTTTAGAACACTTACAGAAGTTAGTTGAAGAAGATCGTATATTAACATTTAGCTTTACAACTGATATTTGGAGCTCTGATGCGTCACCTATGTCAATGCTGAATTTAACTGCACAGTGGATAGATGTGAAGTATAATTTACAGAGGGCAGTATTACAAGCCCAGGAGTTCAACAGTTCTCATATGGCCAATGCTATTTCAATAGCATTTGACAAGATGTTTGCAGCTTGGAAAATCCCAAAGACAGAAGTTCATGCCATTATTAGAGATAACACAAGAAACATAGCAAAGGCAATTAAAGACTCAGGGTTGCCAAGTTTACCTTGTATAGCGCATATAGTCCAGCTCGTTGCAAATGAAGGAGTGTTATCACAGTGTAGTGTGTCTGATGTACTAGCTATCGAATGAAAAATCATTCAACCACAGAATTAAAACTATGAAAGTTATTTTGCTGGAAACCATGGAAACACACTTTGCTGTTATTGAATCAGAACCTCTCTACAGGATTGCAACACTGATACAAGGACAGGTACTTTACTGATAATAGCAAAAAGCTGCTGGCTATAGAAATGTTGGCAGCACACCTGGAAAAAATGCAAGCAAGCAGGAATGACATAAGTGGCAGAACCCACTGCAAAGAAATCGAAGGAAGCAGGTGACAGCTCTACAAAACTGAGATCCCTGTGTTCAAGGTATGATGAGATATTGGAGGAAAGTACCCCTGTGGTAGAAACAGGGGTAAACATCAGTGTAACATTTCAGAAACAAGGCTACTTGAGTGAGCCCAGGTTTCCAAGAAGTGCTGAAAAACTGAAATACTGGGAGAGCAACAGAGGTCAGTTTCCAATTTTGGCTGAAGCTGCATGGAAGTTTCAAATTTCTCTCTGCCCCTGCAGCAGTGTTGAAAGTGAACGGCTTTTCAGGGCAGCTTCACATGTTGTGGATGTGAAGAAGAACCGATTGATGTGTGAAAAAGCAGAAATGTTGCTTTTTGTCAAGAAAAACCTTCCACTCACTCACTCTCTGTGCTAAAATTAAAATAATTTATTATTATTACAATGGCTTTTATGACTACAGACTGTACCTCAACATTTTTCATTTGTAATTTTTATGTCTTGACCTGCATTTCTTGTGGGTTTCTTTTGAAGCCAAAATTGTTACGATTATGCCGATTTTCTGACTTTATTGGGTTGATTTTTGTAAAACAAGTTCACTATTGAGTTTTATAATGACTTTGTTGTTAAGTGAATCATTATGTAACCGAAAAGTTTATACGGTAACTACCATTTTAAAAGTAAAAGTTTTGAAGTTTAACATGCATTTGTTTTTATTTTGCTACAAAATGTTTCTAGAAGCAGGAACACAAAAAAATTATCCATCCATCTATGGGGGGGGAGGTGTGTTATAAATGTAAAACAAACAAAAAGAGTTTATTTATGTCAGTTTAAAATGCTTTGCATTATTACTAAATATTGATTATCAGTTCAGTATTGGCTGATATGGCTGGTTAATAATCAGTTATCGGTATCGGCCAAGAAAATCCTTATCAGTGCACCCCTACTTTCTATTGTAAATGTTACTGAACCTTGCATACAACCTTGACTCCTGATGATTGAATTCCCTGAAGTAGTTTTAAAAAACATTTTTAAAGACTCATGCTGGACAGTTGCACCAAATTGGAACTTAATAAATGAAACAAAGAGAGTCTGTGCACTACATATGAATTATTATTGTGGTGTGTGTCCTGGGAGTTGCATGGTGTCCAGAACTCCTGTCCCCTGTCAGTCTCCTTCCATGGCACTAAACCTTATTTGCAGGCTTAAGGGCCTTGCTACACATTCATATTAAAGCTGGATAAAAATCAGCTATAGAGTTGTTACACATTTTTAAGCACTAACTTTATAGCTGGTTGGTTCTTTTTATAGCAGGATAGTCATTTTTATCAAGGGGTAATTACTTTGCACTTGTGGCCAGCCTTATTTTGTACGTGTGAACAGTCTAAATTTATTGCATGATTAACCAGTTAATTGTGTAATACATGTAATGTACACAAGGAACCCAAGACATCCTCTCTCAAAGCTTTTGAGTACAGCAGTATCCCCAGACCTGCAGCTATTGCAATAAAATCACTACATTTTATAAAGATGAAAATAATTCCTGAAACCACAGACATTCTCCAGGGCCCACCTTAACATTTCATCATACACACATCCCAAAAATGCTAGTGCATGACAATTAGGCCTTGACCAGAGACATGTAATATATTAGTTTTAGGATATGTGGGCTATGCCCAGCTCATTTCACTTTCCTCTCTTCTGTGCAGGTTTTGCTAGAAAAAGAGAGGGAGAGGAAGGCTTTGCTGGAAGCCCTACTCCAAGCACAAGGAGAGCTGACAGATGCTTACCAGCAGCTGGAGCAACTTCAACAGAAAGTGCAGGAGCAACAGGGGAAGGAGCAGGTGGGTGTGTCCAACAGGAAAGAGTGGAGAAGGAAGAATCAGTTAATAAACTGGCACAAAGTGACACAAAAAGACAAAGATGAAGGAAGAAATGAAGGAGACAGAGACAGTGGAGAGCAGTGTAAAACAGCAGAACTTCAAGAGAAGTACTAGAAAAGGCTGGAAGAAGAGAGTAGAGGGAGATGGTTATAATATGTGTATGGATAGAGGCCCTGATAAGCCAGAGATCAGTAGAATGAGGAAGAAGGTAGATTAGAGGGAAAGCTGGCTGCCAGATAGGTTTCAGAGGCAAGGTCATCCAGAAGGAGCAAAGAGGAGAAAAATGTTGAATGAGGAGGATTCTGGGGTACAAAAAGAAAGGAGAGGGCTTGATATATCGCAGCGTCCAATAACTCATTTCTTTGGGGTTGGTTACAGGATGCTATGGAAGGGCTGCAAATAGAGCTCCAGGAAGTTCAGAGTAGGATGGAAGCAGTGGAGAACAGACACAGGGAAGAGATCAGAACCTTCAAAGAAGAAACAAGTACCCTCATCCAGCAGCGAGATACCCTGCAAAACCAGGTGACATTCATACACCACAAGGACAGAGATGGAGATTCAAGCTAGCAGAAAAAATGGTCCTTCTGCTGCCATCTCCAGTCCCAACGGGGAAGAGGGGTGAACTCTTTGTTGCTGTGCTGCTTGCTGCCATTTCCAACAGGGCTTAGGGACTGCCAATCTATCTGTTGCCCTATCACTAGCTCCCAATTGCAGCTCAACTGGGGTATTGTCCTTTGGCTGTCATCCTGCTGTTCTACTCCCAGTCCACATGGATGGAGGGACAATCCTTCTGTCTGTCATCTTGCTACTAGACTCACTGCAGACTGGACTGAATGAAGTCCCTCTGTCTCCCTGGTCCTTGCCATGATCTCTGTTTGGCTAGGGAAAGAAGTAGTCCCTCAGACTGCCACCCTGCTGCTAACCCCTAAACCCAAAGGGACTGAGACAATGGTGTCCAACCTTTCAGCCCTGTGGGCTGGATAAGTGGTTCAGGGTTAGTTCATGGGCCAGATCCAGCATGCGGGACCAGAGCCTGATCTGGTGGGGACCCTGGCCTTGGCCTTGGTTCCAGCCTTGGCCCTGCATGCCTGATTAAACCTTATGCCAGCTAGCACTTGGCCCCAGCTTTGTGCTCACGTCCAGGTTATCTGGTCCTCAGAGCTTGGAAATTTGGCAGTCAGGGACTGGTGGCACAGTGTTAATTGCCAGAGTTCTCCCTGCCAAATGTATGACCTGTGAGGAGACCTACAGGGTGAATGACATGATTCCACATGCTGGATCTGGTCTCTGGGCCAGAGGTTCAGTTTTATTGGACTAAGAGACTGTTCCTCTGTCGTCCTGCTGCTGGTTACCACAGGGAATGGCAACATGTCTTTCATCACAATGCTCCTGTACCCAGTTTCTCAGCTGGTATTTCAGGGGAATACATTTCTCCACTTAGATCTTCAAAAACATAAGCCACATCTAATGCAATCCTGGTAATGCAAATCATGATAAGATGGTTCTTTAGCCTGCTTCTCCCCTTTCCCCACAAAATTCACATAGGTTGAGTGTTTCATGCTTTTACCTTTGATTCTTGCATTCTTATTTCAGGTGCAAGATTTGAAACTTCAGTTAGTGATTGCCAAGGATTCCTGGCAAGTGATTGACCAAGAGACTCAGCAGCGTCTGAGCAAGGCACAACAGTTGTCCAACCAAAAGATGCTGGAGGTGGCACGTATCCAGGAGGTATTGGAAGGGGAGAGAAAGCAATGGCAGGAGGTAGAGCATCAGAATACAGAGCTGCAAACAGTGTTGCAACATGTGGAAGGGGAGAGAAAGCAATGGGAGGAAGTGGAGCATCAGAACACAGAGCTACAGGCTGCACTGAGAGACCTGGAAGAGGAGAAAAGGCGATGGCAGGAGGTGGAGCGTCAGAACACAGAGCTGCAGGCTGCACTGAGAGACCTGGAAGGGGAAAAAAGGCGATGGCAGGAGGTGGAGTGTCAGAACATGAAGCTACAGGCTGCACTGAGCGACCTGGAAGAGGAGAGAAGGCGATGGCAGGAGGTGAAGCACCAGAACACAGAGCTGCAGACTGCACTGCAGGACCTAGAAGAGAAGAGAAGGCAATGGGAAGAAGTAGAGCATCAGAACATGGAACTGCAGGCTGTAGTGAGAGACCTGGAGAGTAAAATAGACAGGTAGGCAGAAACCAAATAAGATGAGGCTAGGTAGTTTCCTTCCCACTAGATGAATGTCTTTTTTGGGTCTTCACACCTGTAAGTGGATCTGGCAGCTCTTCCCAATGATCAGTATTCAATGCTGTTGTTCTACTTCAGAGCTGACTGCATTCCCATCCTGCAATGGCTGACCTGTACTCTCTCATACTCAAAACTCATTGTCATACTCAAAACTGCTGCAGAAATGGTGCAGACATAGCCCAAAATATCTAGCTCTTAAGAAAATCATCCTGCAGCTATGATAATCACTTTTCCTCAGCCTCCAGCTTGGTGTTCATGAGGGGTAATTTTTAAATAGATTGCAGAGGCATCTCACAGCTTGACACCTTTAATTATTTTTCCTCTCATGTCCTGTAGCTGAAGTGCCAGTGAAGGCTCTTGCCCTTATCTTCCTGTCTAGATATAACCCTTAGATTTAGCCAAGATGGCTGCATCTTCCTGTTTGCACTTATTTTTATGGTTCTCTAGTCTTCCTAATGAAGAACCTAAGAATCTGCTGGTCACAAAGAGAGGAAGCCAGTAAAACAATACCAGATGGCTGTCTGCCATCCACAGTTTGGAACTTCTCCCTTGCTGCAAGCAAAGTAATTCATGGACAGGTTACTAGTTCAGTGGTTCCAACCCAAAGCATTTAAAACATGAATCAGAACATGGCTTAATGTCACTGGCCTTACAAATATACAGTTCAGAAATAAATCCTGTGGCAATCCCCTGGTCTTGTAATGGGCTGACCACAGCGTCAGCCCATGACAAAACCAAGAGATTGCTGCAGGATTTATTTCTGAACTGTATATCTCCAGATTCTCTCCCCACTGCCCTGCTGCATATCCTTGGTGCTTCTGGGAGCACTCTTCTCTCCTAGTAAATCTCAGTCTAACCAGCACCATGACCAGATTTTACAGTTTAGTGCACAGGTGCCAAGTAAGTGGCAACCCAAGGGCCCTGGCCCACCTTGGGAAGAGGGTAGGGTGACCACCCATCCCTAATTGGGCAGACAGTCCTGAAATGGGAACATCAAGTCCGAGTCCCAGGCTGCTTGACTCCAGCACAGCATTTACCCTGGATTCCCAGCATTGTGCAGGGATTTCTATTCATTGCGGAAAAACATGCAAAATGGCAGGTTTCACCATGCAGGCTGGCAGAGTTTCGGCCTGCAAAAGGGCTGTGGGGAGCAGGATGCCGGGGTTACCTCATGCATGTGTACACATGCACGTGGTCAGGAATACGGCCCCAGGAAGCAGCAAGAGCAGGTAGGTCTATGTGGGGGGATGGGGCAGATAGCTGTCCCCATGGTGAGGGAAGAAGTGGGGTGGGGACTGGTCCTGGGGGCACTGCTCAGCCAAGGTGGTGCATGGGGCCTGGGGCTAGGGCAGGAAGCAGGACAGCCATGGGTGGCTCATTGGAGGGGGAGCAGGGCATGCACTCCTGGCAAGGGGGTAATGGGGGAGGCATATGTCCCCCAGATTTGTGTGCAGTGTGGGGGCAGATGCAGGCTGTCTGCTGTGGGCTCAGAACTTTCTGCCCTGCTGCCCCCTCCCCCCCCCCCATTGGGGGAAGCATGCCAGCAATGCCGCTATGGCAAGGTGCCCTGTGCCCACAATGGCAGCAGTGGGGGCAGTGGCACAGAGTTGTACAGCAGGGTGAGAAGCCCCAAACCCACATCAGTCAGCCCACATCCACTCCCACACCCCTTACAAACTCAATTCAGCTCCCCTGGCAAAAATAAAAGCTGACACCTGTGGCTTAGTGGAAGATGATCTTCTGGACTTTTACCATTCCCTGAGATAGGAAAGAATGAGTCTGCTGTCCCTGATGGAATACAATGCCTGTTGCTGCAAGGTGTTCTGAGATCTCTCTTATTCCTAGAGTGTAGGATAAAACATCAAAACAGAACTGTTACATAAAACAAAAACATGAGCACTGGGTGGTTAGGTTAACAGACTGAAATACAAAACCCCCAGAAATGACTACTGCTCTTTGACAGACAGGATTCTTTGGGCAAATATGGTATATTTTATTATACCAACTAAATAGTTGGAAAAATTGTTCTATACAAGCTTTGAGGCACAAACACCCTTCTTCAGGCATAGGGAAAGTCTGCTAGCGTTTGTGTGCTCTGGGTGGAATTGAAGCTTAAGCCAATATGCAGAATGCAGATCTGTAAAAATGCATTTGAGTGGCAGGAAAGATCAGAGGGGATAGGAATTAATAGGTGTGAGACAAGTAGGCCAGGTGAGGGGAGAGGAATGTTGACCAGTAAATAAAATGTAGCTGGTAAAATGTAGAGAGTTATTGGGGTTATTGGATGGCAGGCAGGCTTTAAGGTGCCATAAATCCAGTGTCTATATTTAGTCCATAATTTTTTATATCCAGTAGATTTATGAAGTGAAGTTAGTAGGCTCAACTATGAAAGCTGTTTTGTAAATTTTCTTTGGGGATTAGAACTGAAAGATTGGAGAGGGAGTGGTTGTCTTGTGAGAAGTGTGCACCCCCAAGTAATTGGGTATTTTTGTCTTTGATAGATTTCGTGTGTGTTCATTCTGGTACACAATTGTTGCCTGGTTTCTTGTACGTAGTTTCCATCAGAACATTCAGTGCACTGGATGAGATATAGAACATTTCTGGAGGTGCAGGTATAAGATCCAGAAATGGTGATGGTTCTGTTGTGGGGAAGTAGTTATTGTGGAAATGGTCAAGATGTGTTGGTAGGTTTTACGTTTCATGTCCTGACATTTTTGGCGATGCATAGGGAGTGCACAGAATTGCACATGCACTCCCTGAGCGTGGTGATGCACCCCCCTATGAAAAGGCGCCGGCGGCATCTGCGGGTGGTCGCTGACTGCCGGTCAGCGCTCGCCACCCTTCCCCCCCACAACTGCTGACAGTGCTATGGTTGCCTGTGGGAGCTCCACATTTACAGCCGCCATGCTTCTGCCACTACCAGTGCCGCCACTGCCTGCTGGAGCTCACTGTGCCCCCCCAGGAGCACGCAGCATTCATGCTTGGCCATGGTCTGGATCCTTTCAATGTGCTTTGGGCCATAGGAAGTTTGCTTCTGGTGATTAGGTTGGTGAGGTTCAGTGCCTGTTTAGAGGCTAGGATGGTTTTGGAAAGATATCTTTAAGAATTGGGTCTGTTGCTAGGATGGGTTACAATTGTTTGAGGATTTTCCATTTAGGTTCCGGGGAAGGGTGGAAGTCATAACTTACCTATATGGGTGGAAAGTTTAACGCATGAGCTGGCTGATATCTAGTTAGACAGCTTAGACTGTTAATAAACTGATGACTTCTGATTTTGCAGACGAGATATGAAACAGACTGAACAAAAGGTTGCATACTAACATGTGAATGATACAGATGAGTATAGGATGTTATTCACTGTTAATGAGGATCGTAAATCCAATTTTGGGGGATATTTGTGTTCCTCCAAATGACCTACTGTTGATTTGGGTACTCTGTTACAAATATACAAATCATATAGCTTTTCTCTAGTTTTGTAGGAACCTTTATCTGCAATGAAAAAGGACTGTTCTTTGTATCTGAAAATCATGAATTCAAACATGGTTGTTCTAGTGAAGGATTGAGGGATGTAGATAATACTGTTTACAGTAAATATTACATTTAACAACCCTATTTTCTGTTCCTTATTGTATTGCCAAAAATTAACTGTTTGTGCTGTAATTTTTTAGATCACCTTCCTCAGGTTGATTTTTTTTTTAAGCTAAATTAGTTCAACAGTTCTGAGGAGGGGCTTTTCTGACATTAAAAGATTCCTACAACTATTTCATTGAGAAGTTCTAACTGTGCCACAGGGGCTCGACATTTGGCAAGGGGTCACGTTGGTGTTAAAAATGGGCTTTTTCTCATTTACATTTGACCAAATGATTATAAAAAAATAAGTGTGCACATACTCAGGAGGTGTTTGGTAGTGGTCAAATAATGGCTATTTACTTAGTAAAGCTAGAAGCACAGTATCTGATCATGGAACTAAAGACTGTATTGAAAAACATAAATAAAAGGGGAGGAAATTAAGGACATGCCAGTTGTTTATGCCACACAACCTTTGAGTTGTGTGGCAAATCCTTGAGTTTGTAACTGTAATGTTCTTTTGCCATAATTTTGTCTAGGTATTCTGTGTATGAAAGGATGATTTGGGGATACTTGTTGGAATGGTTTTACATTAAAGAACAGTGTATTTAAAAGTGAATGTAGGCGTTTTGCTTAGAGGTGCACCAATACATCAGTTCATCTCATACTGGCACTGATCAAAGCAAAATTGACATTATCAGCAATTGGCTTTTTTTGACTGGTGTGGTCAACAAATTCTGCATGCATGCACACAGCCTAGCAGCTTAGAGAGCAGCATCCAGTTGGTAAGTTTGTTGGGAAAAAGGAGTGGGAGAGAAGGGGCATGGGGGGAGCAGATCGAGACCCCCACAATGAGGGAGGTAGCAGGGCTTGGGGCTGGGGCAGGGCAAGATGTGAAATGGAGCCACAAGTGGCTTGTCTGGGGCATAGAGCAGGAGGTGGCTCCTACCTCTGGCGAACCCTGGGGGAGGCCACTCCTGGATCTGTGCGCAGGTTGAGGGAGGGCTGTTGCTGCGAGCTGGGGCCGGGAACAGTGCTGGGCTCTTCCCAGCAGGGGACCTTGGTTGGAGCTGCACACAAGGCAGGCAACAGCAGTGCTGGGAGGTAGTGTTCAGAGGGGGCCCTGTAGCAAATTCTGGGACCTACAGCCCACCCTATAGCCTCCCCTCCCAGGACTGCTGCTGTCTGCCTTGTGCACAGCTCTGGCCCAGCCCCCTACTGGGAAGAACCCAGCACTACTCCTGACCCCAGCTCAGTGGCAGCCCGCATGTACCCCAGACACACAAATCTGGGGGGCACGTGCCCCTCTGTGCCTCCCCCAGGGTGCACCAGTGGCAGAAGCTGCCCCCTGCCTGCATCCCCAGATGAGCTGCTCACAAGTATGTCCTGTGCCCTGCCCCACCCCAGCTGGGCAGCGCCTGCCTCAGCCCCAGCTCCACTCTCTCCCTCCCTCCCCTCACTGTGGGCGGCCTTGATCCATCACTCCCTACATTCCTTCCCCACTGCTGGCCCTTTTCCCCCACAGACTTACCAGCTGGACACTGCTTTCCAAGCTGCCAGACTGCATATCGGTAATCGGAACGGCAGCATCAGCCAGTATGACTCATTAATAATGATCAATTGATCAACCATCAGTATCGGCCAGAAAAATCTTTATTGGAGTACTCCTAGTTTTCTTAATATGTATGTGTTTGTGTTTGAGGTTTTTTGGGTAAAAAATTATAAAGGCCTTGGAAGCTAAGCCCTATGAAGAGAGGTTGAAAGAAATATGCAGTTCAGCTTGTAATAAAAGTGATTAGGAGGGATTACGATAGCAGTCTTCAAATATCTGAAAGTCTGCCATAAGGAAGAAGGAGTACAGTTTTTTCTGTTGCTGTGGAAAACGGGTTATGTATCAGTGGCTTTAAACTGCAGCAAAGTAGGTTTAGATCATATATCAGGAAAAACTTCCCAGTTAGATCACTGAGGCAGTGGCCCCACATATTTCCCAAATACCTCCCTTCCACAAGGACTTGCCTACTGCATATGCCAGTCTATACACACACATAGTTGCCTATGCACATAGGCTCACAAAGCCAGGAATAGAATTCCTAGATGCCAAAAATGACCACTTAGGTGACAAGGAAAGAATAGAATGATTATCAGTATTGTGAGCTAATTGCAGTTGCCCTTTAAAACAAGGTGATGGGGTGTTTTGTAGAACATGTGAAACCACAGCTTTGTTAGCTTTAGGTATAACTAGAGTAACACCTATTCAGGCTCCCACTTTTATGGAGAAATTTCTATATCAAAGCACCTGCAGCTTTCAGCTGGGGCAAGTGGGCTATAGGGTGGCTTGAAATTCAAGTGCTGCTAAAACTGGAACTTTAAAGCACCTGGTGGAAGAGGAGGAGCTCCCAGCTTGTCAGATTACTGAGTATGTTTCTAGAAACAGTCTCATTTACCACAAATAGGTGCCCCAGGTTATTACTAATATGCCACAGAACCTTTCACAACTAGGTCACCAGCCTGAATCCTGGCCATCTCAACAAGTTTCTAAATTTGATCCCTTCTTAAGGGATAGTTAGTGTCCCCAGTAGGAGATGAGTTTGGTGGGTCACAGTTGTAGGTCTCCCATTAACTTGTCTCTCAGCTTTGCACTAAGCAGTGAGCTCTTTGAGTAGGGAACTGTCCATGACTCTATTCACACAGTACTTAGCACCTATAACCTAGAACTCAGTTGGGTCTTTTAGTGCGTTTCAGCAGCTGAGCCAAAATCACATTGCTCACTGTAAGAGAACTGATTCTCTGGGTAGTTTAGGTCACCCATGTTGACCTAAATGGGTGGTTGTTCCTCAAGGAGACGATCCTCTGAGCTCAAAGGGAATCAGTTTCAATGCGCACCAAGGTGGGGCAGGAGTGCTAAGAACCCCCCATGGCTTGGCAAAGGCATCTAGGGATACCTGAGGGCAAAAAAGGAAGCATGCAAACAATGGAAGCAAGGGGCTATCACCAAAGAGGATTACACCTCCGTTGCTTGGGACTGCAGAAAAGCTGTTAGGAAGGCCAAGGCAGAGATGGAGCTAGGACTAGCGATCAGAATTAAAGATAATAAAAAGTCCTTTTTCAAATACATAGGAAGTAAGAAGGCAGCACAGGGTAACGAAACGAGCCCCTGTAGGATAGGCCTGGCAATCTGGTGATTGCAGCAAACGAAAAAGCTGACCTCTTTAACAAATTCTTTGCCTCTATATTCCTGACCAGGGACCGGGACATCTCTCCCACTAGAACTGTGGACAGACCCAGGGGAGACACCACCATACCTAGGGTCAGGGATGACCTAGTTAGGGAACTTCTGGAGGGGCTCGATGTGTTTAATTCAGTAGGTCCAGATGCTCTTCACCCAAGGGTGCTGAGGGAATTGGTGGGGGTCATAGCAGTGCCCCTGGCATGGCTGTATGCACACTCGTGGGGCACCAGCCAGGTACCGGAGGAGTGGAAAAGGGCCAACATGGTCCCTATTTACAAGAAGGGGAGAAAGGAGGACCCTGTCAAGTATAGGCCAGTCAGTCTTACTTCGGTCCTTGGGAAAACCTTTGAGAAAATTATCAAGGAGCACATCTACAAGGGCCCAGCAGGGGAGGTAATGCTCAGGGGAAACCAACATGGGTTTACTGAGAGCGGGTCCTGCCTGACTAACCTGGTTTCTTTTTATGATCAGGTCACAAAGTCCTTGGATGAGGGAGTTGGGGTGGATGTCATCTTCCTGGACTTTAAGAAGGCCTTTGACATTGTTTCCCACCACATTCTCTTAAAAAAACGTGGTGACTGCGGCATTGATGCCTATACAGTCAGATAGGTGGCAAATTGGCTAGATGGTTGCACCCAGAGAGTGGTGCTGAATGGGTGGTTTTTGACCTGGAGAGATGTGGGCAGTGGAGTCCTCAGGGCTCAGTCCTGGGCCTGTACTGTTTGACATTTTTATCAGCTATCTGGATGTGAGCGTGGAATGCACACTGTCCAAATTCACTGATGACACCAAGTTGTAGGATGAGGTGGGCATGCTGGAGGGGAGGGACAGAATCCAGCTAGATCTAGACAAATTACAGAGGTGGGTGGATGAGAATTGGATGGAATTCAATGCAGACAAGTGCAAGGTGCTGCATCTAGGGAGAAGGAACCAGCAACACAGGCTGGGGAACACCCTTCTTGTCAACACGGTGGCAAAAAGGGATCTTGGAGTCATTGTTGAATCCAGAATGAACATGAGCCACCAATGTAAGGAATTGGTCAGTAAAGCTAACTGCACCTTGTTGTGCATCTACAGATGCATCACAGACAGGTGTAGGGAGGTGATCCTTCCCCTCTGTGCAGCATTGGTCGGGCCACAGTTGGAGTACTGCATCTAGTTCTGGGTGCCGCACTTCAAGAGGGATGTGGCTAGCACTGAAAGGGTCCAGAGGAGGGCCACTCACATGATCCAGGGGCAGCGGGGCAGGCCCTATGAAGAGAGGCTAAAGGGCCTGAACCGGTTCAACCTCCACAAGAGAAGGCTGAAAAGGGATCTGCTGGCCGTTAACAAACTCACCAGGGGGGGACCAGCAAGACTTGGGGGAGGCTCTGTTCCTCCAGGCACCACTAGGGTTTACCAGGAATAACAGCCACAAATTGTTATGGAGAAGGTTCAGGCTGAACGTCAGGAGACATTACTTTAGTTAGGGCTGCCAGGCTCTGGAATGGTCTCCCAAGGGAGGTGGTGCTCTCTTCTACCTTGGTGGTCTTCAGGAGGAGGCTGGACAGATATTTGGCTGGGGTGATATGACCCTAGCACCCATTCCTGCCCGGGCAGGGGGTCGGACCTGATGATCTGTTTAGGTATTTCCGACCCTAAGCACTATGATAATATGATTAGTGTGGGGGAAGTTCACAAATGAGAAAAGAAGTCAAGATGTATGGATATGACTCCTGATTATTATAGAAAGTGATGTGACATGATGGTCCTTGTGGAAAGGACATAACTTGATGAAAAAGCTGCTGAGCAGTTGGAAGATTTTTCTTCTGTCTTTCTGTCGTGGAGTCATTGCACGGGGTAGTGACTGTGCTCACAAGTGGCTGCTGTGCTAGCAGGGCACTGAATGAGCAGCCAAATTGATTAGAGCAGAGCCATTCAGCTTCTAGGCATCTAGGGGCCCCAAGCCCTGCAAGCTCTATCAGTGGGGACCTCACCAAGGTGGGCCATGGGATGGGTCCGCCAGGCTGCATAGATGCCCCTCCACTGCTGCACTTACTGCTACACCACATACTTGCACAGACACATCTCCCCTCCCTCCCCACCCCACCTCTGCACTGTGTGGCCCCAAGCCTGCCCTCAGCTCCCCACACAATGCCACACTACCCTACTCCTTGGGGCAGGGTCAGCAAGTGCAAGCTGGAGAAGTTAGGAGGGAGTGGCAGTCAGACAAGACCCCAAGACTACCAATTGGACAGCCCTGGGTTATACAGCATTTAAATTGAAAATCAGACTGGGCAGAGTACTCGTGGTCTGAGAGTTCTGGGCCTTCTCTGACAGCAGTCTCAGTCCTGAGGTCTTAGTAAATATTATGCCACATAGCAGAGATGTACCTACATGCTTTTTCTTTCAGCCTGACCTTATCCCTGGAGGAGAAAGAACTGAGGCGTAGGACCCTGCAGGAAAGAGGTGTTGCTCAGCGAAGTGAGATTGTGAGCCTACAATCAGCCATTCACCAGGCCCAGCAGCTTCAGTTTGATTACCAAGGAGAAATACAGGAGCTCAAGAACCAGGTGCCTTGAACACCAGCTTTCTCTCCCCAGAGACAAATCAGGCTTTCCCCAGTCATGTCCTACTCTCACCTCCACCCATTCTGCAGTGGTTTCTGTCCCTTCCCTCACTTTTCTCAGTCCTGCAACACACACTTCCTCCTGTCCTCCTACGGTCCTCATAGCCTTTGATCTTTGATGCCAGTGTAACATCTGGGCTACCATCTCTGTGTCCTCAGCCCCTGAAAGCATAACAGACTGTTAGACCTTAGTGCCAGTATTACAGTTTTTGGTCCCAGCTGTCATGCCTTACTCTGCAGCATTCTGCTGCTGAAGGGGAAGGGACTACAAGGCTAGTGTCATGAGAGATACAGAAGAATATAAGGGGCTATAAGAATATGTCCATGTTCTTCCTCCTTGGCCTGTTCACTCAGTATCCCAGCGATGTGGCACAAGAGTTCACTAGCTCCCCATTCCTTTCTCCACACATGTCTCAAATACCTCTTCTCCCCTGTTGGCATGCCTGGCTCTCCATGTGCTTCTTCATGTTTTTCTTCACATTTTTCTCTAGGTGTTTCTTTTTGTTCATTTTTAAGTCTTTGGGCATGGCAAGTAAGGATCTTCATTCTGGGCAAAGTTGGTCTCTCTTGCATGGGAAAATTCTAGGCCCAATGTAGCCCTAGAGGGTTCTAGCACATTTCCAGCCTCATTTCCATTCTGATGCTTGGTTTTGGACTTAGCCAACAGTAAGGTGTTTGTTTGAAGCCACTTTTACTCCTCCCCTTGCCCATACCTACTCTGGAATTTGTACTTAATCTGAGGATCTCTGCATATCTGTTGCAGGTCCAGTCACTCAGGCAGACAATGATGGAGAAAGAGGCTGGCTTACAAACCCATGAGAAGCAGCTGTTACAGGATCTGGAGGAGTCACGGGCAGGTGAACGGCATTTGAGGAATTCCTTGCAGAAGCTTGAAGCTGAGGTATCTCAGCTGCATCTGAGCCTTCACAGCACGGAGAGCCGAGCAGAGGCACTGGCTGCAGAGTGCCACCTAGCTAGTGATGCTCACCATGAAGCCCAGTCCCAGCTTGCAAGGTTGCATTCACTTTTGCAGCATATTCGTTGTGGCAGCACTGATCTGAGTGCAGACCTTGTACCAGGCAAGTGTAACTGGAGGTTTAGGGGCTTACCCCCTGGGAGGCCAGATGGGATTACCCATGGGATGAGAAGGCTCTACAGTTTTCCTGAACAAAGGCAATGATGAGGGGCACTCAAGCATGCAGCACGTATGACAGTTTGGAGATGTGGTGATGAGTCTCTGAACCAGTGAAAATCACCCCATACTCTGCTCCCTTCCTCTCACCACCAGCTGGTGTTTCTGGGAGGAAAGACTGGTTCATTTTGCTTCCTGCTCCAGTGTCTTAAGGGAGTAGTTAGCAGAGTTGAGAGATTGTATTACATTCTTATTTTTTACAAAAGGACCATTTTGACCTTTCTCTTCCAGTCTTCCAAGATGAGTATCTTCTGCTTCATCTCCTTACTTGGATGAGCAGAATAGGGACTGAAGGGGTTGTCTTCCCCAGCACAGTATGGCAGGAAAGAGGGAAATGAGGGAGGCTGGAAATAGTTGAACACCTAGCAGCTGCTTCTAGTATCTAAGGGTCTGTAGGCTCACCTCATTTCAGCATCATTTACTAGAACAAACAGGGATATGGGATTCAGAGTAGAAACAGAGCTGTTAGCAAGCACAAAAGGTTCTGTATTTCTGTAACAGTATTGTCTCAAAAGCCTAAGAGGGAGTTAGTAGGAGATGAAGAACAGACCCAAACCAAAGAAGACTTGTGACCCTTGGCATGCTGTAGAGAAAGCAAGCTACTTGTTTGAGTGTGCAGATGTGACTCCATTTTCCAGCACCAGAATGAAATAGGACCCCATTAACTGCTGGAAAATGCACAACCATCTTTTTGTGTGCACCATTGCCATCTATGGGCAGCTGAGGTAGCACACTGTAATTTATGTCCTGTGAGATAAATTTTGTGAGCTATCTCAAGCAGGGTCCCCAAACACTGCCAGTGTCTCTCATGTAAGCAGACCTCTCATGTTAGTGACTCTTCATCTAAAGACTGAGATGGGGGACTTATTTTTCCAGAACAGGAAAGCAGCTGGGATCTAGCTGTACCTCAGCCCAAGGACCTCCCCACAGAGCTCCTGGTGGACCAAGTGGCAACAGCCTTCCGAGACTTGCAGCAGAACCTGAAACAGACTCAACAAGATCTGGTAACTGCCCTTCTCAGGTGCCCTCTTTCCCTGTCACTCTGTTGAGCTTGACCATCAGATTAGGAGCTGTGGCTGAGCTGGATCATATTCCCTATGTCAGGTCTGGTCTGTAAGGAACACAGAGAGTGGGGACTGCACTATCTCTAGTGGTTCACCCACTACTGTTGTCTCAGTAGGTTCTGACCTTGCCTTGGCTGAGTCTTGGCCCTAGGATTTACACTTCCTCTTTTTGGCAATGTCTCTGCTGCCTCTTGCTGTCTTCCTTGTTTTCTCTAGGATGACACCAAGAACAAGGCTCAGCAGCTGAATCTGGAGTTGAACAAGAGTGAGGCTGAGAGGGAATGTCTCAATGCCCACACTCAAGAACTGCAGAAGAAGCTGGCCCAGAGCCAAGAAGGTGCAGCCTCCTTTATTTCCAACATGCCAATCCTGCTCTGTGCTGTAAGAAAGGTGGTAATGTTACCAGTGAGAGGGAGAAGAAAAGGTACCACAAGAGGGAAGGAAAATGAAGAAAACAAAAGCAAGTGTGCAGACAAGATGTTATCCCCCAGTGCTGCCATATTAGGGAGATAAAAGGGACAAGGGTCTATTAAAAAGGGATCCAAGTTATATGGAATACACACACACAAGGCCAGTGCTCCCAAGGAGATTGTATGTCACTTCAGAAAGTTAGCATGGTGCCTCATAGTGTCTTTTTTGAGCACATTGGCCACCACTCCTTATTGTAATCAGCAGAAAATTCGTGTCTTCTTGTCTCTTCCTGCCTGTGCAAATGTGTGGCCTTTTTCACTTGGATCTCCTCTTTCCTGCAGTTGTCAATATTTGATTTATCTCTTTCCTGTGCCAGTTTTCTACAATCTGTTGTTTCTATTTCCTTCTTAGTACTCTCCTTTCTCAAATGTGATGCAGTCTCTGAGCTTTTTGTCCTCAGCAAAGACTCTAGTTTTCATCTTCACATCTACCTCTCACATACCAAAGTCCTTCAAATATATTTCTCTTGGTTTTGCCCTGCCTGTAGTAGAGAAGCTGCTTTCCTTCATGTAATCTCACTTCTGTCTGCCCTATTTTTGCCAGCCTTGTCATAGTGTTCTGTACCATAGATCTTTACACATTATAGGTACAAAAGCATCTCTTCTTCCCTTCTTTGTCACAGTACTGCTCTTATCTTTTAAACCCCATGCAATGTCCAGACCATTGTCCATTTTGTACATCGTGGTATTTCTACCGTGGATCCTCAGCCAGGCTAAGTAATCCTAGTATTTTTACTTTTTCTTTCTGAGAGTTTTCTGATCCCTTTACTATCTTGCCATCTGTATCAAAAACACTTCTAATTCTGCAACATCCTATTTCTTACTCATTTTGAGTAGTAGCTCCTGTGCCCCAGACTTGTCCTTGGATAGATCTTCCACTGGATCAGTTCTCAGTCTTGTTCCTTCCCACCTATTCTCCCACCTAATCGTATCTGATTCAGCACTCGCAGCAATACTGCAGATACTTATCTGAATCTTGCTGTAGTAGTCTCACTTCATCTAAATTTCTTTAGACCAAATATATCTCCAAGAAAAAAGTATCTCTTTGGACATTACTGAATCATTTTTATTGCCTTCTCTCAGGCCTCCAATATTAACTTTAGTCATTCTCAAGCCTGGCTTTTGCTTTTCCATCTACATCTTCTAGATCTACAAATCTGTGTTTTGCCACCTCCACTTTCTGTTCTCCACAAGTCTCTGCCCTCACTTCACCTCTGTGAACTTCTCTTTCAGACCACCATCTCCTTCTACCTTGCTTAGTACAGCTGCTTATTGGCTCAGACTCTGCCAAGCTGTATGCCATCACTCTATCAACAGGCAAAGAAAGAAGACACCTCATTCCTTTTCTCTTCCAATTCACTGTTTCCCTGTTTAGCTCAGAATCTGGTTTGGAAGTTGTCTTCTTGCTTTAAAATCCCTCTAGTCTCTTTCGCCTGATGAGTAGACCATGCCTCTTTCTGGTTTGCCTCATTACTCCCTACTCTCACAAACAGGAAGCCCACAGATTTTACCCAGATTCCTCTGAACCTCATTCACATAGTCTTTTCTTTCACTGGTAGGAGGCTACCCTGATTTCCTCCTGGATTGTGAGCGTCCATGCTCCCCTTTATGGTTTGAGGCCTCAGTTTTGTAGGTGGTTGAATGGGAAGGTGGTGGTTCTTGCCCAGAACAAAAGTGATTTTTTTTATTGAATTTTGGTTCTGTTTTCTTCCCATCCTCCCTGACTTTCCCCATTGCAGAAACACAGATGGCAGAAGACAAGTACCAATCGGTACAGGTCAACCTGCAGGAAGAGGTTGCTGCCTCAAAGAAGGAGGTTTTGACCTTGCATGGGGAGGTGGCTTCCTTGGAGAGGAGACTCAAGGACACTGAGAAGCAAAAGATGGATATTGTGGTGAGGCTGGCAGAAGTCCCAGGAGGCACTGATTACATGGTGCCCATTTAAAGCTACACTAGACACAGCATTTGATCTGACAGCGTAGGATATAACCTGCTCTGGGAGCACTAGATACTGGTATTGTTCAGCTCTCATTTCTGTCTTGCATTTTTTCAAAAGTCTTGTGTAACTAGACAGTGTAGAGATGCTGAACAAACTTTCCTTTGCCTTGTTTTGTGGCCCCTCCCTCCTTCTCTCCCTGCCCCCATCTCTTCCTTGTTACTGAGTCCTCAGCTTCTTGACCGAGCGCTGCCTAGCCAATAGACTCTTGACCTGCAGCATTCCTGATGTGTCTCTTAGATTCCTCTTAGTTAACTCTTGGTATCCCAGTATTTGAATCTTCAGGAACGACTTCAAACACTTGAGGGTGTGGGTTAGGTATGGAGAGTCACAGGTAGTATTTGTTCACTAGGATTATCATTAGTTGGGTATATGGTGACTGTAAGAACCTTTTGAGAGTTTGCCTGCTGTGTGAGAGAGAGGCCAATATTGCAGGACATCCAGAATGACTTCCAGTGAGTGCTAGGAGGCTGTAACTGTAATATATATTAGCACAAGTAATGCAGGGAGCTCCTAGAGGTCAAGTGGAGATATATAAGGAAAAGGCTACATCTTAAACCCCTATAAGAGCTTTTTCTTCACTGTTTCTAGTTCCCTTGTAGAGTCAGCCAGACAGAAAACCACTGCATTAGAGAAGAAATGACTACAGTGAAATAGTCAGGTAAAGTGAGAAATTAGATGGGATAGAGCAATCAGCATAATTGTAGGAATTTCCATTAAAACCATAGCTGCAGAACTTGATTGTCTCATCATCTAGGCATGACAGCTACAGCCCTTTCTAAGTTGGAAAAAATTATCAAGATTTATTTTCCAGTCATTTTCTTTCTTTTTTTTTCAGCACGAACGGGATACTTTGCAAGCAGCCAAGGAAAAGCTAGTCTGGGAGATGGACCTTCTTCAGGAATCTGTCAAAGCTTCTGAGACGAGGGCACATACAGCAGCAAAAATGAGCTGCCATCTTGAACAAGAGCTTCAGAAAACCCTCTCTGCCCTGCAAATTAAAAGTGAGGAAGTAGAGTCTCAATGTGAGAAAATCCAGACACTACAAGTAGAGACAGCACTGGGGAAGGCTTTGCAGGAAAAATTGGATCATATGAGTATCACCCTGACAAAGAGAGATGAAGAAGTGGAATCCTGGCAAGAGCAAATTAGAGAACTGGAGAGGCAGAGAGAAATACAAAAGGCTACTCTAGATCATCTTGTTCAAGAGCTAAAGGAGAAGGAACAAGAGGTAGCATACCAGCAAGAAAATGTTAGAGAGTTGGAAAGACAGAAAGAAATGCAGAAGACTGCCCTAGATCATCTTACTAAAGACCTAGAGGAGAAAGTTAATGAGATAAAATTCCACGAAAAGAAAATCCAGACTTTGGAGGAACATGAAACATCGCAATTGAGAAACCTATTAGAAAATATAGATCAGATGAAAGCAAGCTTGAGAGAAAAAGACCAGAAACTCTCGTTACAGAAACAACTGGCTCAAGAACTGGAAGAGGAGAATAAGCAGGTGAAGGTTCTTCATGTAAGTTTAGAACATGTGAGAGCAATTCTTAAGGAGAAGGAATGTGAGGCTGACTGCCAGAGGGGGCAGATAAAGATTTTTCAGCAGTATAAGGATCAGCAGGAAGGACAGCTGCAAGTCCTGCATGAGAAAATAAAACAGATGACACTCACTCTGACCCAGAGAGATCAAGAGCTCGAGTCTCTGAAAAAGCAAGTCCTAGATGTTGAGGAAGAAACAGAAAGGAAACTAAAGACTCACTATGACAAACTGGAGCAAACACAGTCGGTCTTAAGAGAAAAAGAGCGAGAGCTAGAGTTCCAAATACAACAAGCACAAGAACAAGAGGAAAAAGCAGAAGAGCAGCTAATGCTTTTACAAAGAGATTTAGAGCGCACCAAAATAGCCTTAAAGGAAAGAGATGACATGATTGAGTCTCAGAAAGAGAAAATCTGGATGTTCCAAAAGCAAGAGAGAGAAACAGAACAACAGTTGAAAATTCTTGAAAGTCTTAAAGTATCATTAAGAAAAGGAGAGCAAGAAGTTGTATCCCTGAAAAGGCAATGTAAGAAGAGTAAGGAAGAGGAGGAAAAGCAGACAAGAGCCATGCAAACAAATCTTGAAGAAGGAAGGATGACCCAGAGTGGAAAAGAGAGAGAAAGAGGGGTTCTAGAGCAGAATATTTACAAACATCAACAGCAAAAGATAGAGGCAATGACACAGACTGAGCCTGTCTTGGATGAACTGGAATACACCAAATCATCTCTACAAGGCAGAAACAAAGAGAGACAGTCTTTGCAAGAGCATGTAAAGGTGCTCTTAGGGCAGAAAGAACTAGAAGAAAAATGGGTCAAGAGCTTACAACAGGATTTGGACAGAATGAGACAAATAATGAAGGGGAAAGATGTAGAGTTCCTCAAGCAGGCAGAGCAAATTACCATGTACCAGCTTCAAGAAGAAAGCATGCAGGTGGCATTAGAGTCATTCAAGAATCAAACAAACCATCTTGAGCATGTGGCAAGAGAGCAAAACCAAGAGAATGAAACTCTCAAGCAAAAACTCCAACAGCAAGAGAAACAGCTAGTGACCCTGCATTATCTTCATCTTACACACTCTGAGAAAGAGACAGAAGAGGTGCATCCCAGAGGAAGACAGAGTCTTTTGGGAGAAGCTCTTAATGAGAGAGAACAAGAAATCAATGCCCAAGGTGAACAAAAACAATTGGAAGAGAAAATGAAACATTTTCAGGAAAATCTCCACCAAAAGGAAGAGGCGATCAAACACCAGAGAGAGAAAGCCAGGCACCTAGAGGAGACTATGAAGAAGAGAGAACAGGAGCTGGGGACAAAAACAGAACTTCTGAAGCAGATATCCTCAGCTCTACAATGGAAAGATGATGAAGGAGAGATCCCAAAGAGCCAAATTCAGAGACTTCTGAGCTGGGAGAAAGAAGAGGCAGCCAGAAAGAAGGATCTCCAGGAGAGAGATGATTGCTTGAAAAGGCAGAAGAATCGCATCCAAAATTTGGAAGATGAGAAGAAAGTGAAGGTGCGGGAATTGGAGCACCTGATGGCTATTCTGAAACAGACTGAAAGTGAGGAGATAAGATGGAGGGAGAAAGCACAGGCACTTGCACAGTCTGTGGCTCAGAGTGAAGTCACCATTAAGACCCTGAGGGAGGAAACGGCTATTCTGCAGGGCATGGTTTCAGAGAGGGATAAAGACCGGCTTTATCTTCAGGTGGGCAGTTTGGCTGATGATTGTTCCTGATATAGATGCTTCTTGAGGATACCAGTGTTATTTCCTGTACGCTGATAAGTGTTCCCAATTAGGTCATCCAGTTTGACCCCCTGAACAGCAAAGGCCAGGAAACCTCCCCTAGTGAGTCCCATATCAAGTCTAATATTGCTGGTTGAGTTAGAGCAGGTTTTCTTGATTTAAAGACTCAGTGGGATATAGTTTTGTTCCTTAGTTTTCCTTGATAGAGCATTTTAGATGGAATCCATTGTTAAAAAAATCAGCAGTGAGGCACCTGTATGCTTTTAGCCACAGTGTGGCCCAGGGGCTGGGAGATGACAGATGGTGTGGCCGACATGATGCTTGCCCAGGGGCCATGACTGGTGTGATGTTTGGCCCCTGGCTGCTGTGAAGTTGAGCTTAGCTATAGGGGAAGCATTTCTGCAAGGATTTGGAACAGATCACAGACCAACTCTGTGACTCTGTGAAACAATTAGAATGGCATCATCAGCTTTTTGAGCAACTTGAACAATGTCATTATTTTCTTCTTTCCAAGGCAGCTGTTCTAGTATATATTATTCCATGTAATCGTATAAGAAAAGCAAACACTTCCTGTCAGTAACTTTACTCACATGAATATTCCTCTTGGTTTACAGGAAACTGTTTCCATGAGCAGGATGAAAAGCATGCAAAAGTCTTTGTAAAAATGGAGTTCAAGGTTTTATGAACCAACACTTTTTTTAAGGGAAATGTAGCAGAAGACACTTGGTGACTAAGTGAAAATAATGCAAAGAGAAAACTCTAATTTTAAATGAATTAGCTCTTTTTCTGTTACTATAAATCATGGGTCATTCCAAAACTATAAACTCAGCAAAATTCACACAGCATAAGCAAAACTCGACAAGGACTAGTGTATATTCATATTCCAGCAAGAGAAAAATGAATATGTATAATCAACATCTGGTCCTCTTCCTATTGCATTGGAGCATTATGGTCCTGGCTTCTAAAAATCCTTTTAAAAAATAAGATCATAATATTTAATGATTAATTCTTTAATATTATTGTTAATTGAATAAGTAAATGATAGCCCTTGGCCAAATACAGTAGAACTCCTGCTTGAAAAAACCTGTGCTTTCTGTCTTGGGCCACCCTACTACCAATATCCAGAAAATCATTAATTGAAAGTTCTAATAACTTTTCTTTCTCTTGGAAGTGTTGTAGTATGATGGTCCAGGAAATACGTGAGGCAAGTATTTCTGTGGGTGAGACCTGAGGAAGGGTACACTCTGTGATGTACCTAGACTCCTGGCAGCTCCAGGCGAACTTTTAGTATTGGACCCCTGTCGCCAGAGATAATGATAATAAATAATCAGACAACGGGAAAAAATTACCATTTTGAGGCTCTTTCTGTCTGGGCCGAGGGCAGTTGCCTGGCTTACCCATGCCTGTGTCCGGGTCTGGGTACTCTGGTACTTGAAAGTTTGTCTAAACCTGTCCTAACCATGTATTTTGTCCAATAAAAGATATCCACAAAAATCCTTGTCTTTCTCTTGTCATCTATTAAATTAGTTATTTATCAAAGAGAGAGAAGTGGGAAATCATAATATGCAGTGCATGGAATACAAAATGTAGATGACCAAAATTATTTTTTTGTCTGTTGAAGTAGAGGTTTGTTCCATAAGATAAGTTCCCCTTTAATAACTTTATATTTTGAGTGCTCCTATATTCTCAAATATCCCTAAATGTCCTCTGTTCTTTGCAGTAAGTATTGGACCCAATACTTTGTAAATTGTATTTTATGTTCTCTGGGTCTGTAGTTACCAAATATAGCTTACTTTGCTAGCCTGGCTACTTCATTCTAAAACCTGGAAACCAGGCAGTAAAATTGAAAACACAGATGCAGAGTGTAGCATAGTGACTTTTCTCTGCAGTAGGAGATACTGTAATCCCAGTTTGGACAGTCTGACCTGTACTATACTCTGTCATTCTTTTGCAGGAACAGCTTGATTCAGCACTCAAAGATCTAAAGAAGAGCATTGTGAACAAGGCTGTGAATGGAGATGTTAGTCTGCTCCTCAGAGAGAATGAGAAAGCAGAGGAATTGCAAGCAAAGGCTGGCCAGGTAAAGGGCAGAAAGGGGACATGACACATCCCTGGGGAGAGGTGGCTGGGGCACACTTAAATGCAGGAAAGAGAAAATCTGAATGTGTCCATGTTGGATTATTAATGTCCTGTTCCCAATGCTCCTGGTAGAGTTGCTCCAAACAGGGCATGTCTACATGTGCATGTATGCACTTTTCCTAATGCACATTAAATTTAGTACCGCCAGTGTGAGGTACTAAATAAATGCACGTTAGGCTACCCTAATCGTCGGCAGTCCCTCACACTCGAGGATGACATCTGTCAGGCTTGATGAGTCCTCAGGTGACTGAGGAGCCCGATTCTGGTTACACACGTTCTTCGGCAATGGAGGCGTATTGTTGTGCAGGGGAGTGGAATTCGCAGCCCTGAGTTGGTCTCCTTCTCCTCCCTCTGCTGCTGCCATTCTGCTTCTGTATTGAGTCAGGCCTCAAAGTAGTGGGTGCCTTGGTGGACCAGGTGGCGCCACACCAAATGGTCAGCAGCTTGCTCCTCCCAGCCAGTGGTGTCAATGCCTCCCTGTTTGAGGGCAACATTGAGTGTGCCTTTGTATCGTTTCTTTTGGCTGCCCTTTGAGCGTTGGCCAGCGGAGAGCTGGGCAAAGAGAATCTGGTGAGGGAAGCAGTTCTCGGACACAGTGGCCTGTCCGTCAGAGTTGATTGCTCAAGAGCAAGGCTTTGATGCTGGTGGACTTCATGGAGGACGCTTGCACTGGTCTGGCAGTCCTCCTATTTGATCCCCAGGATTCAACGCAAGCACTGCTGGTGAAAGCTCTTGAGGGTTTTAATGTGACATCAGTAGGCGGTCCAGGTTTCGCTCCAGTAGGGTGGTCAGTACGACAGCCTTGTAAACCAGGATCTTCATTGACTTCCAAAGGTCTCTGTTTTCAAAGACATATTGTTGTAGCTTGAAGAAGGCAACACTGGCACAGCTGACCCAGTGCTGGACTTCTTCATCAATAGTAGTCCATTGAGAGAGGTGGCTGCCAAGATATGGAAAGTGCTCCCTGTACTCTAGAGCCTCCCTGTCTGCATAGATAGTGTGAGGGTTCTCACTAATAGCGTGAGGGATCTCTAGGTTGTCCTAATGAGCAGCACGGAAGGCACACATTTTTTAAGTGACCCTTAATATGCAGTAGCCTGTTTTACTGTGTATTAACATAATTGCATGTTTATATACATGACACTTTAATGCGCAGTAAAACAGACTACTGCTTATTAAAGTCCACATGTAGATATGTCCAGAGAAGCTCTCCTAGGACCCATTACTATCTGTGCTTTTGAAACATACAGGATTGAGTGCTGCCCATCAGGCACTCTGTGCTTTTCTGTAAGCCTCCCTGGCCAGATCTGTGACTAGATCCCCACTTAGAGTGTCTAGGGCAGTCTTGCCTCTTCTATCCCCCCCGTTACGTCTGTAGTGTAGGTGGCTCTCCAATGCCAAAGCCAACTGATTGCAATATAGGTTGTTCTTAAAGGACTGTAGTGTGGCAGTGGCAGCAGCAAGAAGCTTTTCTTCTCCACTGCCATTGCACCTTCAAAATGATGTGGTGGGGTGTGGGTATGGTGAGTAGGTGTGGAGGGGTATGGAGTATGTGGATGTGGATGGGGGCTGTAGGAGGGGATAGGGATATGGTGGGTGGGGTGAGAGAGAGAGAGAAATGGGGCTCAGCTGCTGGCTCCATTGCATATGGCCCTTGCGAACTGTGTGTGAACTTCATGCGATGAAGCCAGGCAGACCCCGTACCCAGGCTCCATGCTCATGCCAGCCCACTCTGGGTACCTGCTGGCCCAAGGGCACTGGTTCAAGCTCCCATGCTCCTGCCCACCGCTACCCCTTTCCTGCTACTTCCCTACTTTCCCTTCTGCTCACTTGCCACTGCTGCTGCCATTTCCTGCCACCCTCCACCCCCCACCTGCTGCCATTTCCAGCCACTGACCCGCTGCTGCTTCCCTCTTCTGCTGCCACTCACCGCTGCTTCTCACTGCCCCCCCCCCACCTGCCTGTGGTGTGGATGGATTGCAGCAGTTTCTACTCCCCACCTTCCTCCTTGCTGGTCCCTGCTGACTCCATGCCATGTGGCATGGCATGAGTCTGGCCCAGCCTGGGTCCCACAGCAAGGGCAAATCACAGTGGTTTTCCCCCTCCCTCCATCCAATCTTATCTAAATCTCCATTCGGATGGTGGGAGGGCAGGGAACAGCCAAAGGGTCACCAGGCCAGAAACCACAAAGGCTTCTAGCTGGGGGCAGGGCAGGGCGGTACAGGGCAGGCCTTGCTGCTCATCCGCTGGGTGTCTTACCACTGATGTCTTGTCATCTTTGACAGGTAGCCACCTGCAGATAATTCACTTTCCAAATGTTTAGAGGCCCCTCAGGGTGGCTAGAACAGCCTGGCAGGCTATATTTTGCCCACCCCTGGTCAAAGACAGGGACAGGCAAAATGTGGCCCATCAGCTGGATCCCACCTGTAGGGTGCCTCCATATGCCAAAAGAATTATCATGGGCCCTGGCCCTCGCTGCCCCTCTGCCAGCTGACTCCTCCATGAAGGAGGTGAAACTCTGGTTGCCCATGTGCGAGCAAGGATGGGAGGTAGCTGGCAGAGGCTTTTGCCTGATGACCTGTGGCTGTTTCCAGCCTCCCTGCCTTCCAGAGTGGAAATTCTTTTCTTTTCTAGCAGGGAGCTCCCAGTAGGTGGTGATGGGCAAGTGCTTGTCATACCCTTGGAATCTTTCCTGTGGCACCTGCCAGGGCTCCATCTTGTCACCCCTCCTGTTCGATATGTATATGAGGCTACTGGGCAACAGATTGTGTGGAAATTTGGAGTGAAATGCCTTAAGTCTGCTGGTGACACCCAGCTTCGCTTCTGTTCTTCTGACCCTGGCCCCACAGTCTCAGTCCTTCCCTAGTGCCTGACTGCAGTTGGGGACTAGATGCAGGTGAACCAACTGAAACTGAATCCAGACAAGACAGAGGTGATGGTGGTGAGCAGGCCACATGATTTGGGGAGTAGGGGACTGAGACATACATCACTGATGAGGTGTAGCCTTTCTTCTTACTCAAATTCACAACCTGGATCCTTCACTGTACCTGGATTTTTAGTTGGCTGCTATGGCTAGGAGTGCCTTTCACCAACTCCATCTCAGAAGGCTGTGATTCTGCAATGTGCTCTACAATACAGAACTGCCCTTGAAGATCATCTGGAAGCTGCAGTTGGTGCAAACTTTGGCAGCCCGCCTTCATAACTCCAGTGCTCTAGAATATGCACTGGGTTCCAGTGCCTTTCTGGGCACAATTCAAGGTGCTGGTTTTGACCAATAAGGTCCTAAATGGCCTGAGTCCCACATAACTAAGGGATCACCTTCTCCCTTATGCCCCATTGCAATCCCTAAGGTCAGCCAAAGGCAACTTCCTACAAGCACCAGCAGTATGCCAAGTCCATTAAGTGAAAACACATGGGACACTCTTTTCCACAGTAGCTTCTCAGCTTTGGAACTCACTTCTTGAAGCTTGTCATAGCCTGAGCCTAGACATCTTTTGCAAGTGCTATAAAAATGCTTATTTGGGTAGGCATTTGCCAAACAAAACTAGGATGAGATGTTGTTTAGGGGGATTCTGTTTTATTTTGATGTGCTGGTTTCTCTGTTTGCATCCTCTTGTCATTCTCCTGTTTTTAAGTTAGTCTGTTTTCTTATTGTAAGCCACTCTGAGCCCTTGTTGGGAAAGGCAGCATATAAATCAAATGAACAAGTATATAACTAAATACATACAAAAATAAAAAAAGTATACCAGCTTACCCAGGTGCCTGTCTATACACTCAGCAGGCAATGGAAGAGGAGGCGAAGCAGCCAGCATCGGGGGCAGAGAGGAAATTATTGCAAGAGCGCCTGGAACAACTGCAACAAGCCATTGCAAGGCTGGAACATGACAAAACTGAGCAGGAGCGACTCAATGCCCAGCTGAGGAAGACATTAGAGCAGGTGAAATGAATTCCTGTTGTCGTTGACTAAAATACCTTCAGTATTGTGGGATGGAAGCGTTGGTCATTCGGGCATGTCCTGTTTCACCCTCTTTCCTCATATCTGCATCCTTTGGCATTGCTTGCTCCTGTTACTTTCCCACACACTCCTGCATTCCAGTACCATCTCTTCCAATTCCTCCACTTCTGAGTGAAAACCTTCTCTGCCCTTTTTGGTGCTTTTGGTTCTGTAGCTCCTTACTTCCTGGCATATTTCTGTGACCTATTCCTATCTCCTGCATGCAGGTAGAGTGTGAGCGGAGGAGGCTGAAGAAAGAACGTGCTGGCCCATCACTTCCAGATGCCTGTGTACTTCACATGTCCAGTGCTGGCTGTGAGAAGGCATCCAGTCCAGGACAGGTCTGAACAGCATCTCTTTTTCAGTTGAGCAGAGGAGGGCATGAACACTTCATAGTCTCCTCAATCCGTTATTGGGTGATTCAAAAGAGGCCCTGGGCAGCACTGAGTCCCATGTATTTTGACCTAGCAAACTACCCCAAGCAGACTGCAGACTAATAGAATTCCTTTGTGATTTCTTCACAGAAGGAAGCCCAAACTTGCCACAGGCAATTTGCCAGGTTACAGAAACAGGTAAGTAGTGAAGCCTGTTGCATTGGAGTGCTGCACTGGCTCCTGGTGGGGCACAGCAATGAAAAATTTTGGAGTATAGAGGTATCAGCTGAGTCCCAGTGTGACATGGTAGGGAGGAAGCTCAAAGCATTGGCGTGCTGGCTTGTCACACATAGGAGCAAGGAAGCTTTCAGCACTGGGTTTCAAACAGTGTCTAGTAAAACACAGTAATGACAAAGCTTGCAGCACTGGGGTATTGGCCAGGCCCTAATGAAGCACAGCTCATGGGAACTAAGTTTTATTCAGTGCCTGTTGTCTCAGATATTCAGTCAACATGAGGTAAGTGTGACAGAGCAGGCACTTTTGTGCCTATCCAGATTTGGAGATGGGTGAGGAGAATTGGCACATTCTCTACCTCAGCCCTTATAAGGATATTACCAATCAGTTGCTTTATGACTGATTAGCCTGGGAGTACCCTCTGTCCAGTTGATTAGACCTCTCAGCCATCTTCCAAAGACCATGTTCATCTAGGCCAGGAGTGGGCAAAATATGGCCCACAGGCCAGATCTTGGCTGCCAAGGATTTTTATCCAGCCAGCAGCAGGTCCCTTGGCCCTGCCTGGCTCAGTCACAAGGGGCAGTCCAGGTGCAGGCAGCCCTGGGTGCGGGGCAGGGGCAGTGCAGTGGTGTAACTGGGTTTCCTAGCAGCCCCCATGGAAGCAGCTCTCTGCCTGACTGCTGTTGTGATAAAGAGTGGGCAGGCGGCATCTCCATGGAGACCAGCCCAAGACCTGCACAGACAGCGCATGCTCAGCCAGGTGGATGGGATGGGGCCATGGGTGGGTAGGGAGCAGCATCCGGGAGCAGGAAGGGCAGGCAGAACTAGGGCTGGAATCGCAGTGAAAGTGCAGGGCCCGGCCAGAACTGCAGTCCACTCCCCTAATCTCCCCGCCTGTGGAACCAGCACCTACCGCAGGTGGGAAGTAGATTGCAGCTCTGCTCTGGGCCCCAGCCCCCACACTGTCACCACTCTACAGTCCTGGCACTACCTGCCCATCCAACTCCTGGGTGCTACTCTCCACCCGCCCACAGCCCCATTCCATCTGCCTGAGTGCACCCTGCCCAGGAAGCAGGGTGCTGGGCGGCCTCCACCCACTCCACCCAGCACCCCTGGTGGTGGGTGTGGGGCAAACAGCTCAGGGTTGGACAGGATCAATTGCACCCCTCTTCCCACCACAGAGCTGGGTCACCTCCTTCCCTCCAACCTGCAACAGTTCACGAAAATTCCTTAAGAGGCCCTCCAGCCCAAATAATTGCCCACCCCTGATCTAGGCCCAAGCAGTAGATGGTGATCCACATTAGGGAGAAGTCTCTGCGTTTGGAAAGTTTGAAATGCTCTGGGACGAGAGAGCAACCTGTCAGTCCACCACTGAGAGAAGTGTGCTCCTGTCAAGCCCATCTCCTCACCTATCTCCATTTCCCTTTGAACACTCTTCCATCTTACTCTTCCAACAAGCTTCTAAAGAATCCCCTCTTCCCAGAGCCTCCATGTCCTGGACATAAAATGGGAATATTAAATGCAAAGGTATTGTTGGCACCGTAGCCTGTTGTGGTGATTAGTGGGGTTATAGCAGGATTAGACTCT
The DNA here is from genome assembly GCA_030014935.1 of Caiman crocodilus. Taxonomy (NCBI): domain Eukaryota; kingdom Metazoa; phylum Chordata; order Crocodylia; family Alligatoridae; genus Caiman; species Caiman crocodilus. The sequence goes on from JAGPOW010000955.1 coordinate 912,111, forward strand.
GGTATGCACTTGGAGAGAATTTAGGGAACTGGAAACAATATCCTCAGCAGGCCCTGGCACTTTTTTACTTCCAAGGTTATAAATAAATTCATATAAGAGTTTTAAGCCCCACCAGGCACAGCAGAGCTCATCTGTGTGCACTTTGAGGAAGCCTGTTAAAATGGCTACCTTTACTAGTTCTGCTGGGTTCCTTGCATGGTTCCATGTGGGCACCAGGTTTCAGTCCCTGCTAAGGTAAGCAGTTTTGGACTCATGCTTGTTTTAGTATCAGTGTTGCTGTTGGGCACTGCAAGCATTCCCCTCAGTCCTCTTGGTGTCCACTGACTTGATCATGATGATCTGCCAGGGTCCCATCCTAGTATTCTGCCATTCCAGAAACACACAAACTTTGGGTGGAGGGAGGTGTTCTATAATTTTTCCCCATTATCAGCCCTAAGTCTGGAGGAAGGAAGAAACTTAAGTAGATTCAGAAAGTATACAGAATGCTTTTGATAGAGGTTGTTACTGTAGGGTTTTGGATCCACACCTGCCATTTTCTGCAGGCCAGGTAACTTTCAAAGCACTGTCAAATGTAGTACATGTCATCTGTACCTGGGCCTTACAAAGAGAAACAAGGCAAATTTGGAACAAAATTTCTCTCAGCTAAGTGCTTGAAGCGCATCCACTGCCAAATATTCCTACTGATAACACATTTTAAAGAATCCTGGTAGCTGATTAAGTAATTTCTATTCATTTATATTCTAAGTCCATGCCACCCTGCATATATCAGCTTTCTTTGAATATCTCATTGTGCCCCAGCCCTTCCCCTGTGAGTTTGGAAGTGGCCGGTATGAATTATATCTTAGTTTATTATAGCATTTCCCCAAGTTTGTTGGCTTACAGCCTACCCTAACAAGGCTGGACACTCATGTCCCCTTACTTCAGCAACTGTTTGCACCATTGTCCACCAGATAGTGCTTAGGGATCGTTAAAGCACAATTAACCCTTAAATGGAACGTGAGATAAGAATGCAGACAACTTGGTGTCCTAAAATCAAAATTTAACTTTATTAGTACAACAAGTATTATCTTAGCAGTTTCTATATTCAGAAAGAGAAAAATTTTCAATACAATAATCTCACCCAATCCCAGATATTACTTTGCTCAACAGAAAAGACAGCCACTCAGTTCCTGGAAGTAAGGTACATCGTGGGGTCGGACAGTCCAGACAGGTGTTAAAGGCTGGATGTATGATAACGATGACAAACTTTCTTGCTCCCCACTTTTATGCTTTTTTTCAACTTCACTCCTTTGATGACTCTTTGTTTTTGGATTGGTCTCTCCACAGCCAGCATACTGTCCATCTTTTATCTCGCCCGCATATTCCTTTGTCCATCACAAGCATGCCTCTTAATTTGGCCTTTTTCTGGTGTGTTACTTTGGGCGTTGTCCATTGGTCTCCCTTATCACCTTTCATTAATATATCCAATGCTTTCATCCCTCTAAATCAACTGGTTAGTGCCAAGTTCAATTAATTGTAGCTGGTAACAAGGCCATTGCCTTATGTTAACAGAACTCACCAAGATAAAAAAGAAAAGATATAATATGAGCTCTACCAAAACAACTCAAAGCCAGCTAATAATAAAAAACAGATAAGTTAATGAGGACAAAACTTAAGCAGTTATTAAATAAGGCTAAATTTAAACAATACTATAAGCAAGTGCAACTTCAAAGCATTAAACATAATGAGCTACCCTAACGCCACCTAAGGGGGTGAGAACATTGCAAAGTGGACTTACATGCTGGTGACTCATGAGGCTGCTGGGGGCAGGAGCTGAAGAAATTGAGGGTTGGAACCTGGAAAACAGGGTCTACTGAGGAGAATGTCAATCACCTCATCAAAATAGAGAAAGGAAAATGCAAATTGAATATTAAAAAGCCAAAAGCAGGATATACAATAGTGGACGTCAACTATTCTCATGTTAACAGGATCCATATCTCCTTTAGTCTCATTCAGAATGGTAATTCTTGTCTCCTTGCTTCTGACTGAATGAGCTTGGGCTATCCTTTTTCTTCAGGTGTCCCTTCTGAAGACGCAGCTAGAGCTGGAGCGGAAGCAGAAGCAGGACTACATTGAGTGCTGTGCCAAAACAAGCCAGGAGCTCTCAGGCTTGCACCAGGAGCTCTCTCATTCCTTAGAAGCTGTAGCCAGGGACCCCAAAGCTACTGTGCTAAAAACTGAAACCGAAAAGCTGGATGAATCTTTGAACTACAACTTGATTTTGACAGCTCTGGAATGGGATAGCCAGTCTCCAGAGAAGCACCTACTGGATTCAACACCAAGAGCAGCCCAACAGGGTGGACTGAGGTAGCAGGAAGTAGGGGACTGAATCCATGTTCAACAAGTGGCTTACACCTGAAACCAAGCAAGGCTTGAAATTTGTCTGGTAGTTCCATCCTTAACAGCACCAGGCAAGTATAACAGAGACTTGTGTCTCTTTCAGAGCTACAGTGGTAGCATTGAAAAATGTGATGATTTACACTGACCTGGCTGCAATCTGTCAAGGTCCCATCCAAAATACTGATTCTCAAGAACAGTGCACCACCCAAATGATTGTTGCCCACAGGAAGATGGATTTTTCTGTTCTTAAAACCTATATGTGCAACACAGGAACTTTTCAGGTTGCACAGTAACATGTTCATAGAGAGTACTCTGGGGAGTGATTAGAGAAGAGAGATCTCCAGGGAGTACATACAGGGATGGGGTTTGGGGCAAAGGCTCATTGCTTGTGCATCAATTGAGTTTTTCTTCTCAACTCTGACACAGTGGGTTTGAAGGTCGCCTGGGAGGCACAGGCAAGAGTATAGTAATTTACCAAACAAACAGCATACGAGAAAGATCTAACATTTCAGACTCCAAGGCACAAAATAACAGGATGAGGAAAATACTTTATTTGGAGCAGCACATTCCAAGGGGGTTTCCTGTACCATCAAAGCAGCTAGTGCTGGCAGTAGTCTGAAATAGGGTATGGAACTAAATGTTGAACTAGTACAGCAATTTGTATATTCCAGACTGCTATCACAGAGCTACAGCCTGATTCAGTACATTATAAAACAAGAAGCTCCACTCACGTGGACACGTGCCTGGGAAAATCTAATTCCACATGCGAGCACTGTACCAAAGTAGCATATAGTCAAGCAATTTCCAAGTACTGAAAGGAAACTGATAGCTCTTTGGAGGTTACCTGGTGGGGTGGCAAAGCAAAATGTGAAACATCTCTATCTACACAAGAAGATAGTAAAAAATTAATAAGAGAAAAAAAAATTCATATAAAGTTGCCCTGGGAATAACGCTTTTAAATCCAAGGAATATACAGTGATGGAAAAGTAAAAAATATTTCACTTTCTTTGAAAAATAATATTTTAATCTTTTTGGCAGTGTTACCATTTATTTTTATATCTTTTTTTCTTTAAAAGATATTAACTTAAAATATATTTATGATTTTAACACCAAACTCAGTGTTGTTGATATGTATATAATCTTTAGATGGCAAAGATGTGGAAAGGCTGAGATGATGATACCTGGAGAGAGCTTTGACTAACTTGAACGAATAAGTCAGCAAGGCCAGACAAAATGTATCCCAGGCACTGAAGAGATCTCTGAGCTGTTGGCAATTTTTCTAAATTAATGGGAGAAAGATGAGGTTTCAAAGGATAAGAAAAAAGTTAATATAGTGCCCATCTTTGGAAAAGGAGATTCCAGGGAATTATGAACTAGTCAGGCTGGCTTCAATACCAGGGAAGTTGCTGAAGCAAGTTTTAAAAATATCAACTTGTAAACATCTGGAGGATGAAAAGCTGATCTGTAGCAGCAAGCATGGATTTAAGAACAAATTATGCCAAACCAACTAGGTCTTCTTTGACACAATAACTAGTTGGGGAGATGAAGGGAATGTAATGGACATATTATATCTAGAATTTAATACAGCTTTTAGTTAAAGTTCTAGACCACATTAAGTAAACTGGAGAAATGTGAGCTATGTAGAATTAGGGTATGGTAGAGACAGCTCAATAACTGCAAGCAAAGGGATAAATGGATCAATGTCAGAATTGCAGGAAATTTCAAGTGGGGCTCCACAGGGGTCGGCTCTGAGTCCAGTGCTGTTTAACACACTTACTAGTATGCTTTGGCAGGCAAGGTTCTTTGGGTAGATATGGTTTCTTTTATTAGACCAACTAAATAGGTGGGAAAAAACGTTCTTTGCAAGCTTTCGGGCACAAACACCCTTCTTTAGGCATTGGGAGACTGCTGTTGTTCGAGTTCTCCACAGTAGAAAGGAGCTAAAGTAAACAAGAAGTCTGTGAAGATGCAAGTGAGTGGAAGTCTGGAAGACAAAGGATAGAGATAGAAGGGCAGGGGGGAGAAAGGGAGGGAAAAGTGTGAAGAAATGGAAGTGTTCAGCTGAAGGCAGGATACCTGGTGAGTCAGATGTCAGGCAGGTTGTAATGTATCATAAATACAATGTCTATATTAAGTCCATGATTGTTTATATCCAGTAGATCTATGAGGTGAAGTTCATAAGCTTGTTTATGAAAGGTGTTTTGTAAGTTCCCTTTGAGGATTAAAACTGAGAGACTGGAGAAAGAGTGACCGTCTTGTGAGAAGCATGCCCCCACAGGTAATTGGATATTTTTGTCTTTGATGGATTTTCCGTGAGTTTTCATTTTGGTATGCAGTTATTGTTTGTTTTCTCCTACATATTTTCCATTACAGCATTTAGTGCACTGGATGAGATATTACCTTTCTGGATGTGCAGGTGTAAGATCCAGGAAAGGTGATGCTTCTGTTGTGGTATACAGTTATTGTGGGACTGATGGAGATGTATTGGCAGGTTTTACATTTCTTGTCCTGGCATACTCTGGATCCATTTGGTATGATTGTCAGTGCTTTGGAGTATGCCTATAGACATGTAGGGACACTGCTGACACACTCTAATAGCCAGACTCAATTAATTGAGTCTGCTGGAACATGCTAATTAGCCAACTCCAGTAGCCTCTACATCTTGTGTATCCAGCATCCCCATGCTTCAAAATGGCAGAGGGGGGCTTTAACTAAAGTTCGTCAAACAAGCTTAGCTAAAAGTCACCCCGCTGCCATTTTGAAACACAGAGCACTGAATACACAAGACACTGGGTGCTTTAATTAGAGCAACTTTTGGAGCTGTGCTAATTAAAGTGCCTCTCCCCTCCAGTATGTGTAAAAAGACATCCTTGGGTGCCGGAATAGTTTGCTGATCAAGTTTGCAGTTGGCATAAAGCTGGTAAGGACTGCAAACACTTCAGAGGATAAAAAATATTTCTTAAAATCCTAGGGTTGGAAGGACCTCAGGACCATCATCATCAGGTAGATTAAAGAGCTGGGCTAGAGACAGACCAGTGCCACTCTACCTGACACTGCTTAGGCCTCATCTAGAATACTGCATGCAGTTCTGGACTCTGGTTTAAGAAGGATGTGAAGAAATTAAAGAGGATCCAGAGGCAGGCAATAAAAATGATTCATAAATTCATAGATTGTAGAGTTGGAAGGGACCACAATGGAGCATCGTGTCTGATCCCCTGCGCCTGGCAGAAAATAGGACTGAAGTCAGATGACCCCAGCCAGGTGACTATCTAGCCTCCTCTTGTAGACCTCCAAGATAAGTGATAGCACCACCTCTCTTGGAAGCCCATTCCAGATCCTGGCTACCCTTACTGTGAAAAATTTCTTCCTAATATCTAACCTAAATCCACTCTCAACTAGTTTACACCAGTTATTCCTAGTCACTCCCTGGGGTGCCTTAAGTAAACAGCGCTTCCCCTATTCTCCATTGACCTCCCCTAATAAATTTATAGGCAGCTGATAAATGGGTTAGACAGCAAGCTGTGTGAGGAACCCTGAGAGAACCAGGCATATACAGCTTGCAGACAAGGTGATTAGGGGAAACACAGTAGGAGTTTTCAACTATCTGAAAGGCTGCCATCAAGGAGAGAGGGAAAACAATTGTTCCCCTATACTGCAGAGGGTAAGAAGTAGAACAATGGTTTTAAACTGCAACAAAGTAGATTTAGATTAGATCTCAGGAAAAATTTCCCTTGTTAGAATGGTAAGGTAGAGGAATAGAAGGCTCAGGAAAGTAGCAAGATCTTCTTCACTGGAAGTGTCCAAGAAATGAGATAAGTATTGGCTAAGAGTGAATTGGATGCAGCATTTCTGCATTCATGGGGGTTGGCCCAGATGATCTTTGATCTCTTCCAACCCTATGATAAAACATTCTCATTCCTTATTTAGTGCTTTTCAGTCACCATACCTTAAAGCACGTTACAAAAGTCAGTATCATTTTCCCTGGTTTTCAAATGAGAAAACTGAGACATAAAGGGCTAGCAACTAGTCCTTCAACAGGCTAGAGGCAGAAACAAGACCCAGGTACACCCAATTTCCAGTCCAGTGGCTCTCAACCTGTTTTAACTCTAGTTCCTGCCCCCTCAGGAATACCCTCTCTTTGCTTTTGCTTATTTCTTGACTACAGAAAAATAATAGAACAATTTTGTTGCTAACTCAGAAAAACCACAATAGAATAGAACGTTTTTGACACTATAGATTCCTGTTTGAAATCTCTGGGTTTATCTTGTAAATAATCTGTAGGTGTTTGCACACTGAACAGCATTAATACTGTGCAGTATCCTATGGTACCTTGCTTGAGAATCATCACTCTAGTGCAGGGATTTTCAACCTTACTTAATAAGCGTACCTCCAGCAGCCGGATCCAAAGCGGAGAGGGGTGGCGCATCACTGGACGTGGAGCAACAGCACCACAGAGTGGTGAGGGCAATTGCCACATGCAAGCTCTCCCCCGTTGTGCTCTGCATCTGGCTGGCTGGGCGGTGCCTGCATGGCCTGCAGAGGCACCGCTGATCCCCCACCCCCCCATTCCTGCTTCTGGGAGGCAGTGGTGTGAGGTGGCAGTGCTCCTTTCCCACCCATCCACATGTACCTCCTAGGACCTTCCCAAGTATCCCCAGGAGTACACATACCCCTGGTTGACAACCCCTGCTCTAGTTATAAGGCCATTCGCAGTTGCATTACACTTGACATGATGGGTTGTAGAGGAGCAGGTCTAGAGTAGGAACAAATAATCTTAACTGAAAACAAGAGAAACTTTAAATCAGAATGCCTTTTCTGTAGAGCTTTCTGAAATGATTTAAAATTGGACTTAAACAGCACTCTACCCTTGGAAAATACCACCTCTTAATTTTCACTTTTTTTCCCCGCTGTGGAAATGCAGAAGAGCAATTCTTCCATTGCAAAGAACTCAGAAAGCCCACAACAAGTTAGAATGTTTCTAACACCATGGACCCTAGCTTGAAAAGCTCTGGTTTTATCCAGCAAATCATATATGTATACCTAACACTGCTACTATTCCATGGCACCCTGCAGCACCCTTGAAAGCATCTCACAGCACTCCAGGATCATATGGCAACCTAGTTGAAAATCACTCCATTAAGGCCTGCAGAGCACCAGAAGCTGTGGCACTTACAAAAGGTGAAATCTGGTCTCTACTCACCTAATTCAAAGGTCTCTTCATGGCTATATTTATCAAGTCTCCCAAAAGAAGTGCTTGATAACACTGTTCCCCCATCAGGTGACACTGTTGTCAAATTAAAGTTCAGACTGGAGTATGAAAATTATGCTGCCACTTCAAAGTTCTTCTGTAGAAAAAGGAAATAAAATACCATGCATTTAAAATGGTATTCTAGACACGTATCATGGAAACACATACTTACAAATACAGGTTGTACCTCTGAGAGCTACAAGGGCACAGAAAAGTATGACCCTGACAGGGAAAAAACGTTAATAAGATACAATTTCCAAGAACATGAAATAGTTTTAATATAGGTTCCAGTTGGCAAGTCATACTCCCTTTTTGCCATTTTTGAGTGATGTTTTCTGAGTGAAAAAAATAAAGACGCCAGATATTCGCCCTTCTTTTCACTTTCAAGCTGAGCCTTTAGTGCAGCCATTCCTCGCACTCCATGGGGTATCTTGAGATCTTCCAAGAGCGCTGCGGGGCCCGCTGCTAGGCGCGCAAGCAGGAGTGTAAGATAAAGCGAGATTTCACCTGTTTGATTTAGGTTTCGGGTAACAGGAAAGCGGCGTTGTTATTTTTCTGTAGTCAAAACAGGAGCAGAAGCAGCTCCGGGCCTGCATTTCCTAGCGCTGCTACAAGGGCGAGAAGCACCGCTGTAACTAACGCCCCCCTAGCGGCGTCTCAACCCCAGACCCGGCCCGGCAACCCCAGGGCACCTGCGCGCTCTAGTGGCAGCGACTCCAGGCTGCCCAGCAGCTGGTCGGCCCCCCGGCCCGGCCCGTGTGGTGAGGGGAGCGGCGCAGGCGCCCACGTGCACGCGACCGGGACTGGACGTCGGGTCCCTTCCGGGTCAGGCAAGGTGGCGGCCGGAAGTGGGCTCCGCGGGGCCGGTCGGCGGCATGGATTCGCTTCGGCGGCTGAAGCGGTTCGACGCCTTTCCCAAGACGCTGGAGGACTTCCGAGTCAAGACGTGCGGGGGGGCGCTCGGTGAGGACTTGGTGGGGCGCGAGGCGGCGAGGCCTCCTGGTCTCTGCGGGCCGGCTCCCGCCGCAGTCCGCCGGGCGCGGCCCGAGCTTGGTGCCTCAGGTCCCGGAGGCAGGAGGGCGGGGCCGGTGGGCCAGGGAGTGTCCCAGGCAGGGCCGTGGCCTGGATCCGGAGGGGCGGGCGAGGAGCCGCTCTGCTTTCGGGGCACAGCGGGAAGGGCGGTCTCGCTCGCGCGCACGTGCGAGCAAGGATGGGAGGTAGCTGTTAAAATACCCGGGGAAGTCTGAGAAAGAGGTCGGCCTGCGGCAGAAGAAAACAACCCCCCGTTGTGCAGGGATAAAACATCTTCCTGGTCCCACGCATGATGATTTGCCCGGCCAGCACCTTCTAGAAAGACCTTCTGGCCAGGAACCTCTGGGTGTTTAAAGTCCCAGCACTTGCATTGGCACAGCCCAGCCCCAGCTGAAGCCAGCCCCGGGGCTTCTGAGGAAGCCAGCTTGGTTGTTTCATGGGGTTCACATGTGCAGTCTGGGTAGGGAACAAAAACAGTTAGGGATTAAACTATGCCCAGTACATAGGGAATCTGCAGATATAAAGCAGTCGCAGAGGGGTACCAGAAGTCACCTGTATGATCCCAGGGCAATCTACTCTAAATTCAAAGTTTGCTCCATAGCATGGAAGCCCTGGAGCTTGTCAGTGAAACACCCGTGTTCTTTTGTCATTTTGTTCTAGCAAAGAACTGAGTTCTTGGCTAAAATTAAAAGAAAGAAAAGATAAATCTGGCCTACTCATGAGGCATGGAAAATTTCAGTTCAAATGGTTGAAGTCAAAGTTTAAAGCAACTGAAGGTACGGTCTAACAATAGGACGTGTCAAGCAAAATGAGCCAGAGGTCATGCTGTCTTTACATGCTGCATAAGTGCTTTCTGCACTGCCTGTAATATGTTTGTTCTTAATACTGAGACTTATCCACGACAGCCCCTGCTAATGTTTTTATTTTCAATTTGCAGTGACAGTAATCAGTGGGCTTATCATGCTGGTGCTGTTCTTTTCAGAGCTGCAATACTACCTCACTAAGGAAGTAAGTAGAACTGGGTATTACTGCCTCTTTAGGCATGTGGCTTCCATGCACTGTCCTACTTCTGGAGACTAAATGAAAAATTAAGGCTGAACCCAGGACTGATCTTTATCCATGCCTGAGCCAGGCTTTTGAGTCTTGTAAGCCATGGGTTATTCCCTTGCTACCTTTCTTTCCTTTCCTTTGGATTCTAACACATTGAATGGATTCCAGGCAGTTCAGAAGACATCCTGTCCGTGTTAAGTTGGGTATTGCTTTGTTGCTCTAGTGAACTAGAATTTTAACTAGAATTTTAATTTTTCTCATACAGAATTAGAGGTTCACTGCTTTTTGCAGTCTTTGGTCTAGATCTGATTTGATCCAGAGAAGGAAATAGGTTGTTGATTTCTGCTAATGTTTTATTTTACTGTGTTTTGGAATGAGACTAAATCTGCATACAGCTCATATGATGATAAGAGAGTGAATTTCCTCCCGCAAAGAAGAGAGACACTGAAGTACTGGCAGCTTCTTTCTTCTGATCACTGTCTTCCCATGCCTCAAATTGGGCTTTTTGCACCTATCAGCCTGAGCTAGGGACTGGGTCCCTCTTCTGGAGAAAGAAGCAAAGTAGGCCAAGCATTGGCAGACTTTTGCCATTGTGGGCCAGAGCTTGTGACTTGCTGCAGGCCTCATTTTTCCACCACTCCTCAATTCCCCCAGAGCTCAAGCTGTCTGCACTTACCCTTCCTGCAGATACCCAACCCATCTAAAGTAATGGTAAACTCAGACTGCAGAGAAGGGTGTTGCAGAGAAGACAGATGCATGGTGCAGCTGTACGCTGCCTGATCCACTGTGCTGCTCTGGGCTACGTTGGACTGTCCCAGACTGGATGCAGACTGTAGGTTACCAACCCCTGAATTAAGCTGCTGGTCCTCTAGCTTCTTGTACAAGCAGATCACTTGCCTGCATCAAAAGTAGGAGAGATCCTACCTGTCGTCCTGCAGGCTCCCTATGGAAATAAAGAAGTAAATGGTAACTTTAGAAAATTAAAAGCAATTCAATTTAAAATATTTTAAAGTTTAATAAATTGCTGCTTTGCTTGCTAGAAGCATTGGGGATGGTAAAAATCCAACTAGGATTGAAAGGTACCCCAGCTATGCTTTTGCCGTGTTCTGAAAAGCACCAGCTTGGACATCTAATCTTTTGCATGTCAAGGAGGACTCTGGAAATGATTGAGGCTCCTGGCCTGGAGAGGAAACAAGAGAAAACATATTGCAGTGCATTTCCAAGTGTAATGAAACTTTACTTTTCTTTGTTCTTAGGTTCAGCCTGAATTATATGTTGACAAATCAAGAGGAGACAAACTGAAGATCAATATAGATGTTATCTTTCCACACATGCCTTGTGCTTGTGAGTAAATTCTCTACATAATTGAGAGCAAGGCAGTTATTATTCTCTGCAGGAGGCCAGATACCCTAACCATTAATGTTCCCAGTCCAAGTTGGCTGCTTTTCCTTTGAGCACTAAAAGAAAGGATTTTGCTGTGTTTAGGATGAGAAATAGTCCGGACTCCTTGGTACTGCCACTTACTCAATGGTGACTTTGGTTTTTGTGCTTCATCTCATTTTTCCAGGTGGTACAATGGAGAAAATGCTATTTAGCCACTTGTCAAAAATACTTTGAAATCCACATGTGCTGAAAGAGAGCCTGGTTTTGACAGTGAAATGAATTCAATGCTTGCCACTGACAAGGGCTGGATTCCATTGCACTTAATGTTTCTATTGTTCTTTCAGAACCGTCTGCAGAAGACACTGAAGCAGGGACAGCTGTTATTTCCTGACTTTAGTGTTTAAATTGAATTTACATATTTGAGTTATGTGGAATCAAGTTCATTATGCTACTGATGGCTTGTGGCACTTATTTTCACTCTAATAATTTGTCCAAAAATCTTTTTATTAGACTGTGTAGCTAAATTACAAGGTTTATAAAATGTTGGAATCAAATCAATTGATCTGTTTGTGGTATTTTTGATGAAGGAAGTCTTTCTAACTGTTTTGATCACCAATAACTGAGGAATTATAGTTAGTTAGTATTAGATATACAGTGCACTGGATCTTCACGTTTTCTCTGAGGAATAAAATGTTTTGTTTTAGATTACTAATTGGAAAACTAAGGCGATTAAATACTGTACTCTTTAATTTCTATTGCATATTTTCTAATGTGAGCAGATGTATATGTTCTGTTTCATATTTTCTGTCTGTAGCTAACAGGTTATTGTAAAAAAAATTAAGTATAATGTATCATGCTATAAACTTTGCAGATCTGCCTTCCATCCTGCCACCCGAAGTGAGTAATTTTCTTCCCTAGTAATATTTAACTCAGACAGCTCAGGAGGTAAGGTAGTGTTCCCAAGGGAAGATAATGACATTGCAGGAGTGAGTAGCAGACAGATCCTGACACTGCCACCTCATGCCCAACAAAGTGAGACACAGAAAAATGTGGTAGGATTGGAGTCAGGTTAAGAATGAAGTCATCCAAATAAATTCAGGCTTAACCATCAGGTCAACATTTGTACAGTAGGCTGTGCTGGTGATCAGCAGGGATCCTGGTCTTCCCTGATTAAAAAAAAAAATTGCAAAATCTCTGATAAAAACCCCAAAATCCATGATTAAAATGAAACCCCACCCCGCGCTCCTTCCCCTCCACAGCCCTGCTAATACCTCTCACTTCCCCGAAAACGCCCCAGCCCTGCTTCTGCTCTTCACTCCCCATCCCCACAACCCAGGTGATCAGGTCATTTGATGTTGGTACAAATGGCCTTAGTTTCTTAGCACAAGCATGTTTTCTTGTGAGAAATAGTCTACAAGAGTCAGTTGAGGACTGTATTCCTCATATAGCAGTTTGGCATGTAGAAATGCAATTTTATCATTTTGAAGCTCTTGGTCACTATCACACAACTCTGAATATTGTCCCTTTCAGCTCCAACGTTCCCTCTTAACCTTCAGATAAACTTTTAATTCCTAGCCTTATTAAAAGGCTGATAGTTTCTTAGGTGTTTTTTTTCTCTGTAGACCATGGAGAACCTTTTAATCTGCTTTGTTTGCTTGCTGGTTTCAGATTTGAGCATTGATGCAATGGATGTGGCAGGAGAGCAGCAGCTAGATGTGGAGCACAATCTCTTCAAACAACGTTTGGATAAAGATGGCAGTCGTGTGACTCCAGAGGCTGAGAGACATGGTAGTGCATAGCTCTGGTGCCTTCTTCTGATAGATTCCCTGCTGGTCTTGCCATTCCCAATCTGCCTCTTGCCTTCTAAAAGGACTACTTGAAACATTCTTTAGTTACTACTTCAATCTAAACACCTTAGTCTAGAGGTCAGCAATCTTTAAGGAGCGGCAGGCCAGTATAAGGCAACTGGCTCTGAAGGTGGGCTTGCTACATGGCTAATGTTTCAAGCTGCCTGCTGCTATCCCAGCCCTCCCTGTGCTGTGTCAAGAGCTGCTCTTGCTTTTACGCCCTTTTACTTTAGTTACCACCACTGTCACTCTTTACCTCTCACTGCTGATTCCTTTGTTACTGGCTGCTGCAAACAGTCAGCAGTGAAAGAACTGGCAGTTGTAGTAAGAGGACAAAGGAGAGGAAGGAGGGAGGACTGCAGTGGCATGGCAGCAGGCTGCACTGTGGAAAAACTGATGCAGTAAGACAAAGGGAGATATGCAGTGGAGGAGACTTAAAAGTGCCCCTTCTAGGTTGGCACTGGTGCCCATTTATGCTATTGCATTGGTGGTTGGATGCAGTTGCTTGCCAGGCCAGATCTGACCTGTGGGCTGTAGATTGCTAATGCCTGCTCTAGACAATTGAGTGGCAAGTTCACAGAAGTCTAATGTCATGATCTCAAATGCAGCTTCATATATTGGTGTTCTCTACAGATCTAAGCAGCCCCAACACTGTGACTGAGCCTGCTGTAAAGGTGTCTTTCATTGCCTGCTGCTTTTGGGGGGGGGGGGTTGTTTCCTTTTCTGTTCTTGGGAGTCTGTAACTTGGTTCCTTTGAACATATTTTAGGTTGGTCTTGGCATCTCAAGGTGTTTCAGCTGAAAGCATCAGCCAGAAAGCCACAGGCTATCTAGATTTCTTGTAAACTAGTCCTTTTTCCCCCAGAAGTACTTTCTGTTGCAAAACCGAGTTCACAAAATAGCGGTGCTGGTGCAGCATTTGGTAGGGCTTTGTCTATTGTGTATTTAACTGCCCAGAGCAAGTCTAATTAATGTATCCCCTGGGTTCTATATGTTCAGTGCAACTGCACAAGGATTAGAAATAACAGGGATATTAGTAAAGAAAAGGCTAGTGCGGATAGAGAACAGAATTCAACATTAGATAAAAGGTATGACAGGATGGAGGAATAGTGTCTGAATCTCTTGATCCGTCACTGAAAGCACAGAACTTTTCACATTGATTGTCATGCTTATGAAGACTGGATTTTTTTTTATGGTTTGGGATAGGGAGAATTGGATTGTTTCAATTTGTGATAGCTCTGCTAGCTGGCTGATAGCTAGCAATCTGCTTTCCTTTGGCTCCCATGCACTTCTAAGTGAGTAGGGTCTAAGCCAGGGACAGGCAAAGTCTGTCCCACAGGCCAAGTCCAGTCAACAGTGGACTCCATTTCCTAGTCTGACCTTGCTCCAGACCAGGCTGTCTCCACTGCAAGGAGCCAGGGCAGAGCTGTGATCCCCTGCTTACGCACCCCTGTCCAGAGCATAGAAGCTACAAATCTTGGCTTTGCCCTGGCTCCAGAGCAAGCTGTCCCCATTGCAAGATCCCAGCAACTCTGGAGCAGCCCCCTGCTGTGCTCTGCCCCCACCATGGCTGAGGCTGGTCCCCATGGCAACCCCAGCTTAAAGCTTTCACATGCAGCTGCATTTGGGGTCTCCATGGAGACCAGCACAGCCATGCAGGAAATAGAGTCTGGCTGCTGACTGGTTTGGCCATTTTGTCCACCCCTGGTCTTAGCAGTGTCTAGATGTTGTCTCTCATCCTGACATCTCAGGCAGACTCCCAGTATGCAGACTGCCTGTGCAGGACCTCACAATCCAACAGCCTGTGTATCTGAGGTTACTGCTGACTTTTCCAGTTGTCTTCAGTAGTTTATGCATATTTCCCACAGAATGCTGCTTCCCTGTGGATAACCCTGCCTTGTAGTTCAGGGACATTTCACAATAAAATAAGGATATATAGACTCTGCAAAGAAAATTAACCATATGCATGCTTTCTGGTTATAAAATAAGAGAGATACAGATTAGGTTAAATAACAAACAGCCCCTTGAAGCAATGATTCTCAACTCATAGCTCAAAAAGAGCATGTGGGAGCCTCTGATATTCAGAAATTAAAACAATTAAAGGTTGACAAGAAGAGCAATGTATATCATCCAGAATATATTAAAAATATAAATCCAGAATGTATTACATACTAAGTAGTGTGGGGTAGAATTGCAAAGGTTGTAGACTGCTGGCATGCACTTTTCTCACCCTTCCAGTTTGAGCTGAGTCCATTTTCAGACCAGAAGAAGATTGTTTTGCTTTCTCTGCACTGGTAGCAGCCTTGCAAAAGATTGAGCAGTCCTGGTCATGGGGCCTTGTATATATATGATTGTCTAGCCATGATTGGTTCACATGCTGAAAAGCATTGCACAGTAACATACATGGAAACTTATTACTAAGTTCCATGAGGAATAGTTGGCTGACTTTTCTTCTCATGAGAAGTACTTCTTGTCTGGCCTTGTAAAACACCTAAATAAGACTCTCATAAAAGGTTCAAAGAAGTTCTTGGTACAGGGCCAACTTAAATTCTGTTACCAGACTTGACACTGCTGGCGCACAGTTCAGGGCATAGTCAGGATGAAATAAAATGAAACGAATAAGGCAACACTAATATTTGTAAACCTGTTTCACCAGTTTAAATCTTACTTTGTTTTAGAGCTAGGAAAAGAAGAGGAGAAAGTGTTTGATCCAAATTCTTTGGATGCTGATCGCTGTGAGAGCTGTTATGGAGCAGAATCTGAGGATATCAGGTAAAAGAAGACTTCTCTGAGTGTGTCCTTTGGAAGGCTGGGGGCTGTATCCTAATGCTGACCTGTTAAGAACACACACTTCTATCTGCACGCTCCTATCTCTTAGTTTAGAAGAAGAGACTGAATGAAAGTCTTCTGTAATCTCTAGATCTACTGTACTTTCTAATGTATAAAAAGAGATCTAAAATTAACACGGGTCTTGTACACCAAAGCTTC
The DNA here is from genome assembly GCA_030014935.1 of Caiman crocodilus. Lineage (NCBI taxonomy): Eukaryota > Metazoa > Chordata > Crocodylia > Alligatoridae > Caiman > Caiman crocodilus. Next base: position 928,037 of record JAGPOW010000955.1, read on the forward strand.
ATGTCAAAAATTAATTGAAATATTTGTATTTGGTCATGCTTTATGGAAAAAGAAATCGTTCCCCTCAAGTTAATTCTTTTGTTTTGTTTTGTTTTTTTGAAGCATGCATTTTATCCACAGATGCTTCTTTTATAGTCTCAGCAGGCAAATATGGTATGTGAAAGGTGGGAGTGCTTCCTTAATCTTATCTAGGAAAAGAGGGGGTAGATGCATGCACACTTAAGATATGAGATGGGCAATGCATCCTCCTTAGTATTCTTGTGTGGAACTGGGAGGTGAGGTGGTACTTTTGCATGTCTTCTGAGCTCGGATATCAGAAAACCCTGTTTACCTAACCTTTCACAAGCATTTGCCTATCTGTTGAATAACCCCATATTGTATGTGAATTCTTCTTTGAGAATTCACATGTGGATCTGTAGTTTTGGAATGATCCCTTCTGAGAATGACAGTATGTTAGAGGCCACTGTCTGTTGGGGTAGGGTTACCATACATCCAGGTTTTCCCTGACATGTCCTCTTTTTGGGTCTTCCCATCTCTGTCAGGGTGTTTTTTTTTAAATATCAGAAAATGTGCAGGATTTTGCTCGGGCTCTGCTTTCCCAGCGCTTCCTGGCTTGCCTTGGCAAGGAGCTGCTTGGGGATTGGGGGCTGGGGGGCAGGCCGATTGGAGGCAGGACCATCACATGCATCTCTGCACAGGCCCCAGCAAGTATGTGTGCGTGCGTGTGTGTGCGTGTGTGTGCGTGTCCCTGCCAGGCTGAGCAGGGCAGGGAGGTGGAGGAGGGAGGGTTCTTCAGGGGTGGCTGGGGTGGGGAGGGGGCTGTGGGTCAGGAGTGAGCAGTATCAGCAGGGATGGGGCAGGGGGGAAGCTGCAGGCTGGGAGTGAGGGGCACCAGCATAGTCTGGGGGGCTGGGTAGTGTGGGTTGGGAGTGAGGGGCAGCAGCAGGGCTGGGGAGCTATGACTTGGGAGTAAGGGGCAGAGGCAGGGCAGAGGCATATCACTCCCCTCCCCACCAGTCATATATACAGTCTCCCCCACAGGTGTCCTCTTTTTTGAAACTGGAAATATAGTAACCTATGTTGGGGTGATCTACCTTTGTGTTGTGAGATTATAAAATGGGAGCAAGCCCTGCAAGCTCTAAGTGCATGTAGACCTAGATTGTCCTGTTTGCCTGCAGCCCTGTGTATTGGGCTGGAAGGCACTACTCCTGGAGGAGCACAGGGAGAGATTGTGTTTCAGAAGACTGTCTCTCCTGGGGCTGCTTGGAATGCATAGGAAGTTGAAAACGGCTGAGCTAGACCAATCCACCAGTGGTATGCAAACAACCTGTCAGTGTTAACAAATTTATTATAATTACTTTATATGACGTGCAGAGGTGCAAATGGTACTTAAGGTATATATGCTTTGTACTCTCCTCCCACCCACAACACCCTCCCTCACCTCTTCCCTCTCAACATGCACTCCTGCAAAAAACATTAAAAAACCCATTCCCAAGGGTTCTGCACTGATGAACCTTCCATTGTTCTTAACTTTTCTGTCCAGAATAATTTAATGTGATGCCACTTGTTGGGCCTTGATGCCTCTCTGGAGATCATAGAATCATAGAGGTAAGTCTGGAAGGGACTTCCATAGCTCATCTAATCCAGTACCCTACCTGAGGAACAGGCATCCCTATCCAAATAGTACTATACAGATCCATAATCTAACCTCTTAGTAAAACTATGCAGTCAAACCTGACACACCACAAGACATTAAACCCTAACCTGCCACAGATAAAGCAGGGGTACCATAGTGGTCAACATCCTGCTTCTGTAAAAGTTGGTCAATATATGCTCAAAAGATCCATGGAGGAGGGCCACCCCCCCCTCTTTCCCACTACAGAGGAAGGCAAAAAAACCACTAAGCCTATATTGCTGGAACTTCAAGCCATCCAACTCTCTGAAGCAAGAGAAAGTGTTTCCCTTCTTTTGTTTGGTAGCTAGGGCTGCACTGATATTTGGGCTGATATCAATGGCTGATTATTAACCAGCAATACCAGCCAATATTAGTCTGATTGCTGATATACAGCCCGGCAGCTTGGAGCCTAGCATCTGGCTGGTAAGTCTGTGGGGGAGAAGGAGTGTGAGGGGGGCAGATTGAGGATCCCACAGTGAGAGATGCTGTGCTGGGGCAGGGGAGGTGTTGATGCCCTGGGGTAGAGTGCAGGACAGAGATGTGGGGGGTGGGGCAGCTCCCACCATTGCATGCACCCCCCAGGGGAGGCACGGGGCACACGTGCCTCCTGGATTTGTGCACAGGATGAGGGTGGGCTGTTCATTGAGGGCTGCACTGGACTCTTCCCGGCGGGGGGGAGCTGGGCTGGGGTTATGCTTGGGGCAGGCATGGGTGGGGCAGGCAGCAGCAGTGCTGGGAGGGTGAACTACGGGGGGGCTACAGCCACCCCAGAATTTGCCCTAGCCACCCCATAGCATCTCTCCCAGCACCGCTGCCCGCCTTAAGCACAATGGCCCCAGCCCAGCCTCCCTACTGGGAAGATACCAACATAGCAGCTCGCCCTCGCCTCTACCATAAATCCAGGGGGCACATTGGTTCCCTCAGGGGTGCACACAGCGGCAGGAGCTGCGCCCCCGGGACAAGTTGCCCATGGCTCTATCCTGTGCCCTGCCTCAGCTGGGTAGTAACTGCTCCTGCCCCATGGGAAGGAGCAGTTCCCTTCTTCACCATGGGGGCCTTGATCTGCCTCCATTCCCTTTCCCCCTGCACAGACTTACCAGCTGGATGCTGGTCTCCAAGGTGCCAGGCTGCATTCCTGGCTGTACGCCTGCTGTGACTGCACACATACACACGGCATTTATTGGTGACATTATCAGCCTAAAAAAGCCAATTGCCAATAATGTCAATTTTCCTTGTATCAGTGTCAATACAATATGGACCAATATATTGGTGCATTTCTAATGGCAGCCCTTCAGCTATTTGAAGACTGCTATCAGGTATTTGAAAACTGTTGTCATGTCCTTTCTTAAGCACCTTTTCTACGAGCTGAACATAGAAAATGCCTAGCTTCTTCAACCTCTCCTTGTATGACTTGCTTTCCAAGCCCTATAGTATTCTTTTTGCCCACCTCTGGACTCTCTAACTTTTCCATGTACTTTTAAATATGTGGAACCCAAAACTACACACAGTACTCTAGATTGAGGCCTAACCAATACCAAGCACAGAAGCAATGCCAAGTAGAGAAGATGTCTTCAGGGTCTTGCACCTAATGATCTGCTCCCTGAGGGAAAGACCAGTTGAGCCCTCCAGCTTACCCTTTTGTGGTAATGAAAACGTTCAAATAAAGGAAACAAAGTCCTTCACCCAGGGTCCACCTTGATCCCCTCTTGTAACAGGAGAGTTAAAAGGGACGTGTTTCTTCCAGATATGAAAGCCTTTGTTTAAGAACATTAGACAAGCATTGATGCATGCTACAGGAGTGAAGGGTGTATTTGTATGGGAGAAACTCCAAGCCAATCAAGGCACTGACAAAAAATTCTTTGGAATGGGCGTTTTTATGTGTATTGTAAACCCAAAGACTGCAGAAAAATTAGTGGCTGAAGCATGAAGGAAGGGTATTGAACTGCTGCTGAGTCCCCTTCCAAGAAGATGACCTGGCATTCTGATCCCTTCTGTTGTTTTGTTTAACTTCCTCCTCCTTTTGAGTGATGACATGATGTCTGCTTTTGCAGATGCTGTAATACTTGTGATGATGTAAGAGAAGCATACAGGAGGCGAGGCTGGGCCTTCAAGAATCCTGACACCATAGAACAATGCAAGAGAGAAGGGTTCAGCCAGAAAATGCAAGAACAGAAGAATGAGGGCTGCCAAGTATATGGATTCTTAGAGGTTAACAAGGTGAGGGAAAGCTCCCTTTGTGCCAGCCATCCTGAAATACCAGTGCTGATATTAACAAGTTCAGGCAGAGATCAGGAATTCTCTTCCTTGCGTTGGTTTATAGGCTGTCTCCAGAGGTAATAGGGGTTTAGGCCCTTTTGAGTGAGGAGAAGTAGACAGTGGAATCATCTTGCAACAGGGACAGCTGTTGCTGTTAAAGGCCACTAAAGACTTTCAGCCCAGGCAGTTGCAGAGGTGTAAAACACAGTGTAATGGTATTACATTCTGAAGAGATGGTTCACAGACACATGAGCTAATCAGCTTGCCCAGCTTTTTCAGTTCTTCTCCATGATTAAGTATTTAAGTCCAAATAAGCCTAATAGCTATATAATTACCTGGTCATTTTGGTGAGATTACTCACCTATACCTATTACATGTGTAAACTGATGCTAGAAAATCAGGTTCAGCATGCCCTTTGCATACTTTTTTTAAAGCCACATCTGCTCTCTCTGGAGAGCTACAGAATAAATCACTTGCTTTCTAACATAAGATTCATGTTGGAGTTCTTGTCTTGGATACCGAACAATTTGGGGGCCTTCCTACAAAATATGGTGATAAATGAGAAGGAATTCTAAGAAGAGGGATAACAGGCTTGGATGGATGGATCCTCAAGGTAGTGGACAGACTAGGTGGTCATTTTCACTCTCCCTCTTACTTTAACCTCAGTCCACTAGCTTTTTTTATTTTAAGTCTCCAAAAGGCTCATTATGAGCACAGCCAGCATCTGTCAGGGCTTTGTTGATTCTGAGGTTATCTATTGTAACCCTCAAATCAAGTGATTTACTCTAAAAGTAGAACAGCGTATTAAGTGGGGTTTCACAGGGATCTGGTCTGGATTGAGTATTATTCCATACTTACGTAAGTGACTAGGAAGGATGGATGGAAATGATGCGAACCTGCGAGGCATTGTGTGCACTTTGAAGTACATGATTAGAATTGAAAACAATCTTGACAAAATGGAGAATGGTTAGAAATAAACAGGATGCAATTCAGTAAGAGCAAGTACTACAATACTATACTTGGGCAAGAATAATCAACTGTACAATACAAAATGGGAAAGAAGTAAATGCTGTTTTGGGACGTACATGGAAATGTTATGTGTAAGGCATGGCTTAATCCTTCCATTCTATTTGGTGCTTGTAAGGTCTCATTGGAGTATTATGTCCAGTTTTGAAGAAAGATGAGGACCAATTGAGGAGAGCAGTAAAAATGGTTGGAGGTCTAGAAACATAACCTATGAGAATATAGAAAATTCTGGGCTTGCTTAATCTAAAGAAGAGAAGACTGAGGAGAGGCGTGAAAATCTTAAAATATGTAAAAGGTTGCTGCAAAGAGGAAGGTAGTTAAATATACTTGTGTCCACTTGGGCGTAGGACAATAAGACATGAGCTTAATTTGCTGCAAGAGAGATTTAGGTTAGACATTAGGAAAAACTTTTGAATTATGAGAATAGTTAATAGCTATTTAGGTTATCTATGGAGCGATAGGTTATCTAACAGCCATAGGTTATCTATGGAGAATCCTTTAGGAATCTCGATTGTTGGAGGCTTTTAAGAACAGGTTAGACAACATCAAGAAAGGCTTGTATACAGTTGATTCTGTTTTGGGAAGGAAACTAGATTAGATGACCTTCAAAGTCCCTTCAGAATCCATCCTCTGTAAGTCTTTGCTTCTTTGTAAGGTTGGGAGGTTCTAAGGAGGTTAGGTTAGGTATACAACTGCTATAAAAAGTCAGTAGCACCCAAATGCCCCTCAAAATCTTTTGAACATCCGAGACTATTCTTGTTTTTTCAGTGCTTTATTGTTACATGCAACGTCACTCTGGAAAGGGATGTTGCCACACTGTTACTACAGTTTATATTACTTTCTCACCTTCCTTTTACTACAGGGTGGATTGATTTAAATCACTAAGAGCCTGTCCTGATTTAAATATCATTGATTTAAATCAAGTTTCCCATGATACTTCTTCACATATTTCTTAAATAGTGGCACAGATCTGATCACTAAAACATGTTAATTTACAACTCAATACAGCAGGTTACAGCATCTGTCCTTAAACTTTTTTTTCTAATTTTCATATTTTATTAACTCAGACAAGCCATCACAACACCAAACGTACGCTGTTCTTAACTTCTACAACTAGATCTCATCTTCCCCACTTCCAGTGTCATTTTTATTCATAGACTGAAACAGAAATGAGTTTTCCTACTTTTTCAGCTCCCGGCTGATTTCTTAGCTTTGAGTGAATAATACCAAACAATGAATATATTTTCTCTGTGCCTGCAGAGGAAGCTACTGCTGTGAAAAGTTGGCTTAGCAAGTGAAGGAACTCTGTTTCAAGGTGCCTGAGTAATGATTTTCACCAATTCAGGGCAGTGACTTTTTTCAAAACATCATCAGTAAACATGTACTGTTTAAATGGTTCCCCTCCAGCCCTGAAATGTATTATGACTGGCATAACTGAGGAGTGATTTTGAGACTCCCGTGCCATGGCAACATCATCTTCTTCAGAAGTTAGATATCTACTTTTATATCTGGGGTTGAGAATATTTGCAAGAAAATGAAATGGAGTTAGTGCTTGATCCATTTGCTTCTTTATTGCCTGCACTTTAAATTTCTCTTTAGGTATTTCTTTCTTCAATGTCTCTGGAAGTGCTTTCCAAATTTCGACAGGATCAGCAATGTAGCAACAATCTCTCTGAAGTTTGTTTAAGGCTATGGATATAGGCTTCAGTATACTGAGCATATCCTCTACATTTCTCTTTAATGCAACGTTAGATACTTTGGATGATACTTCCATCTGTTTTATTACAGTTTTCTTCACAAATTTTTATGAGAATAGGCCAGTTCTTAATAAATTGTTCAAAACAATCAACCACAGAATTCCTTCAGACATCTTGAGGGAAAATTAGTTTGGATCCTCCTGCTTTCTTCAGTGAAGCTGAAGCAAAATGGTCATTACAGAAGTATTTTGACTTCAACAACAATTTCTTTTATTCCTGGAGAAGTATTTAAGTCTTTGGCTAAAAGATGCATTAAATGGGCACTGCAGCCATATGTTATTAAGGAGTATACTTCCGATTCTTCTTTTAAGTGTCTTCTCATCTTTGCCATGTTTGCAGCATTGTCTGTGACAAAATTGCACAAATTCCAGTTGAATTTTTGTTCACAGTTTATTACAGCTTTCACTGCCACTTCTTTTAAATATTCTGCTATTGGCATTTCCTGATGTATCTGTTTCTGAAAGATATGCAACCCCATCTTCTGTTGTCACACAGGCACTGGATCATTATGTACGTTGCTCCACCCATCAAAGGTTAATCTGGCAAATTTCCCCTCAGTATTTCTTGCATGCTGTTCAAGTTCCTTCTCATACACAATATCTACCAACTTCCACCAATGTCTGCTCTACCAGGTGGAGTGTAGCCTGGTCATAAGGACTCAACCATGTCAGTGAAGTGTTTTATTGTTAACAACGCGAAAAGGAGAATTTGTGGCATAAATGAATCAATTATTTTTTAATCTATCGTGTCTTGTTGGTATTTGCTGGTCTTTACTACCAAACCGATCCATTGTGGTGGTTTTACTGAATGACTAAATCTTTTGCTTGCTACTTTGTCATCTGAAATATGTTTAGTTGCAGCACTGCTGCTAAAAGTACCGACATGATGAGGATGATGTTGTTGTTGCAGATAGACAGTCAAAGTCTCTTACGCTTAAATGGGATCCTGAAACAAAAATGATTTTTGAATAGTCATTCTTCTCAGTTCTCACTGTTACTCAGTTAATCATTTAAATCTTTTCAAAAAGGTGCAGATCCAATTCCAAATTACCAAAAAAAGCTAGGATTGACTGTAGTTAGAGTGGACTTAATTTTTGGAGTAAGCCTCATTGAACTCACTGGCACTTTTGTTTTTTGAGAAAATAAGTATAGGATGGGGTTCCCTTGGGAAAACTGAGTTATGCTGAAGTAAAATAGACATATGTCACCAGCATTATGGTCTGGGGCCACAATGTTCCAAAATAAGGGGCATGTATTATATAATATAAAATAAGAAAATGACACCCAGTGGCAACTGACAACTCGAGATTTCTCTTACTGCAGCTTTCTCTACTGTAAACTTGGGTGATAGATTCTAACCTAGTTTACTAATTAAACAAGTCATAAGGATTAGCTAAGATAAACTTTTTTTCTGGCAACATCCAACACAGCAAACAGCTTGGGAATTTACTTGTTAAATCACACCTATATTAAATGTCATAGAGAGAGTCTTGAAGAATAATCCATTGCAAAGTGAAAGATTTAATTTGCTAACCAATTGATCCACATTGTTCTTCTGACACATCCACATCTTCATCCACATCATTTTCTCCCAATAAGCAGTTTTCATTATGATGTTTCATTCTTGCAAGTAGGCATTGCATCTTCTTCTTGCACTGCTTACACTTGACACATTTTCCTTTTTCACCCAGGGAAGGAATTTCTTCAAAATATTCCCAGATAGGGTCTCTCTTACGCCCAGAAGCCATGACAGTTTTTTTGTGGCAAAAGTGTTGGGGAATTTAGGAAGCTGTTTGCGTACTACTGAATAATGTCTTCCTTTTTTCTTTCCAGTCCATTCTACTTTTCCTTTCTACTCTGCCTCTGTCCTTTCCTATATTGTCTCTGTCTTTGGCTTGGCCCAGCTCTACCACCACATAAACACAGAACAGCAACAATCCTATCCAACCTGTGTCTTTGCACATGTGACTTTAGTCTGCTGAGAAACAGAAACTGAAAACCCAGAATTTTCAAAAAGCAAGAGCTGCTAGTTAAGCTGGACAGACAGACTAGAGCCATTTTCTTGAGATGAAAAACTGAAATGAATGCCCATGTTTGTTTGGTAGGTAGCTCAATGTGTGTGAGTGTGACATCCATTAATTCATTTTTATGAGACTGTAAGTGTAGATTTAGCATGTTTGTATTGAGATTTAATTGTAACTCATTTTTTAAATGAGAGAGACATTTAGTATTTTATTGATGATTTAAAAAAAATCCAGTTTTTTTTTTAATCATTGATTTTTATCCACCCTGTTTTACTCTGTTCCTTTTCTCTTGAGCCTATTTTCACCTTCCCTGCAGCAGTTGTCAGTTACCACCCCTCTAAATGTCATTCCTGCTTCTTTCCCATTGTCTTGTCCGCTAAAATGATCAGTATTGCAGTAGTTAGTGTTGATATGTACATAAAGTTTTGCCTATCAGTAATAACATTCCAGTGAGATCAAGGAGGGATTGGGATGTTTATTTCTCTCAGAGGTATTGTTTTTGACTTCAGATTCAAACCCACACTGCATTGGTTTCATTTGTTTGAACTTTAAAGGTTATCCGTAAAGGGTAGGAAATTAATGCATAAATGTTTGAAACAGTAGCCTGTGTTTGGTGTTTCACATATTTCCTTTACACATTTCTGACTAGTAGTGCTAGTTTTATTTTCCAAATGAGGGTTCTTTGGGGAAGAGCAGATTAATTTCTGGCTGACAGCATGGAAACAACCATGGGAGGGAGGGCATACACCTTTAAAAATGATACAGTAAATGTTTTTGTTTGACTTGTTATATACATGTGGAATCTTATAATGAATAGTGACTATTTCCTTCAGGTAGCTGGGAACTTTCACTTTGCACCAGGAAAGAGCTTTCAGCAGTCTCATGTTCATGGTAAAGTATTTTGATTTTTCCTGTGGTCTCTTGACTTCCTATCATGTTTGTGATTCCCTTTCATCATTTTCCTTCAGGATTCACATAAGTAAAACTCATCAGTATAGTGCAGTTCTTTAACTTACACGGGGCAGGAACTGGAAAGTATGCCATGGTAAAAGTGTAGAACCATCATAAGCAAGTAGAGAAATGTTGCAAGTATCTCAGCTGCCTTGGGATACAAGAAATCATAGAGGGAAAAAGAGGCCAAGGAGGAAACCTAATAGTCAGACAGGTTCTCTTACTTCACGGGGCACTGCTACCCAGCTATAAATCATTCCCCAATAGTGTTGAGTCTAAAAATATTGCGGTGATTATTTTAATCAATCCAAGCTTTTTAAAAGAAGTGTTGCAACGGTTTCCTTCAGTATTAATTTGTTCACAAAGCATGCATTTTATTTCTGGGGCATAAAATGTTTGAATTGTGTATATATATTCATATATTTGATATATATTTCTTTAAAAAGTGCCCTTTAAGTTACTAAAACTGAAACTTTCTGCTGTTTTTAAGCTGCATAAGTATTTCACAATTTAAACCTCTGTATTTGAAACCTGGAATTTGGGATTAACATTTTACGCCTTTTAACACTATCTTGTTGCTCTCTGTTCTTTGCAGCAAACCAGAATGCAACCTATCCAAATCCATATTTATAAATTTTCAATGTTCATATAAATTAATAAGTACCTTGTTTGCCTGTTTCAGTTCCTTCTGTTTGTATTGAGTGTGAGCATGAACTCTGCAGCTCTGATTTTAAGGAGTTAGTAAGGTTGTAGATCCATGGCAAGAGGACGAGTAAGATGACAAATGTCTCTACTCTGCCTAGGGACAGTGGAATGAATGTAGTAATTTCCTTGGCTTATAACAGAAGTTTGGAAAAGGTTCTGTAGTTATTGACTGTACATAGGGGATAAATTATGAAAATGGGTACTTTTGACTATAATATGAAGGTATGGGATGAGATGTTATAATATTTAGTTCTATGTGATGCTATATGCAAACTCACCTTTCACTTTTTGAAAAGACTTTTAAGTGGAAGGGGGGTTTATAAGTTTCCAACACCTTTTAAAGGATGAGTCTAAAAAAAGAAAGAAAGAAAAGAAAAGAAATGGTGACTATTCTGGTTCTGCAAAGATTTAACTGTGGTATCAGAAATGGAATTCCACATCATGACAAAGCAGCTGAGAACTTGTGCAGCTGCCTTGTGCACATACCTAACTCAAAAGTCAAGTTCCCTGAACCTATCCTGAAATGTCAGAGAAAGGATTCTGGTGCTTTATCACTGTAGAATTTCCTTTCAATCTGCTAGTTGAGTCACTGCATATTCTTAAATTTAGACTGAGGGTCAATCAGCTTAAAAACAAGTTAACAGATGCAGTCTCTAACTATTTGCCATCAATATGGTGATTTGTTGTGGCTGGGGTTCACCACATACTACTTTCCAACTTACCCAAGTTTTGCTATTCAAAATAGCATTCCTTGGGTGCATACGCAATGGCATGTTGCTGGGTTTTTGATTGTAGCTGTGTTGGTCTAAGGACATTGGCAGGCAAGGTTCTTTGGGTAGATGTGATATCTTTTGTTAGACCAACTGAGTAGTTGGAAAAAAGTTCTTGAAAAGCTTTCGCCTACAGTCACCCTTTGTCAGGCATGGGGATTTACTGCTGTTCTGAGGCTCCAAGGAATGCGAGAAGCTAAATGTGTGGAGGGATGTCAGTGAAAATGTAAATAGGTAAAGCAAGACAAAAGGAAAAGCAGGGAGGGGGAAGAGAGCGGGGGGGGGGGGAAGTCAGAGGGCGGTAACAGAGATAAAATACAAGGTGAAAAAGAGGCAGTCTATGAAAAGGGGAATAGAGATCAGGAAAGCAGGAATGGGAGAAGCTAAAAGTGTGACAGGATGTCAATGAAAATATAAAAGGATAGATGTTGGAAAACAAAAGGTAAAGCAGGGAAAGAAAATGGGACAAAAGGGCCGTAGGGAAAAACTGCAGAGGTAATAATAAAAGGTAAAAAAGAGGCTAACAATAAAAAGGAAATGGTAGAGAACCAGGAAGAAAAAGGAGACAGAGCTAAGTGGGGGATGAGAGAGGAGAAAAGGGGTGGGGAGAAGGAATGTAAGGAGTCAGGTCAGGCAGGTACCATATGAATCAGATGTCAGACAGGTTGTAATATGTCATAAATTCAATGTCTATATTGAGTCCATGGTTTTCAGTATTCACTAGGTTGATGAAGTGAAATTCATAGGCTTGTCATATGAACATCACTTCAAAATATATGTAGGAGAAACCAAGCAACAACTGAGCACCAGAATTAATGCACACCAGAAATCTATCAAAGACCAAAATACCCAATTACCTCTCAGTTCTAATCCTCAAAGGGAACTTACAAAACATCTTTTGTAGATGAGCCTATCAACTTCATGGGAGGAAAAGGTTGAGAAGCACTACTCTAGGTACTTGTCTCTCTCATAAGTCAGTTCATTGAGTCCCACAATAGTCTCAGACATTTTGCCCACTAAGTGTAGCCACCCTTGAAGCCTTCTAGGTTAGCCATCCTTGTAAGTGTAGCCAGTTGCGGAACTTCTGTTATGAAGTGATTTGCAAAGACCTACTTCCCCTGTACTCGCCAACTACTTGCTAGTCATGTTTCTTGGACCTACCTTGTAATGATCAGATTATTAATTCCCACATTAAAACTGAATGAAATAAATGCTCTGGGCTGCTTCAAAGACACAGTATAGCTCTATGTCCTCATCCTCAGTTCTTGCTGAAGGTGATTTTAATTTCACTTGGATACGTTTGCTTTTCTTCCAGTGTTTGTTTGTTTCCCTGAAACCATATAATTTTCCTATGGAGGTCAGCCTTCTCAAATAAGAATTTATACAAGTTCTCTGATATTACTTGGAGAAGACGCAGCCATTTGGGATAAAAGCCTAATTGTACTGAACTCTGGAAGAGAATCATGCTCAGAGGTTATCTAAATGAATAGCTTATTATATATCCAGCTCTGCTGTGGACTGGTAGAAAATTCAGTATCAGACTGGCAGCCCATTCCACTAAACTTCACTGTAGCTTACTTCAAAATGTTTCCCATTTGTAAAGCTTCTGCTTAGAGTTCAGGCTACACTTCTACTTATCAGTGGCGTCGAGAGTTTGAGGATGTAATAAATCCTTATTTCAAGGGCCAGGGCTTTTGTTTCTTTCACTAATACTATGCCCTTAACTTGAGGTTTTTTTACTGGTTGCTGTTCTCCAGAAATGCTCTACATATTGGAAAGAGTCCAGTGGGAAGCCAAAAAAAAAAATCAGAGGCCTGGAAAATGTAACTTATGAGGAAAGGCTGTGAAAGAACTAGGTCGATTTAGTTTGGAGAAGAGAAGACAAGAGGGTAGAATTGGTAATTCTTCAGATATCTGAAAGTCAAGTATAAAGAATATAGAATTAGACTTTTCTCTGTGGCTATAGGGAACAGGACTAGGAGTAACGCTTCAAACTTCAGCAGAAGAAATTTAAATCGGAGATGAGGAAAAACTTCCTGACTATGAGGGTGGTTAAGCACTAGAACAGGCTGCCTGAAAATTTTCAGGAGCAGGTTAGACAGACACTTGACCAGGCTGTTTTAGTCAGGGATGATCTTTTCTTTGCTGTGTAGTTGGTGTTGACTGGCACAGCTTTTGGTGAGCTGCTGTAACATCTCTCCTCTCTAGAACCTGATTGTAATTTCTTTTCCAGAAAATAGGATGAAGGGTAATAAGAGACTTAGGCTTGCCAGCATGCAAGCCAGAACCAAAGTAACTGAGGCCTTGGACAACATTCAGTTTCTCTGGGGAGAGTCCCACAAGTATGCAGACATTTGTAACTTTTCTTGCAGACTAAATGTGGCTGCTGTGGGGAAAAAAATAACTTGGGGACAACCTGAGGGGAAGTGACTGCCTGGAGAATCTCTCTCAAGAGATAAAACTTCTGCACAGGTAGCCAGTGTGCTTTGCTGCTTTCTCTCTCCCTCTCCCACAGTGGGGCAGAGAGTGTCAGTCCCAGCTAAGCAGGGAGAAGAACCATGGCCCCTGAGTGCTTCAGGGTAGAAAAGCCCAGCACTGAAGTGCTTAGGGAGTATGTTCTGCTTCTGGCTTATTCCCTGCCCGAATCACACTGCAGCACTTGGGTGCCTGGAAGCATACAAGCATTCTCCCTGCCCAGGCACAGCTGGGCTGGAATATGGTGCAGGGGAGGAGAAAGCTGGAGGACTCTCTGCGCAACCTGAGAGTCCTCTACCTGCCTCTACCTTCCCTGGCCCTGAGGATCTCTGCCTACACTCACAGGAAAAAAAAGCCTGTAGAGCTGTTTAGGCTGTCTACTCTAGGACCTCTGGCAGCTCACCGTCCATCTGTACTGCAGGCTCTTTTCTTCTCTGTTTTAGCTTCTGTACGGGTCATTTTTTGTCTCAGTAAAACAAGTCTGGGAGAGTTTGGAATGTGTGTACACAGCCTGTATGTCACTTTCAATACTTAGCATTAGTTTATATGTAGACCATCCATTAGGTCCCCTTACTTACTTCACACACTTGCCGCTGGGGGCAGTCGAAGCCTGGAAGAGGTCTTCCCTCCATCTGGGATGTTTTATTTCTTGTTTAGATATTCTTTTTTGTATGAAGCATATTTTCTCCTCTTTACATGTATGTTGTGTTTCTGTATGTACCTCCATTGTCCCCAAAGCACACTTTTTCAGATTAATCCTCTTACAGATTGTAGTACCTGTTATGTCATTGAGATCTGGCAACACTTTCCTGAGCTGGTCTCATTACAGAAAAGGCATAGGTTATGGGGTGGAAACGGTCTTCTTTTGTAGGAATTTATCCCATGCATCACATTTGTGAACTTGGATTCTTCCACTAAACTGAACAATATCAAAGCCTTTCTCTTGACTAGGGAAAAAGTGTGAATTTAAGTCAGACTTTAATTAACATGAATTGGTTAAATTTAACCTAAATTTGATCAACATGGATAAGAAATGACTGATAGGGATATGGTAGATGTTTATAAGGCCATATGGAAAAAGCGAGTAACTATTATTCATTATGTCTCATAGTATGAGAATTAGAGGGCAAGCAAAAAAAAAAATGATCAGGTGGCAGGTTTAAAACTTACTGAAATTAAATTACAGTATACTCTGTCTCAGGACATTGTACAAGAGACAAGGATTTCTTAGGATGATATCTTTATCTGCCTGGGATAAAGTTAGAGAAGCTTTCAAATGCAAGGCATTCTTCCTCAGGTGAGAGAGAGAGAGGATATCAACCTAAAAAGATCCTTACCTTTTGCACAATCTCTGGACCATCCGAGCTACAACATCACTCTTATACTATAAAGATATCATGGAATTCAGTAGTAAATTTTGGTTCAAAAAGAGTTTAGAAATATTTAACTGGAGGCTATTAAACACAAGTCAGGGATATAACCTCAAGCTCAGGATCTTCCAAATTATGAATGCTGATAACTGGGACAGTAGAGCAAAGGATGGCTCTCTCTTTATTTTTTTCTTAAACTCTTTCTCTAAACCAGTAGTTCTCAAACTTTTTTTTCACAGACCACTTGAAAATTGCTGAGGGTCTCAGTGGACCACTTAATAAACTTTTATCATGTTCTTTAGATATTCTCGATTGTTCTTCAACCTTTCTGCAGACCACCTGAGTGAAGCTCACGGACAAATGGTGGTCCGCAGACCATAGTTTGAGAACCTCTGCTCTGAACTATTCACTCTTTGCCACATTTGGAGATTGAAGCCGATGAACCTTTGGTGTGGCTCACTATGACATTCTTAGGGTCTTGTGTTGATTTTTTTTTTTCATAATCCGAAAATGCCAGAAGAAAACCACTATGACAAATAAATGCAGTACAGCTAAAATTGCCCTTCAAAATGTAGAATTTTGCTGGCCAGTCTGCATCTGGACACTTTGTATTGCTTTTTATAAAGATGGTATACATTGCGTTTATGTTGAAACACCAGATTCCTTGAGTAAAACTGAGAAAATTCACCCTTTGAAGCAGCTATTGTTAAGAAAAGCTTTAGGTAATGCAGTTCAGTCTCTCAAGCAAAGCTAGCCTATAGGAAAACATCACCTGAAGTGGACTGCATTTATCTACATAGAAGGGAGCTTTATCCATCCTCATGCAATCTCCATCCTTGGAGGTTTTCAAGACCTGGCTAGACAAAGCCTTGCCTGGGATGATCCTGCATTGAGCAAGAGGTTGGACTAGATGACCTCCAGAGGTCCCTTCCAACCCTCATTTTCTATGATTCTGTTTGACTTTCCAAATCTCCCTCAGATTCCTTGTAGCAACCCAACCATAGATCTTCCTACCGGTCTAGAAAATATCTGGCTCCTACAAACATAGCCTTTGATAGATTCTCTAGTAAGTTTGTGTTCTAAAAATGTTTATGCCCAAAGTATTTTTAACATGTATAGCAGAAAAAGGGGTGGCTAACTCCCAACTTGCCTTAATATATTCTAACATTATAAAAGCTTAAGTCTGTCTGTCCGTAATACTTTATTTGCACTCTGATTGGCTGACAGAAACAGCCAATTTAGTGCTCCAAACATGGGAGAGCATTGCCATGATTCCAAAGCTGCACCAAGGACTGGATGGGCTGGCGGAGCGACCTTGGCTCCCCCACCCGTCTGGGCCCCACCTCCACAATCCCTCAGCCTGGTGATCAGCCAAAAAACTTCCAAGTTTTTCCTCAACTAAAATTAAACACCATACATATCAGTTGAGCTCAATTTTTTATTGACATATTTACAAGTTTTAAAGCAATTTGGAAGCCTACCGTGCCACAATAATTAATATTATAAAAGCCTTAATCTGTCTGTCTGTCCGTAACGCTTTATTTGCAGTGATTGGCTAACTGAAACAACCAATCAAAGTGCTGAGACAGGAGGTGGCAGAGCATCGCAATGATGCGGTGGGGAGAGACCAACACAGCTGGCCTTGCCCCCCCACACTCGCCCACACTGCTCCCTGGAGGTGGCAGCAACAGAGTGGGTGGAATAGGTGGTATGAGGCCAGCAGTACCTGCCCCGTCCCCTCTGCCCTACTCCCTGCAGGTGGCGATGGTGATGGGGTGGGGGGCGCAAGGCCACTGGAGCTGGCCTCGGGGGAACCTCCCCCCCCTCCCCGGCACTCCTTGGAGGTGGCAGCAGCACAAAGCGGAGCGGGGTTGGGACACCTTGTGGGGAAGACACCAGCACTGGCCTTAGGCTGCCCCTCCCCCCTTCTGTCATGGCATGCATTGGCGGTGGGGGGGAGGAGCAGACCTTACACGGTGGGGAGGAGCCGTCCTGAGGGTTGGGGAGAAGCCAGCCCAACACAGTGGGGGAGGGAGGAGTGGTCCTCCACCCCAATCTTGGGCATGGACCCATTCCTCCCCACCCCCTCTCGCTCCTCCCCATCCCCTGCTACCGGTGGGTCGCAGAGGCAGTTCCTACCTGTTGCCAGTCCAGCCAGGCTGCACCAAATTGTTAGCACAGAAAGCTGGAGGGGCACATGACCTCTCCCCTTTCTCCCCTACCACCATGCATTACCAGTTGGCCTGCCCAGACAGTCCCCGAGTCCTGGTTCTCCATCTCCTAGGTTTCTGCTTATAACATTGTCAGTGGCAATCTGTTACCTGTTGTGTATACTGTAAAAAAAACAAAACAAAACTCTGGATATCTGAGTAAAGTTAAGTACATATACTGTGTAATTGCATACCAGTTGCATGCCATCTTTCATTCTCACCATCTCCTTCCTAACCTTTGTACTTTCTTTAACTGCGTAATTAGTGAAACTTACAAAGAATCAGTTTCAGGGCTTCTAAAACAGCCCTGAGCTATGTAGGTCTTGTCAGTTTCAAGGTGACTAATTAGATGCATGAAGCAACACTGAGGAAGATAAGCTTTAATGGATGTGTCAACACATTAAATTAATTTGCGCCGGAGTTTATTGCTCCCGGGCACAGCATTTACAGATGTGCCAGGGACCACAGAATATTGAGCCAGGGCAGGCAAGCCTGCCAACCTGGGGATGCTCCTGCCTGGCTCAACACTGCGGAGGGGGCTGGCTGGGGCACAAGCGTTCTATAGTACAGGGCTAGCAGGCAAGCAGCTGTGCACTATAACATCCTTGTGCCCTAGACAGCCCATCACTGTCTGCACATGCATTGTGGTAGAGTAAATAACTCCACCATAGAATAGTACTTGTGTTGGGTAGCACTGTCCTATGGCAGAGTTAAGTTGTTTACCATGGCCTAATAGCACTGCTCAGGCAGTTGGTGACACTTTACTGTGCAGCTAATTAGGCAACTGTAGTGTCTCATGAAGGTGCACCTAGTGAAGTGCAGAAAGCTTAACTAGACTGTTCTTCTACTAATTGAACACATTTTGTTCTTTTACATTGAGCCTGAGTAAATGCACAGCCTTTTTTCAGTCCCAGACAATGCATATAAATAAAGTATGCTATGTTTGTAATTCCTGAGCATGGTGTATTTAGTGCAGACATTGGTCATGTATTTTCACACAAACCTCACAGCTTGGATGTTAGTACAAAGCGTACATTATTTTCACATTCTTCTTGGCTTGCTTCAGGGCTTGGTACTTATTAGAACCAATGATTTGGGAAAAGATCAATGAGCCATTCTGAGAGTATAAATGTCTTATGAATAACCAGCAATAGTCATTTATACTCTTCCTCAGTGTTTGTAACAGCATTACAGTATAGGCATTGTGGCAGAAAAGCCACCTTGGGTGCCCCTTGGCAGAAAAGCCACCTTGGGTGCCCCTCTCCACAAATCTCTCCCTGTGCCAGCCTGAGAGGCTGCTGGTAAACCCCCCAGGGCAGGGATTTCAACCCGGGTCACATGATAGAGGCCCGGAAGGAGATGCATCACCT